>OU015490.1:33772485-33902485 GCA_907164885.2 Dolomedes plantarius | reverse complement strand
TCTCGACGACTGGTCTGTCGAGGGCGTCCTGAGCCTGGTCTTCGTGTACATGACATCTCTCGGGTCCACTGGTCCCAACACCTCCTCACAACACAATCAGAGCGGCCTAATTGACGAGCTACTCGCCTAGCTGACCACCCAGCTTCCATCATCCCGACGATTATCCCCCTCTCAAACTGCGACAACTGCTTATATTGTCTTCGAACACGGCGTAATGGCATGTCTATCTCAGCTCTTCCTTTGTAAATGATTCAGCACACTCAAACAAGCTTTGGTCACCTATTTTATACTCCACAGAGTACGATGTTCAACGACCTCTACCGGCTATACGTAATGCGCAATCACGCTGCATTTCTAATCATTTGCATATCTCCCCGACATGTACCTTCATTGCAAGTTTCGTTACGATCCCGCTATTATTTCTTGGTGCGCTAATTTTTTTTGTCCATGAGTGTATATATATATATATATATATATATATATATATATATATATATATATATATATATATATATATATATATGTGTGTGTGTGTGTGTGTGTGTGAAGGTGGAGAAAATCTCTACCCCTCTGTTTACATTCCCGTTGTGCCTGCGCGCGCAGCATTCACAAGAGAAGATACTTTCCTTTGTGAGTTGCCGAGAAAAAGCGGTAACGCTTAGACGAACTTTGACGTAGACGTAGCCAATCTTTAATGTTTAATGTTTTTATGTAAATGTTTCATGTAAAGTGTCCCGTCCTGAATAAACCGTCTGTCTATTAATCAGTCCCAAATGTTCGTGTGTAATGTTCCTAATGTATTCCTGATTTCCCCTCCACACAGTAAAATATAAACAATAGAAATAAACAAAAAATAAAAACCAAGCATAGACTGCTAAATCACTTTAACATAAAACATATCCTGCAAAGAAAACATTTTCAATAGAGGATAGCGCAGAAGCTTCATATCCCCATAATGAAAAAAACAAATAAATAATCCAACAGAGATAGATAAAAATAATACAAATATAGACAAGAAACAAACAGAAATCAAGGACTCTGGGCATCCACGCTCCAACGGCAAGATTCTGTATAAGTGCCCGAACTGAACCATAAAACAACAGAGGTAACCGACAGGTCTCTTCATCAGGGAGCCTAACCATGTCGGTTACCTCAAGGGGGACTTTCTGAATAGGATGCAGGTAAACCCAAAAGACATCCCAAGGCCCCGAGTCCCCCAAGTAAGCAATAAGTCAAAAAGAAAATGAAAAGACAAACACACAAATTTTTATCTTATCTCAATAGGGTATCACCCCTTAATCTGAAATTTGACCTAGAAATTAACTAAGTAATTGATTATATTCTCCCATAAGCCGCGTGTAAGAGTGAGCTTATAAAACGTGGAATGTTCCAGACGCTTGACGCGTTATCACCTCATATGACGTGTTGCGGTCAGGTGTCATGATCTGACCAATTAGAAGTTTAATGCGCCCATATTCCGTGCGTGAGTCGAAGTTTTAGCGCCTTTTGCGTGTTCGCACTCGTCTTTTGTAGTCGCAGCTACTTTGCGCTGCGGGGTTTTACCGTATATCCGTAATGCTCCGGACAAGTTAATTGATGTATGTTCAGCCCGTGCATTTCCGACAGCATCAGGTCGATATGTTTACGCATGATAGTCCTATAGATTTTTAAAACTGTGAATATAATGAAGTGTACCTGAATCATTGGAATATTACAAGAAATAAACGAACTATGTAACCAACTATGTGGATGATTATGTTTTTCGCCTGGACTTTCTACCTACTTTCCTAGCCACTCTCCACGACTGAATAATTATTCTAGTCCTCTGCCTGTCATCCAACATGTCCTTCGCTAACATTACACACACACACACGCACGCACACACACACGCACGCGCACACACACACACACACACACACATATATATATATATATATGTAATGTTAGTCTGTGGAGCGTCTGTGGAATTGTGTGATGGCGCATTGTCATGTTTGAAGACTCCAAACCCCATACGAGTGAACGCATGACATGAATATCTGTTACTAACACACACACACACACATATATATATATATATATATATATATATATATATATATATATATATATATATATATATATATATATATATATATATATATATATACAGGGTGAATCTGAACAAGTGGGCAAAACTTTACGGGGTGATAGAACACAGCAATACGAGCAATATTCGTCATAGAATGTATGGTCGGAATGCAAACGGTGAGAAGTTAAAAGGAAGTTTTCCACTGTCACATTTAAAGAATTAACACAAGAATGAGAGGAGATACTGAAGAAAATATTATATTAACAGGAATGTAATTGATTTACATGGTCAAATAAATTGCTCAAAAGATCTTCCGCCAGCTGTTATGCAGGCTTCACACCTGCGGGATAGGGACTTACGCACTTTTGCGAAGACACCAGGCATTTCCTGAATATCACCGGCAACAACGGCGATCCTGGCGGTTAGTTCCATATTGATTTCAATGGGGTACTCATAGATTAGGCTTTTCACATGTTCCCACAGCAAAAAGTCTAAACACGAGAGATCCGGCGATCTTGGTGGCCAAGCAATGGGACCACCTCGACCAATCCATCGCCCTGGGAATGCTGCATCTAAATTGTTCCGGACATCCAAGCTGAAGTGTGCAGGCGCATCGTCGTGCTGGAACCACATTCTCGCCTTGATGGGGGTTGAAATCGGATGTAGCAGCTCCGGCAACACCTTTCGAAGCAATGTGTGATATGATTCGCCGTCCAGATGGTGTGGCAGGAGGTATGGGCCAAGCAAATGGTCATGGAGGATCCCTGCCCAAACATTTACGGAAAACCGCCGCTGGAACGAATGAGGACGTGTGGCATGCGGGTACCATTTACAGCACCACCTAGCGCCTCGCTGTTTGCGTTCCGCCCATACTTTCTATGACGGATATTGCCCATGTAGATGCGTTCTATCACCCCGTAAAGTTTTGCCCACTTGTTCAGATTCACCCTGTTTATCTGTGTTTGCTGTGCAAAGGGTGTTAAGTGTAAAATGGGTTAAAATGAGTTATCCAACCAGGCATGTTTGAAAATTCAATGGCAGTTTTGTGTTTGCTTGTTTTATTCTAAAAATAAGCAGACATTTTTTTTTTATATAAATTGATATACCGAAGTAAACACTGATCCATCCCTTTAATTTTAATTACATTAACACCACATTTAGTTATAAAACATATACCCGAAATATCATAATTTGAATTTTCCATCTCGATTCCGTTAATAAAATCAATAAATCCCCATAATTTTATTCTCAAAATTCTGAAAATCGACGTATATTTTCACACAAATCTACCAGCTGACAAAAATTGAATTCTTTCCTCTCAAATACTTAAATGGGTCAAAAAATTAATGTATTTTTTTAACTCATAAATGTACTACATTTAGTACCAAAATGCTTTCAAATGTTGAAAGGAAATTGGTTCCTTCCCAAAATAATAAACAGATTCATGAATTTATACGCAGTTTATTCACATGTGTATAAAAAACTATATTTGACTCCTAAAAGCATTTATCAACTGTCAAAAGTAGTATCCTAAATTTATAAATTTTAAGTGAATGTATAATTTGATGTTGTCTCATCTAAAATAGTTTTTGATATTTCACAGAGTTGACGTTTTAATTTTTTTTTAGATTTGATAGTTTTTTTTAAAATCTAGCTTATATTGCTATTTTTTTAAGTAACCTACATTTGATTTTGCAGCTTTTGATAGTCAGCTTTTTTTCTCAATCTAACTTATATATATATATATATATATATATATATATATGTATATGATTCCACATTCAATTCGCAAATACTTTTAGCAAGTTTTGATAGTAGGTTCTTCACTATGTAGCTTATATTGTTAATTTTTTATATATGCTACATTTAATTTGTAAATACTTCAGCAGATTTTGATAGTTGGTTTTTCACTATCTAGCTTATATTGTTAATTTTTTAGATAAGCTGCATATGACTCGAAAATACTTTTAGCACGTTTTGATAGTTCTATCTAGCTTATATTGTTAATTTTTTTATGCTACATTTGATTTGAAAATACTTTTAGCATATTTTGATAGTTGGTATTAAAAATGAACGATATAGCTTATATTGTTAATTTTTTCTATAAGCTACATTTGATTTGTAAATAATTTCAGCAGATTTTGATAGTTGGTTCTTCACTATCTAGCTTATATTGTTACTTTTTTAGATAAGGTGCATATGATTCGAAAATACTTTTAATGAGATTTTGATAGTTGGCTATTCACTATCTAATTTATAATGTTAGATTTTTGCATAAGCTACGTTTGATTCGAAAATGTTTTGCAGGTTTTGATAGTTAGGTTTTTCTGTCTAACTTACAGTGTTAGTTTTTAAATTAATCTGCATTCGATTCGCATGTACTTTTAGCAGTTTTTCATAAATTAATTTACCTCTATTTGGCTTATATTGTTAGTTCTGTACTTAAGCTAGAATTGATTCCCAAATACTGTTAGCAAGCTTTGATAGTTCGCATTCTCTATGTAGCTTTTATATTTAGTTATTTTATAGAAGCTATATTTGAGTCGTTAATACTTTAACAAGTTTTAATAGTTGATTCTTTCATCCAATATTTAGCTTATATTGTTATCTATCTAGCATTTATAGTTAGTTTTTTATGTAGGCTACATTCGATTCACAAGTACCTTTAGCATACTTTGATAGTTAGATATTCCCTATAAAGTTTATATTGTTAGTTTTTTATTTCATATAAGCTACAATTAATTTCCAAATACTTGTACATACATACATACATACATACATACGTGTGTGTGTGTGTGTGTGTATATATATATATATATATATATATATATTCTACAACAAAAAAATCGACGCACGAAGAAGAAGTTGTCCGATTGTAATGAAATTTCGTATCCCAAGATGTTTTGACCGTACATACAAGTGATTAATATTTGGCGTCCAACGAATGAATAGAGGGAGTTTCAGCGCATCAATACTGCGCATCCAGTAGGTGTATATAATGGGCAATTCTCGACATGATGCTCAAAATTTCCGTTGTATTTCGACTGCGGATATCTTACATGGACAGTAACAACGTCCTTCCTAAGAATTCGTGCTCATTACGAGCCTATTTCAGAGTTTGAAAGAGGTGGTGTCATCGGATTGGAAGAACCTGGTTGGGCAAATCGAAGAATCGCTCGACATCTGGATCGAAGCGATTAGACGATGCTGGCAAGAGTGGGTCAACAACGGCAGATTTAAGGGTCAGTATGGCAGCGATCGACCTAGGATCGCAACAGAACAGGAAGACCCAACATGGCCATTGACAGACAACTGAGAGAGCGAAAACAACTCTCGTGCCCACCGTTACGCCGCATATTCTTCATAACTGTACACCGCCAAATCCGATTACAGTGGTGCAACTCGATCAACTTTAGACAACTGAGAGAGCGAAAACAACTCTCGCGCCGACCGTTACGCCGCTTACTTTTCACGCCTGTACACCGCCAAATCCGATTACAGTGGTGCAACTCGATCAACTTTAGACAACTGAGAGAGCGAAAACAACTCTCGCGCCGACCGTTACGCCGCATACTCTTCACGCCCGTACACCGCCAAATCCGATTACAGTGGTGCAACTCGATCAACTTTGAACTGCGTTGACTAAAGACGTACAGTTTTTAGTTACGAGTCCCGTTTCATGCTGTGTCCCGACGACCATCGAAGGCGTGTCTGGATATAAATAGGCGTGCTAGTCCAAGGCAGCGCGGGGATACTGCCCTTAATAGCGCACGCCCCTCATACCCCCATCAGGGCGTAAAGGTATGTGGTACCATTTATTTTGATAGCCGAACCCCTTTGGTAGTCCTTAGTGACATACTTACAGCACAGCGGTACGTAGACGACATCTTGTGACCCGATTTGTTGCCGTTTCTCTTGCGCCACCCGTGTCTTAATTTACAACAAGATAATGTACGGCCGCATACAGCAAGTGTTACTATGAATTATCTCCAAATTTGCCGAACGCTTCCTTGGCCACCTAGGCAGCCTGATCTCTCCCCCATAGCGCATATTTAAGATGGGATTAGAAAGAGAATGCAACTATCCCGGAATGTTGCCGATATAGCCCGACAGCCAATATAGCCCGATGTATCCCGAATTTTAATCATTTTTTTTCTATGCACGTTTTTCACATCCACCAATTTTTATTACAACCGGACAACTCCTTCTTGATGCGTAGATTTTTTTTGTAATAGAGTGTATATATATAATGTGCGTGTGTGTGTACTTTGACACACATGTGCATGTACAATTGTATGACACACACACACACTATATTATATGTACCGGTGACTATGAAAGTGGTCTAAGTCATCTGTTTTTCGAGATGTTTGAAGGTTTTAAGTTTGAACATGAACTGAATTCTGATTAATAGTCAACAACCAACTGAATATAACGATGCAATTTTTACAATTTTGCAAAGATTGCTTCATATTACGGTTATATAGGAGAATGCAATATGAAATAACCAATAAACATTTTTTTAAAAGGTTCTTGACTTAAGCCACTTTCAAAATCACCGGCACATACATATTTGTGTCTATGGACACACACACACATCTTGTACGTATGTATGCATAACTATGCGTATATGTGAGTGTTAATGTACCGGGTGGGCAAAAAGTCCGTATAAAATTTAAAAATTCATAAAAGCCGGAAAAATAACCAAAATAAAAAAAGGTTTACAGAGTTAGCAACGCTAGGTCACGGGATTTTTTTTTTGAGACAGGAAAACAAAATTACTCAAAAAATAGCCGACAGGTGGCGCTGACTTAATACAAGTCTAAGAAAAGATACGCAAATAACGAAAAGAATGTTTCTAAATCGTTTATTACAGCAGTAGGTGTTCCACATGACCCCCATCACAGGGGATAAGGCATTGCAGGCTAGTCACAAATCCAGCAGCGGCAGAGTGCAGCAGGTCCGGATGTATACATGACACCTCTCGGCGGATCGCGAAACAACGGTGAACTGGTTGTGGATTAGGAGCGCACGTTCTTACAACCGTCTCATTTGCATATTCCCACAGAATTAGCTCCTACCAGCGCCACCTATCGGCTGTTCTTTGAGTTATTTTTTTTTCCTGTCTTAAAAAAAAAATCCCGTGGCCCAGTGACTTGCAAACCTTTTTTTTTATTTTGGTTTTTATGAATTTTTAAAGTTTATGCGGATGTGTTGCCTACCCGGTATGTATGCAAAAGTAACATATGAATAAGTGTTCTGTTTATGTACGCGAATGTAATATTTCTATGAGTTCTGCATTTGGAATGAACTTTATTTCCTTATAAATAGTCAAAATATCTAGTTTTGAATTAAAATGAATGTTTCTGGGTAATTACACAGCATCACAGCTTTTATAATTCCACTTTCTTTGAACTTCGCTTTGCGTTTGTAATTTTCTCTCGGTTGCTGCTAGCTTAAATACTATTCATATCTTTTCTTAAAGCAAAGTACCATATCATTAAATCCAACAATCGTAAGAAACAAACGATTGCATTCTCCAGGGCATTCTCTTAGGCATACATGTAATTTAAAAGTAAAAGAAAAAAATCCACTCTTCACGCATTCCAGTTTTAATGATGAAAGCTCGCATACACTTTTTCCTAAACTATAAATAATATATTTCTTAACCCTTATGCTTTATATGATAGAAAAAACTGTAACCACAAGAAATTTTAAGAATGCATGAAAATGAAAAAAAAAATTTTTTTCGAAAGCTTAAAGCTCGAAGGAATTTTTCATGGCGAGATGGAGAAATAAAGAATTTATTTTAATGAATATATTGTACCGTGAAAGAATAGGTGAGAATATACGATAGAAAAATATTTTTTAAAAAAGCGAAAAACGTCTTCGATACCAGACATACACGTACTATCGATATAGCGAGAAAAAAAATTTGGTTTGTGGAAATTTTTTCGTAATATTAATTTTTCTCGGAGGCGATTTTTTTTTTCGGGGATTGTTAAGGTGTATTATCGATAGCAGACAAAAATGCTGTGGAAATAATGTGAAAGAGGGAAAGTGTTTTTTTTTTGTCTGTTAGAAGTACTTCGTATTTACTTTTTGTTATTTACTACATTATGGAATATAATAGAATATGCTTATTATTGCTGGAGGATAAACTCGAAGTTCCATTTTTGTTCTGACGTTTTTCATTAACTAGTGAACACGTAACTTTTTATCTTAGGGGTTCTATCTGTGTCTTAAAAACTGTTTTATAAAGAAAACCTAATGAAGTAAATTTTTGTAATTTTTCCACGGTATGAGGTATACATGTTTTAAAAGTCTATGTATTGAATTAATTATAAAAATTTTTTTAAGGGATTTGTTTTTGCTTATTATACGCAAAAAGAAAAACCCTAAAGACACTACGAAGTTTATCATTAGTAACCGTTGACACTGAGTATTACTGGTGGCGCCATCTCTCGAACATAGCAGAAAGCCTGTAATCTTGCTGTATTATGACCTTGAAAATGTCTCAATATTATGAGTAACTAAATAAACTCAATGTTATGAGTAAAGGCTGAAATTTCAAAATAGAGCTGCTATATAGGTGTCCTAAAGGGAATCTTGATTGACCAGTGAACACATAGCTTTTACTCACCAGTTCTTTGTTTTAAAACTAGATTATGTAGAAAGCGTAATGAAGTAAATTTTTGTAATTTGCCACGGTATGAGGTATACATGTTTTATTAAACGTCTATGTATTGCATTATTTTTTTTTTAATTTTAAGGGATTCGTTTTTCATTATTATACAAAAAAGAAAAACCCTAAATACACTACGAAATTTAACATTAGTAACAGTTTACACTGGGTATTACTGGTGGCGCCATCTCTCGAACATAGCAGAAAGCCTGTAATATTGCTGTATTATGACCTTCAAAATGTCTCAATATTATGAGTAACTAAATAAACTATATATTATGAGTAAAGGCTGAAATTTCAAAATAGAGCTGCTACGTATATAGGTGTCCCAAAGGGAATCTCTATTAGCCAGTGAACACATAGCTTTTTATCTTTCGAGTTCTTTGTTTTAAAAACTGTATTAGGTAGAAAGCGTAATGAAGTAAATTTTTCTAATTTTATTCTGGATAATCCAGAGTGAAGCACGACTATCTATTGAATAAACGGTAAATGTCTTTGAAAATTTCAACCTTTCATTAGTAATTCATTCCTTTTTCCTTAGTAACCGAACACACTGAAAAATACTGGTGACGCCATCTCTCCAGTGCTTCAGAAGGTGAGTAATCTCTCTGCATTACGTCCTTGGAACTGTCTCAACTTCATGAGTCACTCTTTAGCTGAATCAAAATATAGCTGCTATTCCAAAAACTATTTGAAATAGAAGGTCTACTATATGATATCTGAAAGCTCTATTTATCTTGACTAATGTATAACATCTCTTTTGGGAAGCCTGATTCAAGCCCTAATAGCACGAATTGTTTCCAAAATCGCCAGATTACACGCTAAGAAATACTACTATTTCCGATGTATTGCCAGTTACCAAAAATATCGATATTTACTTCCTTTAGGGGGCACAGGACCTTGAAGATCGACGAAATGACTGTAAATATGGTCTAATTCAAACCACAAAAAATGAAATAATATTAGAAAAATAAATTTTCTTTCTTTATACATATAAAGTGCATATCTCTAAATATGTCATATATAAAAATGGAAATTATAAATCTATAAATAATTTTCAAATTAGCAGTTCAGAATTTTATACGATTAACTGGTGATTAAAAATAATAAAGTGCTGTGCGCATCATAAAATTGAGATATATGCTTACAGAAAATAATTATAGATATATATTTTAAATAATTATAAAATATATTAATATATTGTAATAAATATTATTTAAATTAAAAATTGAGCATAAAATTGGAAGACTTCAAAAATTATCACAATTGGTTGCATAATTTTCCCACATAAAAACAAAGTATTCCAGAATTGCACATTGTTCTGGTTTTAAAATGTAGAGTACCATGAAATATATATATGAGTGTAGTTTTGCCAGTTTCCTATCGATAGTTTAAAAGTAATAATGCACACAAACTCAAATTAACAGTTAATCCTATAAAATTCTAAACTGCTAATTTGAAAATTATTTATAGATTTATAATTTCCATTTTTATATATGACATACTGAAAGATATGTACTTTATATGTGTAAAGAAGGAAAATTTCTTTTTCTAATATTATTTGAGTTTTTGTGGTTAGAATTAGACCATATTTATAGTCATTTCGTCGAGCTGCAAGGTCCTGTGCCCCCTTATTAAACAACTTTTCATATAACAAATGGCGAATATCTGCGAAAACGTTCCTTCATATGATGGTATTCGAGAGTCATAATTATGATCCAAACCAAGAGATCTATGCAATCTCTTGGACGCCCTTTCTCCATATGTGCAGAAAGCGTGTTTTCTTCCGAATTACGACTGTCTCAGTTTAATGGGTAACTTGCAACTAAAATAGATCGTTGTATATACTAGCTGCCTAAATTAGAAGCTCTGTTGGCCGGTAAATTGCAGATATGTCTCATACGAATCATACCTTAGATCTTTTAAAATACAAAATCCAAATTCACACTGTGGCCGGAATCAGTTCCCGCACTTTCTCCAAGTCCCACGCCAAGCAATATCCATGTTGCCGATTTATCCGCAATTATCAGAGATATCGATCTTAGTTTTCCACTTTCGGCTACTTTATGACAGTGATTAAATATTTTCATTTGATTTTCCTTTGCACTATTAAATCGAGTATACAAAATTCTAAGTCGATAGTCCAGGAAGCGAAATTTATTAAACGTCATTAAAATTTTATAGTGTATGAAGTCATTTATTATTCAAGCTTGATAAAGTTTGGAGGCATATGCAGTAATATAGATAATATATGGGCGAAACAACTTGTATTAATAATATAGTTTTGTCTTTCCTTTACCCAGATGAGACCAGCAAACAACGGAAGCGTTTGCTTAATTGCTCTTTGGGGGGCTTCTTGTACTGCTTTTAGGCGCTAATTTTTCCTAACCTGCTATACACATATTGAATTACCATATGTTTATTATCTTATTACCATATGTTAATTATATTTTTTTTGCTAATGTGGAGGTACTTTTGCTTCATACATTCTTACAGAACAACGGAAATTATTGACTTTTTTATTTTTATATGGGCGATATAGGCATGCATATATGAATGAATAAATAAATATATATATATATATATATATATATATATATATATATATATATATATATATATATATATATATATATATATATATATATAAATACATTGCTCAAAAAAAATTAGGGGAGCAAGCAAAGAAAATAAGAAAACCGTGCGAGACAGCAACGTATTGGCATAAAATGGATAGTACACTCGTATCAATGCGCAATACAGAAAAAAGACGTAAAAAAAATTGTAATTAAGCTTTAATTCTTTGAAAATATGGAAAAAACATGAAAAGATGATTTAGGGCAACAATTTAGTTACATGTAAATGATAAAAAAAAGTATTGTTTAGAAATTATACAAGATTTTTAATATGGCGTGTGGTCTCCTCGAACAGCTAAGACTGCTGCACACCTGTTTTCCATGGATGCAATGATGTTATCGATAAGACTTTGGGGAATACTGTTCCACTCCTCAAGAAGTGCAATCTCCAAGTCTCCGAGAGTAAAATGAGGCCTTGGTCTCGCAGCAATGCGTCGTCCGAGCATGTCCCAAACATGCGCGATTGGATTCAGGTCAGGAGAGCACTCTGGCCATTCCATACGCTGTATTGTTTCAGCTTCAAGCATGTTCTCCACAAGACCAGCTGTATGCGGTCTGGCATTATCATGCTGGAAAACAAAGGAATCTCCAATGGCTGCAGCGTAAGGTATGACATGAGGTCTCAGTATCTCGTCTGCATACCTTCGGGCCGGCAAAGTACCATTCCGAATGATATGAAGGTCCGTACGTACACATATGCTGATTTCACCCCATACCATAAAACCAGATCGTCTGTATTGTGACCTTTCACGAACGAATGTGGGGTTATTTCGAGTGCCCCTTTCCCTCTATACCAAAATACATCGGATGTCACACTCCAGACTGAATCGGGACTCGTCTGTAAACAGCACTACGCTCCAATCATGTTGCTCCCAATCTCGATGTTCAGCAGCCCATTTTCTTCGGGCCGCACGGGGGCGTGATGTCAACGGAATGCAGACCATTGGCTTACGTGCATAGAGACCTCCGTGATGAAGCCTATTACGTACTGTTTGGCTGGACACCCTTCGTCTTGTTGCCAAGAGCAACTTTCTTTGCAGCTGAGTAGCACTGTCTGTTCTGTTTTGACGAGCTGTTAACAGTATATACCCGTCATCAGTTGCTGTAGTGGCGCGTGGCCGACCTTGCCCGGGTCGGCGTCTAACATTCCCTGTTTATTGGAATCGATTCCACAGCCTTGCAACGACACTTCTGGCGACTCCAACAGCGTCCGCGACACTACGTTGTGTTTGCCCGGATTCAAGTCTGCCTATAATACGCCATGCCATGGATTCCGGTAAATCACGTTGTTGAGACATTTTCAAGTCACCTTTTCTCAAAAAGAATAACTGAGCAATCGAATTTCACAGTTAAGGCAGTGAAACAGACGTTTCTGCAACATCCCGATTTCCGTCCTTATGTTCTTTTTCTGGTTTTTGACGTCATGAACTTTGATTTGCATATGAAGTTTTCTTCTTCTGTTTCCTGCTAGGCTTTAAATTATGGATGATTTATTTTATGTTATTTATCGGTGTAAGTATTTGCGTAATTTCGTTAAAACCATGAGCTCCCCTAATTGTTTTGAGCAGTGTATATATATATATATATATATAGTCGGACCTCTATTTAACGAAGTCGCTAAATCCCGAAAAAAAGTTCGTTATATGGAAAATTCATTAAATAGAGATTCACCATTTAAAATACTTTAAACTACACAAAACAGATTTTTAAACTAGCACTAAATATTTTTAGCACTAAATATTATTAAAAAAATAATTAATCACGCCGATATTTTGTAAATTAATATCTATTTGTTTTATATATCTTACCCGTCAAAGAGAAATCGGCAAAGAAGACAAGAATAAAACAAAACATTATCCGGGAATACACTATTTTCAATTAAAAAAATAATTTTATATTAAAATTAATGAATTTTAATGACATTATCGTATTTATTATAACAAGTAATTTTAAGCATACATTACCACATGCGTCTCTAAATTTAATTACTGATAAAGTCTGTTAATTTTGTCTGAGTTTTTTTGTTTGATAAAGTGTTTTCTTTCATAATACGTCTCGCATCTTTGCATTGCCCCAAAAAACCCCTTCAGGCGTATTTTCCTCAAACTGTAATCCGCGTCGGATTGTTTCAAAGGATTTTAGCATTTCATCATAGGAAGGTTTGTTGATTTCTCCATCATGATCATTTCTATCTTCATAATCTTTGTCTCCATCGCAATTCATTGCTGTATTCTTTTTATTTTTCACACTGTCCAAAATATCCAATTTAGTTAGTGTTTCCGAGGTTTCAGGTTCAGAATCAAGTGAAAGAAAATCATCAATCCGCACATTATAGTTAATTTCTTATTTTTCCCTTAGCTTTATCCACATTTTTTAAGTTCCTCTAAGAGAATATCGTCTTGCCGAATTCTCATTGCTGACAAAGAATCCAGCTTTGGCAAAACTGTTGCGAATAAATAGTACGATCTGTGACATCATAGTTCCATGCTTTGGAAATTTCTGATATTCTTTCCCGTAAGTTGATCTTTGGCATGGATTGATTGTTCTCAGGCGCAGTGATAACTTTTCGCACTATTCTCTTGCGATAGTGTATTTTGAAAATTTTTATCACTCCTTCATCTATTGGCTGCAGTTTTGATGTAGTGTTTGGTGGAAAGTAAAAAGCTGTAATAATTTTCAGTTTTTAGTTGATTTCTTTCGGATGGGCAGGACAATTGTCAAAACCGAGAGCAATTTTGCGACACTCTGCAATCATACGTTTGTTCAACTTTTGAACCCATTTTTCACAAATTTCTGACGTCATCCAAGATTTTTTGTTAAACGTCCAAAGATGTCCAGTTATATTTGCACATAACATGACAGTTAATCTTGATTAGCTTTTTTCTCCTCCAAAGCATTTTTCCTTTTTAAATGTCAATGTCTTTTGAGACAAACATTGAAAAAATAAAGCAGTCTCATCCGCATTAAAGATGTTTTATGGATATAGTCTTTTAAAAATTTACTCAGAGTCTCTATTATCCACTGTTGTCCATTTCACTGTTATTATTAAAGATGTTTTATGTTATAGTCTTTTAAAAATTTACTCAGAGTCTCTATTATCCACTGTTGTCCATTTCACTGTTATTATCATCAACGTCTTTACATTCACCAGATATTACTTTTGCTATAATTCCATGTCTTCTCTTAAATTTTTCGAGCTACCCATTGCTTCCTCTAAATTCGTCGTATCCTCAAATTGAAGCGCTTTCTCAATTACGAAACGCCCAGAGATCGGAACATTTTTATCTCGCACTGTGTGTATCCACTTCAAAACTGCCTCATCCACATCTTCATATGCACATGTTTTTAAACGTTTTGAACAAGAATTTAATGAATCATAATTTTGTATTTTATCACGATTTTTATTATGGTTTATACGCTGATTGGAGAAATACCAAATTTTAAAGCAATATCCGTTTTCTTCACTCCTTTATCCACCTCATGAAGACTTAAATATTTTTCTCTGGGGCTCAAAAACTTTCGCTTTCCAGCTACAAGAAGCGAAATTACCAGCACGACTCTGATCAACAATCTAGAAAAGTGGATACTACTTCAAGGACACGGGACAGCTCAACTGAGGGTGAAAGGGGGATATTGAAAGTTTTTCTAGTGAAATGGACAGTAGGGGGGGGATACAGATTTCTGGATAAAATGCAAAGAATGACAGTGATTTTACTGCTCTCGGTGAGTTAGGCGACTGGTAAAATTAGTTCAATGTCATTGATGACTATAGAATGTGTTAAAAGAAAGAATAAGTTTGAAATGTTCAGAAATATTTTCAGAAATCTGGAGAGATAAAAAATATTGGATCACAAGAAAAAGTTCGTTAAATAGAGAATGGACTTGGCTATTTGGATGTTATTTTACGAAGAAATTCGCAAGATAGAGGTCCGATTGTATATATATATATATATGTATATATATATATATATATATATATATATATATATATATATATATATATATATATATATATATATATATATATATATATAACAGTTCCGTAACTGACTCATTCATTCACTGACTGACTGACTGACTGACATACAACGCACAGACCAAACCGCTGGACCTAAAGGGCTGAAATTTTGCATGGCGATTCTTCTTATTGTGTAGGGGTGCACTAAGAAAGATTTTTGAAAAATTCTTCTTAGATTTTTTTAAATTAAAATTTTAAACTGATTTTGTAACTTTTTTTAAGTTTGCATTTAAAATAATAATTTGAGGGCTATAAAATTTATATCACGAGAAAGATCATAAAAATTCCTTTAATATGAAATTTTTTTCGAATCTTTACCTCCATTTTATGATTTTTTGTGAATTTTTAAAGATTAATTTTCAGAATTTAATTTATTAAATGCTGATCACGTGATTTCTTTTTCTCGCACTTTAGATAAATTTATCGTCACGTGCGTAACAACTAAATAGACAAAAAAAATTGTTTCTTTCTAATGCAGCAGACGATTGGATATTATTAAAAAAAAAATCCCTTACGATTTATATATATATATATATATATATATATATATATATATATATATATATATATATATATATATATATATTTCATCAATTGTATACACTGATCGTCGCATTTATTATAAATATATATATTTATTTTTTGTTTGGTATTAATTGCATACATTGACCGTTGTATTCAATTTGAATGTACTCTGTAGCGAAGCGCGGGTTTTCAGCTAGTATATATATATATATATAACAGTTCCGTAACTGACTCACTGACTGACATACAACGCACAGACCAAACAGTTGGACCAAAAGGGCTGAAATTTTGCATGGCGATTCTTCTTATAGTGTAGGGGTGCACTAAGAAAGATTTTTGAAAAATTCTCAGATTTTTTAAAATTAAATTTTTAAACTGTTTTAGTAACTTTTTTTAAGTTTGCATTTAAAATAATAAATTGAGCGTTATAAAACTTATACTACAAGAAAGATCATAAAAATGCCTTTAAAATGAGATCTGTTTCGAATCTTTACCTCTATTTTCTGATTTTTGGAGAATTTTTAGAGATTAATTTTTAGAATTTAATTTATTAAATGCTGATCACGTGATTTCTTTTTTCTGGTACTTTAAATAAATTTGTCGTCACGTGAATAACAACTAAATAGACAAAAATATTTTTTTTCTTGCTAATGCGGCAGACGATTGGACATTATCTATATATATAAAACAGTTGCGTAACTGACTCACTCATTCACTGTCTGACTGACATACAACGCACAGACCAAACCGCTGGACCTAAAGGGATGAAATTTTGCATGGCGATTCTTCTAATAGTGTAGGGGTGCACTAAGAAAGATTTTTCAAAAATTCTTCTTAGATTTTTTTAAATTAAATTTTTAAGCTGTTTTTTAAACTTTTTTTAAGTTTGCATTTAAAATAATACATTGAGGGTTATAAAATTTATATCACGAGAAAGATTATAAAAATTCCTTCAAAATGAAATCTTTTTCGAATTTTTACCTCTATTTCCTGATTTTTCGTGAATTTTTAAAGATTAATTTTTAGAATTTAATTTATTAAATGCTGATCACGTGATTTCTTTTTCTGGTACTTTAAATAAATTTATCGTCACGTGCATAACAACTAAATAGACAAAAAAATATTTTTTTTCTTGCTAATGTGGCAGACGATTGGACATTATTTTGTCTATAAAAATATCCCTTACGATTTTTTATAAATATATATATTTTTTTTTGTACATCAATTGTATATATTGATCGTCGTATTTATACATTGATCGTTGTATTTAACTTGAATGTACTCCGTAGCGAAGTGCGGGTTTTCAGCTAGTTTTGTCTATAAAAATATCCCTTATGATTTTTTTATAAATATCTGTTTTTTTCTACTTCAATTGTATATATTGATAGTCGTATTTATTATAAATATATATATATATATATATATATATATATTGGCATTAATTTCATACATTGACCGTTGTATTTAATTTGAAAGTACTCCGTTGCGAAGTGCGTGTTTTCAGCTAGTATATATATATATATACATATATATATATATATATATATATATATATATATATATATATATATATATATATATATATATATTATATGCGTGTGAATATGTATGCTTACGTATATCTGTATATCTATATATGTATATATGTAAGCATACGAATATATGCATATGTATGTATGTATGTATAAACAATGTAATCGAAATTGTATATTCCTTAAACAAACTCACTTTTATGCTGTATTAGAAATCTATTTCATCTTATCTTACTTTATCTAATGTTAGAAAAATGTTCTACATAATTACACTCTAAATTATCTAAAATATCCGCAGATTCTATTTTTGATTAAAACTATCCCAGACAAATTTACTTTACATCTGCAATAAAACCGAAAGAAAATAAGGTGAAGTAAATCGAGCTTTAAAAAAAATCATAATCCAGTATTATTGTATAATTACACCTTTTCACCATAGGCTTTACAACCACCCTTTGTGAAGCACCAAGCCATTTAGTTCCCGGAAGAGCCGATCGAAAACGAGCTTTCTTTACCAGACCCTGCCATATGCGGAACTAATCATACTTACGGAAATTCTTTCCTGGAAGTTAACAACGCTTGTTTGGCGCAGAAAATTTAAATAAAAAAATATGCATTGATAATAACTTATTGCAAGGTTAATGGCTAAAATTTTAAACTCGGAAATTTGTAGGCGGGGTTGTTTCAGTTCTTGGGAAGTTTTGGTGTGGATTTTTAAGAGAGAAAAGAAGAAAAAAAAACCCCAAATGTTAAGCCCCCGAACTGTTAGGAACACCGTGTTAAGTTGTTAGTTTGAAAGATAAGTCATTAGTTCGTTGGTTGTTTGGAAATTAGTAGGTTGTTTATTGCTCGGGGGATGGCAGATGTGGATGCTAGTTTTAACGTTAGTCGTTTTTTTTTTTGAAGTTTGCTGGAGTTTATGGAACATTGAAATTTACATGAAGTTTGAATTTCGCTCTGAAATACTAGTGGTTAAACCTTTTGTAGTAAGCACTTATTTTTACCTTGCTTTCTTGTTTGTGTGTGTGTTTGTCCGGTACAAATCTTGCAATCGATTTTTAACTAACTTCCCGACTAGCTAGACGTTTGAAACTTTTAGAATAGCCCAGAACACGATGACAATGCATTCTTTTAATACTTTTAGCCGAAAAAATCCGCAAGGTGGCGCTTCGATCGAATTCAATGCTTGCACTTTTGCGTAACGGCGTTTGAGGATTTTGAAAACAGAATACATGTGAATTTAGTTTGTTTACAAAAATATTGTGCGAAAAATTTAAAAAAAATTGTAAAAGTTAGCAGTTTATAAAGTCTGTGGATAGTGGAAATGATTAAAAAGTGGTTAAAATTAAATAAAAGAAAGTGAAAAAGAATTATTAAGTGAAGGTTTGTGCAATTAAGAGATAATTGTTAAGTTCATATGATTCAACAGAAAATTTAAAAACGTGGTATATAAAAAAAACTTTTTATCTTGTAATTTTTATATACAGTAGAGCGTCGATTATCCGAACTAAATGGGGTGTGAATTTTTGAGTCCCATAGCGAGCCTTCTTACCTACAATTCAGTAAATTCAATATAAAAATGCCAGTATAGTTTAAAATATCTGTTTTATTGGAAAATTAAAAACCAAAGGAAAAACTTCACTTGGAATTGCATACAAAATATGCTTACAGTACTGCTTTTTGTATGAAAGAACCAAATATTAATAAAAATCATAAAACAATGGAAAGTTGTTGCTCTATCCCTGTATTTTTTAGTACGGGATCAAGGTGTAATTCACATACAGTATTGAATTTATTTACAGAAAATGTCTAAAAAAATACACGAAGGTACCGCGAGCAACTCTGCCCCGTAAACGAACTTTTGACTTGAGCGTCAAATCACCTTTCTCACTTTAAAAAGAAAATAATTCTGGCTTGGAAATTCGAATTTTCGAAGCTCCGGATTTTTCACACCCGGAATATAGACGTTTTACTGTATGTTAAATATTGAATGACTAAAGTAATACTTAACCATAGGAATTACGTATGTGTTCTAAACCTTAACAATATTACATTTCCAATTACATTATCTATGTTATAAAGATACTCGTGTTGTGTTTATATGTAAACCAACTACTGAAGAAAAGATTTAAAACTGAAAAAAACAATCGATATCATTGAAATAAAGCACGGGGTTTTTGAATAAAAGATATTTTTAAAAATTTTAGTTAAATTTAAATTTCTTTGTAATTTAAAATATTTAAATTATATTTTCTGTTTCACGAGATATGGATCACCATGTTAATTTTAAATGTCTGTGCCTCCATCTTTCGGCTGAAATAGCAACGAATTTGTGATGGAATTCAAAATCGATGTAATATCAGTTTTTATGAAAGATTCTACGTAAGCGAAAAAAGTTAATGTAAGTGAAAAATGCGAATAATTTTCATTAGAATGCATTGAGAAAAATTTGCAAAAGTAATAAGAACATAATTACATTTCTGAGATTTTTTTAGGCCAAAGACAACTCGTGTTTTACCCTTTCAAAGCATGTATGATATTTTCCTATAAGGACAGCTGAGTTTAATGTGTGAAAACATATTTATTCCACAAGTAGCCGTCACATGGGAGATATTTGGAATACATTACGTTCTTTTCAAATTTTTCATGAACAGGTGCATTTAACAAAACTTCTTCATCCCCAACTAGCGATGCCGGATTACTAGTTTCGGGTAATGAATACACGCGCATGCGCACGTAATGCCAGGTGACACTCCGTTATAACAGCTTGTTGCAGCGTTTGAAGAACTTACACCTTCGGGTGTAGAATCTAGTAAATGTGAATAGCTTAATACCGCAATTTAACTGCAATCAGAGAAACGCAGCAGTTAATAAATTTCGCTTTTAAAATATCTGGCGGAAAAGAAATATGCATTTTTATTTTAAGAAAAACTATCTATTATAACACTTGACTAGAGTAAACGCTAACAAAATTAGCAAATGCCTAACAATATCGTCTATGATATTACTCTTTCCATTTCTCATAGCCAATGTTACCCTCAAAAAACGCATGATCCAGTGTGAAACTCCTCTGCGGTAGCTGGATGAATGTGCTTGAGAAATGCACAATTTTAGTCTTTATATAAATATGATTTAGGTATATATATCTCTCTATATAAAACAGTTCCGTAACTGACTGACTCACTAACTCACTGACATACAACGCACAGACCAAACCGCTGGACCTAAAGGGCTGAAATTTTGCATGGCATTATAGTGTAGGGGTGCACTAAGAAAAATTTTTGAAAAATTCTTCTTAGATTTTTTTAAATTAAATTTTTAAGCTGTTTTTGTAACTTTTTTAAGTTTGCAGTTAAAATAATAATTTGAGGGTTATAAAATTTATATCACGAGAAAGATCATAAATATTCCTTTAAAACGAAATCTTTATCGAATATTTACCTCCATTTTCAGATTTTTGGTGAATTTTTAAAGATCAATTTTTGGAATTTAATTTATTAAATGCTGATCACATGATTTCTTTTTCTGGTACTTTGAATTAATTTATCGTCACGTTCATAGCAATAAAATAGACAAAAAAAAGATTTTTTTTCTTGCTAATGCGGCAGACGATTGGAAATTATCCAAAGAAATATTAAAATACAGTAAAAGTTATGTTCCTCAAACTGTACTATATTAACTGTACTATATTCTTTAGTATGGTCTATTAGATTTAATTTGAATATTTTCTTCTACGTTATTTTGTCTATAAAAATATCCCTTCCGATTTTTTTATAAATATATTTTTTTCGTTTTTTTTACATCAATTGCATACATTGATCATTGTATTTATTATAAATATATTTAAACATTTTTGGCATTAATTGCATACATTGACCGTTGTATTTAATTTGAATGTACTCCGTAGCGAAGTACGGGTTTTCAGCTAGTATATATATATATAATGTGTGTGTGTGTGTGTTTGTGTGTGTGTGTGGGGGGGTGGCACAGAGACACGGACACAGGCTCGATATGAAACATTTAATGATATCTAAATCTACTCTAGGGGCAATATTTACAGAGAAGCAGTATTTAAAGATGGAAATTTAAGGGGGAAAGTTTCTCATGGTGGTCGCGTCTTTTGCCCAGTCGTATGCTATTATCCGTTCAGCGGCGTTCTTCCATCGCGCCTGTTGGACTCCTCGTTTCGCCACAGAGGTCGCTATCGTTGAAGTAGGCGCGTGGGACATCTCCATTTCGCTCACACACACACATACACCTATATATATATATATATATATATATATATATATATATGTTTGTATACAGGGTGTTCGTAAACTGTGTCGACAAAATAAGAGGGGTGATAACACTCATCAAGATGAACAATATTTACAATGCAACAAAAGGGCACATTCCCCTTAGTGTGTATTAAAAGCGTAAAGTCCAGTGTCCAAGTTGAACTTTCGTCACTGGAAAAGAAATGAGAATTTACCAAATCATAAATTCCACAATCCCATGCAGATCAGAGAAGGACTGAAAGAAGATTCTCAAAATAGCATCCAAGGGTGTCGAGGCACAGTGACACCCACGAACGAAAGACTGGCGCATCCTCTCGGACACTCCTGGTGTCATTCATGTTAATCTTGTCTGCTGTAACAACGATTCTCGTTTCGAGATCTTCCAAGGAGTCCACAAGTGTCTGGTACAACAGTGATTTCATGTGTTCCCAAAAGAAGTCCAATGAGCGTGGAGAATTGATTCATGAATTTAATTCTGAATGAATTTAAGTCCAAAGAGCGTGGAGGTCAAACCACAGTTCTTCCACGTCCAATCCACCGTCCACGATATATGGCATTCAGAAAGGGGCGGGTCGCGGTGCTAAAGTGTGGTGGGGCTCCCACATGCCCCTCTGTGTGGTGAGCGGGACAGCTTGCCAGAAGCCAGAAAGCACTTGCTACAGCAAGACATGGTACCCTGCGCCGTTCAGACGTTCTGGCAAGAGATTCGGTCCCACCAGCCAATCAGAAACGATACCTGCTCAGATGAACACTGAAATTCTCTGCTGGTGTTTACGCAGGGTTGGTGTTTATGGGTATTGACTTATGGTTTCCTTAATTCACATATTAAGAAAGTTCAGCTTGGGCACTGAACTTTACGCCCTTCGACACACTGAGGGGAATGCAGGCTAAGGTTGTATTGTAAATATTGTTCATCTTGGTGAGTACTATCACCCCTCTAATTTTATCGACACAGTTTACGAACACTCTCTCTCTCTCTCTCTATATATATATATACTAGCATTATTGCCCGGCGTTGTCCGGGTAGATATACAGATATAAAATTTTTCATGCATTCCATCAAAAAAAAAAAACACTGGGCTGCACTCCCGCTCTTCATGTTCATCTGGCCAGACAGAATGCAATTAGCGCGTTTCTACTGAAATAATATACAAACAATAAGAAAGAAAGAAACTTTGAGCCTGAGGACCTTCGTCTGATTTTATTGAGAATTAATAACACCGTGTTGCGTGATTCGCACACTTGGATTGAATAAGTTTACTGTTTAATTATATTTGTTAGATTCCTGTTTAGTTAGATTTAATTAGATTTGTTTGATGTACTGTTTAATTACAAATAAGTTTTATAATTTACATTTGCCTTTATTATTTATTTTTCCCTTAAAAATGCACTTTTTTCCACATCACCCAAGAGGTAAAGTGCAAGATGCGTTATCCCCTTTATTTAATCAAAGTAAGGCGGGATTCCCCATGAAGCCTATTTTCCTTAAGCTTTTATGTTTTGTAAGAATTGTTTTGAATCAGATGTATTGCCTGTGAGTAAAGTTCTCAAAGGCTCGGGTGGTTCTGGAATTGCAGGCAATTGTACTTTCCCATTACTGCAACACATTCTTGGTGATTCTCTAGACCACTTTTTAGCACCACAGCTGTCATATTTTCGACATTGATCCAATACTTACTTCTTTAGCAGATGCATAATTGCAAACAGGATTATAGTGAAATGCACATAAACTCCACTGGTCAGCATTCATGGCACGATATCTACTTTCAGCATGTCTTTTTCTATCAGCGTGAAATCGTAGATTACGTTGCACTTCGTTTTCCTGTTTCCTTCGCGCAGCTTGTCTTTCAGCAATCCCTTGAAGCCTTCGATTGCGTTCTTCTTCTGTTTTGACTGCTCTTTGCGCTTGTTTTCTTTTCGCATCAGAAGACTTTCCAAACGAAGCACGTTACTTTGGTGGCATTATTAGTTTTTCTCCTTTATTTTAATTAAAGATAAACATCCAGATGCATTTATTTCTTTATACTTTTTAAAAAAGGTCACCTGTTTAAAAATCCGTTAAAAAAATCGTCTGCATCACGTTCCGCATGAAAACGAATGTGACGTCATATGAGCATCCAAACGGTCTATCGCGGGGAACCAGGGTCAAAGGTTATTCCCAACGCTATTGTCACCCGCGCATTGGAATTTGACCCCCCCAGTCCCCCCCAGACCAACCCTCTTAACGCAGCTGGTTGTGGTGAAGGGGCTTTATCCACAGGTGGTACCCGCAACTCTTAGGGGCACAAAAATCATTAAAACATTAATTTTAAAAAACTAACTGAGCCCTAAATTTCTTTTTGCTGCGTTAAGTTTCTCGGGTCCTAAACATTAACTGTGGCGAATTTGGTCCCGGTGGGTGAAACAGTCTATGATTCTATAGCGGCTAAACAAACAGACGAGCTCTTATATACACTGAAGTGCCACTGAATTAGGGATAGCAAAGCCCATGCAAATTGTGTAGCGCTGCGCATCATGTATGCGCAAGTGAGGGCGCTGTGGTAACTGCATATATAGCGCGTACTGTGGTTGTTCTGAATTAGTTGTTAGAATTGCCAGTATGGGTAAATTGCCTGATTTAGACGCCTTCGATCGCGGACAAATCGTAGGTGCGCGACGCATGGGCCATTCAATTTCCGAAATCGTCAGACAGCTAGGATTTTCAAGGTCCACAGTGTCAAGAGTATACCAAGAATACATGGATGGTGGAAAAAAAAACTAGCGATCGGGCAAACTGCAAAAGACAATTAGCCTTGACTGTGCGTGGTGAGAGACGGCTCAGGCGTATTGTACGTAGCCAGCGAAGCCAAACATTAGCTCAAATTACCACCCAGTTTAATGACGGTGTCAGTCGTAAAGTCAGTAAATGGACTGTGCTACGCTCGCTTCACCGTATGGGTTTCGGGAGCCGTCAACCTACGAGAGTACCATTGCTCTATACTCGCCATCGGGCTGCACGTCTTGCCTGGGCAAGAGAGCACAGAGACTGGAGTGTAGAGGACTGGAAACGAGTAGCATGGAGTGATGAGTCTCGATTCCGACTACTTAACGCCGACGGGAAGCTGAGAATATGGCGTCAGGCTCATGAAGCCATGGATCTTGCATGCCTGGCTGGAACTGTACAAGGGCATGGTGGCTCAATCATGGTCTGGGGTGTTTTTTCGTGGCATAGTTTGGGATCTTTGGTGCGTGTACCAACCTCCCTCAATGCAATTCGGTACGTAGAGTTGCTGCGTGATCACCTCCATCCGTTTATGCTGTTCTGTTATCCGCACGGTAATGGAGTTTTCCAGCAAGACAACTGTACCTCTCACAAGTCCCGGTTGGCTACTGGCTGGTTGGATGAGCATTCCTCTGACTTCTCTGTCATGAATTGGCCACCTAGAAGCCCAGACTTAAATCCTATGGAGCATCTTTGGGATGTTTTGGAACAAGGCGTGAAAGGCCATCACACAGCACCAAAGAACCTTACTGAATTATGGACAGCTTTAGCCAATATTTGGCAAGCCATTCCCGTGGAAAGTTTCCAGAAACTTGTTGAATCTGTGCCTCGTCGTGTGGCAGCCGTTATCAAGGCCAGAGGTGGCCCAACTCGTTACTAGGTAGGTATCCCTAATTCAGTGGCACTTCAGTGTATATATATATGGTAAGTATGCCTAATATGAGACCCCAGCTTATAGGACGTATAAAGTGCTGCATCCTGGCGACTGGAGCGTAAAACAGTATTCTATTGCATCATTCGTAATCTGTGAGTCAGTCGAGTGCTTGCAAGCGCGCACAAAGGAGCAGTATTTTTTTTCTCTGAATGTGTGCTCGTCGACTTTTTTGCATCACCATTTTCAATGGCGATTTTCACCTTTAAGGTAAGACTCTTATTAAAACTGTTAGTATTGGATAGGTAGCTATAAATATGGAATGTAAACACGCCTGTGTGTTTTTCAGCTAACGTCAATCCTAACCTAAACAATTCATTGGCGTGTTTAATAACATGGTCGTACCCAATGAGACCCCAAATCATGCCTAATATGAGATAGGGTCTCATATTAGGCATTTTAGTTTTCACTCTCACAGCCTTGTTTCCTCTGAATCTGCAGATGCAATGACGCCCAGGCGAAAACCACAACCATGTAGCAGTAGGGACAATGTGGAAGGTATTGATCAAATAAGTTCAAACCAGTTCTAAGTGACTCCTGAAGAAATAAATCCCTAACCTACGTTACCTGAGAAAAACACCTCGAAACCAAGTAGGGCCCGTAAAGCCTATATTATGACATCATCGCGCTATAAAAATAAATTGATTGATAGCATTAATAAAAGAACTGCAGCATATTAAAAAAACTCAGTTACCTACAAGTAAAAAAGGAATAGACGCAAAAGATAAGAAATCAAAGGATAAACAGGGAAAAGGAGATTGAGATAAAAAAGAAAAGGATAAGGAAACAATAAAATGAACTGAAAAGGCAAAGGGGTCCCTATAAGAAGGGGAAAATTAAGGATGGATGAAAATGCAACACTAGTTAAAAAACAGAGAACGGGTAAGCCTAATTATAGCTATAATGATCTCAGCTCATTTAAAAATGATGAAAAATTTTCTCTCCATGACAGCAGTGATGATAGCATTGGTGAAAACGATGCTGAATGCCTTTTTTGTGGTTGTTTATTTTCAGAAGACTAACGGGGAGAGCAGTGGCGTCAATGTAAAAGGTGTTTCAGGTGGCCCCATGAAGATTGTGGAGCTGACTAACTTTTTATATGTAAACAATGTGAAAAGTTTAAATCTAAAAAGAAAAAGTAAACAAAACCTGTAGTGTAAACCAACTAATTTGTTTAAAATGTCACTTTTCTTTTTCACTGATTAGTGTATATAGGTAACTTATCTAATTATTGTGTACAGTTTTGTTTTTACGAACTTTTCAGTAATTCTAATTCATATTTAGAGTTGTAGAATGAGGATCTCATATTAGTACTACTTTTTTCAGACCCCAAAAATCGATATATATATATATATATATATATATATATATATATATATATATATATATATATATATATATATATATATATATGCAAAACATCTCAAAAAATTTATATATATAACCCCAAATCTCTCTCTCTCTCTCTCTATATATATATATATATATATATATATATATATATATAGTTATAATTAACTAATCTCTATAATTAAATGTATACTTTTAAAAGCAGAATTTCTCTCTAGAAGGTACCCATAGAGGAAAATTTTCTCTCAGATCTCGAATAAAGCTAATTACTTATTGGAAACAAAGCGGGAGTTCTTTTCTCTAATTTCTTGAAGTAATTTGAGAATTAAAGTATGCTAATAACTCATTACGAGATAATGGCTGAAATTTCGAAGTCGACGAGTGCAGATGCTTCCCTTTTGAAGTCGGGGTAAATGCGATGGTTGAAAAGGGAGTATCAGCTCCCGAAGTTTAGAAAATTCAGTTAAAGCTGATTCGCGAAATACATAGCTAGAAAATTTTTGTAATTAGTTTTAGCTTCGTTATCTCGGAAGAAAATGCTAAGCAGTTTGCCGTTGCTGCAGCGGCAAACACGCCCGTCAAACGTGAATATGATATTTGCATACGCAAATGACGTACTTTATGCTTTTTTTTATACGTCTCTTTAAGTTAATGTTTAAAATAGCTGTGAATATATCTAAACTTTTGTAAATATTCTTTAGTGCCCCTTAATTTATGTATTTTTGTATTCAATGATGTTTATTTACGTCATTCAGGGTTCGATTTCAATGTGCGATCCTTTGGCAAACCTTGAGATAACTTGGCAAGCTTGTTGACAAATTTCGCGACATTTGGCGACTTATTGGGTGTCAGGTGAACACTGTAGTTAACAAGTTTTGGAAATTTAACTTTTTAGAACAATTTAGAATATCTCTGAGGGTATATATACATGCCGAACTCGGCTACAGAAATTGCATTCACTCATTTCTCAATCGAACTTCAGTCGAACCCGTGTGAACCCAAGCCAAGTTATTGTGCCTGTGTGCATTGTTGTCAAATCTGAAGTATTTTACAGAACTTCATTTTTGTTGTCCCAAGGGACTGTTTGTAATGTTTGTGGCTTTTTTAAGACAAAAAACAAACAAAACAATTGTGTCACTGCTATCTGGAGTCGTCATTAACAAATATCATTCTTCGGAACGAAAAATGTATTTTGTTCAAAAAATTGTGGCATCAGACAGGATTTTTAATTGCTTCCCCTACTGGTTAAATATAAATTATTACAGCATTATATTTTTTTCCTTTAAGTTCCTTTTCCAATTGCTATATCCTTGAGACCAATATATCGTGAGACCTGGCGGTACTTCTAAACACGAAGAAGTACTCATTTGTATACTAATTAGGAAGTGTGACGCAGCCAAACGAACGAATGACCGAACAGGTATATAAACAATGTCTCGGAGGACTAAATTTATTATTGAAAGCATCAGAGAGAGAGGACACCCAAATTAGCTGTTCTTAGCCGGAAGACATCGGCTATCACCCATACCTGAAGATAGCACTAAGACGAGAAATTTAGTCGCATGGTTTAGAGATGCGTTTAATGAAGTAGGTAATGATAGGTAGGTCTTCCGGTTATGATATTTCTGAGTTCACGTAAGTTACTTTGGTTAGGTGAACTCTGTATAGGAGTGTCATATAATTTTACAGTTCATGTTTTGTTTCATCTATCCATTAGGGAACACTGGATAGGGGTGTCACATTGATAGTACAGGACATACTGCTTTCCTATCTGCGGAGTTACTATTTTTCAAAATTTTTTGTGGACGTAATACAGGTCATCGAAAAAGATTGGACACATTTCATACGATCATATTTAATGGAATAATTGCAATACAAACGATTCTTTCGTTGTGTAAAGTACAGAATTTAATAGAATTTTACCTTAATAAGTTTCAATATGAGCACCGTTGGTTGCTCTACACATATCAAGTCGATAAACAATCTCTAACCAGGTGTTACGGAGCATGTCTGGCGTCACTGTGGCAACTGCATCGACAATTCTCTCCCGTAAATGTGTCGAGTCCCGTACCTTTAAGCTGTAAACAATGTTCTTGACGTAACCCCATATTTGTACTCCACTAACCACAACACACATTGAGCTTTCTCCTGAACGGTCGACATTGCACTGACGGAAAGCCGAACGAAGATATCTTCCCCCTTGCATCGTTTCTGCGCAACATTCCATGCCACGGTTGCGTACCACGGTTGCGTAGAAATCTTCGACACTTTCCCAGTTGTTTGAAAAGTATATTATTGCGTTTTCTCAATTTCTTTTAGAATTATGAGCTTTCGAAATGTGTCCAACCTTTTTCGATGACCCTGTAAATTACGTTAGTGCTGAATATGTAATGAAGTTCAAAGCAGTTAATACCTAGAAACATGTTGATGAGTTGATAAAATAAAAAATAAATTATTGCTACAAAAATGTTAAAAAAATCTTGCCATACATTATGCACCACTGCAACTGATGTGGGAATAGAAGCAAATTGCTTAAGACACAACTGTACGTGTAAAAATCATTATGAAGCAAAATCCCCCAGAACTGGTTTTATTTTTTGCTTCAGTCGTGGCGGCTTATTTTGATAGCAAAAACTGTGTAATAAATTTCCCGTTAGCAGTAATGACTTAGGATTAAGGAATACATTATACCATAAATTTACGTGTAGTGATTAAGTAAAAGCAAAATACAATTATTTGTGGTTTTTGCTTCCGTTGTTAACTTGTAAAAAGTGAAATCCACTGTGTTAATCTTGTGTAATAGCATCAGATGTGGTTGAAGAACGTCTTCCATTAGCGATAAATTTACGCAGTTTAGCGTGCTAGAAACAAAGGGATAAATTATTACATAAACAAAAGAGTAAAATCTGTATATTAAGGCTGATTTTTTAATCAGACTATATTGTTTTGAAAAGTATATTTTATGCAATATGTTTATGTTTTTTATATCGCATAGGAGATGTCTTTAAGTTAATTATGTTGCTATACACGAATGATAGTTACATAAGGGTGAATCTAAGAAAATTGGTGTAAAAACTAGAACAAACAGATTTTGAGATATCGATCTTAAAATTGGAGGAATATTTTGTGATAGGTTATGTGAGTATATTTTATGTAATAAGTTGTTTGTGTTACATAAGAGTTGACTTTAAATTGATTATGTTACTATACACAAATGATAGTCACATGGGATTGTATCCAACAAAATTGGAGGAAAAAATTAGAGAAAGCAGATTTTCAGATAGCCGATTTTAAAATTGGAGGATATCGATAAAATCTATGTTTGATTTGGAATAATATTGTGATGCTGTTGATTTAAAATTTTCGATCCATATTTAGATTATTATCAGCTTATAACTGATACGTTTTTATTGGTAATAGATAAAAAATGCAAAATCAATATATAAACGTTGATTTTCTAATTAAAAAACCATGGCTCTGAAAAGTATATTTCATGCTGGTAAGTGGATGTTGTTTACATCGCGTAGGAGTTAATTATGTCACGGTACACGATTGATAGTCACATAGGGGTGCATCTAAGAAAAATGGCGGACAAATTAGAACAGATTTTGAGATTTTCGATTCTTTTAATTGGAGGAAATCGATAAAATCTATGTTTGAATTTGAATGCTGTTGTGATACGGTTGATTCATATTTTTTTCAAACCATATGCAAATGATTGACATAGAGTGGCGTTCCTAAAAAAGGTTTAAAAGTTTACGAAAAAAATTTGAGCTATTAAATTTTAAAAATCGAAAAACTTGAACAATTGGAATCAAGACTACTTTCAACAAGAATTGTCGTGAATTCTTAGGCACAGCCTTTAGGATTGCTAAGAGGGTACTTGTCGTTTCTTTTATGAGCGACTGTAAGATGTCTAGATGAATTATTTTTCTGGTATAGGATACATTTATAAGTGCGAGCTAAAAATCTAGATTTGACCTCTTTACACATTCATTACCGAGGAAATTAAATTTAAACTCTGTTGCTAGCCGAAAAAAAATATTAAATTTTCGCTAACAGTCTAAACCCCGCAGTTAATCTAAATATATATATAACAGTTCCGTAACTGACTGACTGACTGACATACAACGCACAGACTAAACCACTGGACCTAAAGGGCTGAAATTTTGCATGGCGATTCTTCTTATAGTGTAGGGGTCCATTAAGAAAGAATTTTGAAAAATTATTCTTAGATTTTTTAAAATAAAATTTTTAAGCTGTTTTAGTCACTTTTTTTAAGTTTGCATTTAAAATAATAATTTGAGGTTTATAAAATTTATATCACGAAAAAGATAATAAAAGTTCCTTCAAAATGGATTACATAATATGGATTACATAATAAAAAGAAAATTGTACGTAACAAACTGTGTTAAAATTTCTGCATTTAGTTTCAGATTTCAAAATAGATATTAACAAATATAACCAGGAATTAGAAGTACCTAGAAAACTATTAAGAAAGAAATTAATATCGGTTGCATACTAAACAGAAAATGCAATAAACTTTTTACTTTTAGTTTCAGACTCAAAATTTAAAGTTAAAAACTTAAAAAAGATTGATAATACAGAGGCTGTTCACACAATTTTTAGACGATGTATATTGTATTCACAAAACTAAATTACATAAAATTCTTGTGTTTTAAATGTTCTATTTGACATCCCTTATTCTGAACTATCTTTCGACACCGCAATTTCCAGGATAATAATGCCTTTTGAAGTGTCAGAAGAGGTATTCTATCCCATTCCTCCTGAACAGCTTTCCAGAGTCCTGTAAGGGTTTTGGGACGACGCGTGGATAATGCAGATTTTAAAAGTTCGAAAGCACAAAAATCCATAGGTGATACATCGGGAGATTTAGTAGGGATATCAGTGAAGGGTATGGCCTTGATACCAGTTTTTTGTTCCATTTCTTTTAGGAAATTTACAGTGGATTTTGATGTGTGACTGCTAGCTTTGTCCTGATGGAGTCTCACAGATTGATGGCACTGTGGGTAAAGCGATGGTATTTCATTCAGAAAAATTGGCGATAAAATATGTTCCTGATAGTATTTGGAGTTAATCTTGACATTTTTTCCACTCTTTTTATTTTTAACTTGCCATTATAATAAAAACCAGCAACAATCATGAATCCCTTAGAAAAACTTTCTTTCGATTCTTTAAACCATGTACGTAAATTTTTTTCTCCCCTTTTATGATAATAAATGGCTCGTTTTTTGTTGCAATCATTTAAATACACCCATGATTCATCTATTGTGACGATTGTTTTCCATTTTTCTTTGGATAAGTGTTTCTCATATAGAATTCTGCAGCGTGTCCTGCGTTCAGCGATATGATTTGGAAGAAGACGATGCACATTGCGTTTTTTCGCTTTCTTAAGATTTAAATCAACGTTTATCATTTTGTTTACAGTGGACACCGAGCATTTTGATAATTTTGCAACTGTCCTTTGGCTAGGGGGATTTTTTTTAACATTAAACAACGTACCTTTGCAATAATCGAAGATGTCCGTTTTTTCTTTGGATACTTTTTTGGAATTTTTGTCCCACTTGAAGCTCCAATTTGACGTTTTTTTCCTTTCTTGTTGACGATATTACCTATTGATGCTTTAGATATCACAAAACCATGACACTCACATCGATTTTGGATAACGGAGTATGCATATTTCTCTTCGGAAAGAGCATAAATGTAGCCTTCGAACCACTGCTTTGTTAAAAATGCCATTTTGAATAAAAACAAAACTTTCAAGCCGCAGACGATAATTTTGACTTTTAAAAACATAGTACAATTGCAATTATTTCTTTTGCAGCAAACAATTTTTTATTACCGCTTACCAAAATTGTCTAAAAAATGTGCGAACAGCCTCTGTATTTACTCTTTTTAAAACTGATACTGTAATCTAGTTAAATGTGATAATAAAGTTTTCACGTTAAAAATTTATATGGATTGCGCCTTAAATGACATGTTTAATCTCTTAGAGTTAAATATTGATGTACAATAGTTACCGAGGAAAATATTAAGAAGGAAATTAATATGGGTTACACAATAAAAAGAAAATTAATGTACCACAATTTTTACTCTTACTTTTTATCGCTGAAATTTGAAGTTAAAAACTATAACAAGAAAGGATAATAATCTGTTTTTCCTTTCAAAGTAATTCAGTAATTTCTCTTAAGGTGATAAGGCCAGTTTTACGCGTTACAAATATATATGGATTGCGTTTATTCTTTATTATCCCATTTAGAGAGATTACATAACATACTTAATCCGTTAGAGTTGAAACTGAAAGTACTATAGATTTGATACCGAGGAAAATCTTAAGAGAAAATTTAATATGGGTTATGAAATAAAAACTAAATTAATGTATTACAGTTTTTACTCTTAGAGCTCTAACTTGAAATTAAAAACTATAACAAGGAAGGATAAAAGAACCATTTCTAAAACTTACTATCTAATCTCACTAACATGTTAAACGTGTTTTTTAGTACACAATCCATATAAATTTATGACTTGCAAAACATGCTTTTGTAACACATTTAGAGTAAAATCTGGAAGTACAATAGATGTTGTACGGAGGTAAATAGCAAGGGTTACATAATAAAAGCCAAATGTAATAAAATTTTTCATTTAGTTTTTAGACCTCAAACTTGAAGTTAAAAACTATAGAAAGAAACAATAATAGTCTCCTTTCTGAAAAACTAATTCTGTAATCTCTCAGAAGGTGTTAATAAGGAATATTTAGCACGTTATAAATTTATATGGATTGGTTATTAAAAAAAACTTATTAAATATCTTAGACTTAAATCTGTAAGTACAATATATTTAGTATCGAGGAAAATATAAGGAAAAAGAATAAAACGGGTTATAAAATAAAAACAGAATTAATTTATAAAATTTTTATGTTCAATTTTAGATCTCAAACATGAAGTTAAAAATTATAAAAAAGAAGGATAGTAATTACTTATTTTTGAAAACTAATTCTGTAATCTCTCTCACATGTGTTACCAAGGAATGTTTTGCATGTTATAAATTTATATGGATTACGTATTAAAATACATAGATAATATCTTATATTTAAAATTGTAAGTACAATAGATGTGGTACATAATAAAATATAAGGAAAAAAATTAAAATGCTTTACAAAATAAAAACAGAATTAATTTATAAAATTTTTACTTTTATATTTAGAGCTCAAACTTGGAGTTAAAAAGTATAAGAAGGAATGATAGTACTCACTTGTTTTTTAAAACTAATTCTGTGGTCTTCCTCACATGTGTTACCTAGGAATTTTTGCATGTTATAAATTTATATGGATTACGTATTAAAAGACATATATACTATCTTAGACTTAAATATGTAAGTACAATAGATGTGGTACATAATAAAATATAAGGAATAAAATTAAAATGGGTTACAAAATAAAAACAGAATTAATTTATAAATTTTTTACTTTTATTTTTAGAGCTCAAACTTGGAGTTAAAAATTATAAGTTGAAACGATAGTAGTCATTTGTTTTTTAAAACTAATTCTGTAATCTCCCTCACATGTGTTACCAAGGAATATTTTACATGTTATAAATTTATATGGATTACGTATTAAAAGACATAGATAATATCTTAGACTTAAATCTGTAAGTACAATAGATGTGGTACAGAATAAAATATTAGGAATAAATTAATATGGGTTACCTAATAAAAGAATAATGTTTCGTGGTATTTACTTTTAGAGTTTTAGAGCTCAAATTGATGTTAAAAACTATAACAGGGAAGGTTTATAATAACTTTTTTAGGGACCATTTTCCTAAAAGTCCTGAACGTCGTTTTAGTGTTTACTTGTATATCTTCATGTATTTATACAGTCCCTGTGACATCCTTTTCTTAATTTAATTAAAAGAAAGTACCCCGTAAAGGAAATGACTTTCCCTTCACGGAGAGCTGATTATGATGTGCACTAGGACATGCACGGCTATGAAACAAATTGCCCTGCAACAACCAGCGCAAGAAGGTAATTGATTACATTTTACAGCGGGGGTGGAAAAATTAGAATCCATCTTTCCCTTCCACAGCTGAAGACCCCAAAAAGCATCAAGCAGTCGGCGGTGAAAATTAATTCGGGAAGAAAAATAAATGTTTCAGAGTTCAAGGCGACCCCTGGAAAATTGGTACCTCAAGGCAACATGAGATAAATAATTACGTAACGTTTTCTCATTGCATTAAACTTGGCTTGAAATGACTCGAAAAATGTTTCATCGTGTTCGTACGGAAATAAATTTCTGCGTTTATTATTTCATTGTTGCAAATTAAGTCCGATAACTCTGCGAGACTTATGTTGTATTTCTACCTGCATTCTTTATACGGTGGATGGACTTAACACGGTCATTTGAAACTGAGATTTGAAATGCATGAGTTTTAACTTATAAGAATTTTTAAGGCGTACTGCAATTCGCTTGGCTCAGACTTAACCTATAGAGAAACTGTTTCCAACCACTGTCGATTTGAATTGAAAGATTTTTTTAAAAATTGCACTTCATAATAGGGAAAGAAATGTTTTACTCTGCTATCTCATCCAGTTAAGGCTGCTATGTACTAAGAAAAAAAAATCGTATTTCCCTTTTCCTCTTTTTGCAGACTCTTGTGGTGGGAAGAATCCAGTTGACAGTTCAAGAATTCCACCCCCCTTAGGATTGACATTTTGAGGGATTGTAATGGCTCTCTCTTTATAGGGGGGTTAAGCGCTGCCCCCAAATTTTTTATTTAAAATATATTTTTGTCAACTATTTACAGGTACATAAATGCTGATAATCAAATAAAATTGGTATTGTCAGATAGCCTGACCTTTTCTGCAAAGCGCTACAGGATTCATTTTATAAATTTCGTCCACCGAAGGAATTTATGAGCGTTTAAAACACACTATACCAGATTTTTCTCCGAAAAATTTAAATTTTAAAATATTAAATGCATTATTTAAAAAAAACGAAAAATGTACACAAATGTAAAATTTCTTTCTCTATGACGGAGTACAATTTTGAAAAAAAAAAAAAATCTTTGAATCCAAGTCGGCAATCCGTGGGCAAATTTTCTCCATAGGTTAACATTGAGGTGAGCGAATCCAATGGGGTTAGTACATTGCAGCCTTAAGGCTGTTATGTACTCACCCTATTGGATTCGCTGTGGGGAAAATGTATCTACTATTTACAACTATATAAATGTCGATAATCCAACAAAAATGGTATTTTCAGACAGCCTTAACTTTTCTGCACCTTGCAGCAGAATTCCTTTTATAAATTTTGTCCACCAAAGTAATTTAGGAGCGTCTAAAACGTAACGTCTAAAACGTAACGTCTAAAACGTATACTCTAGACCTGATTTTTCCTCGAATAATTTAAATTTTAAAATATTATTTGCATTTTAAAAAAAACGAAAAATGCTCCGAGGGGTCAAATTTATTTCTCTGTCACGGAGTACAATTTAAAAAAAATATCTTTCAATCCAAGTCGAAAATCCTTGGACACGCTTTCTCCATAGTTTAAGATTGAGGTGAGCGAATTCAATACGGAAAGTAGATAGCAGCATTAAACGCCACTAATTCACTGCAATATTACTAGTTTTAATGGACATTTTAGCGAACTTAAGAAAGGCAGAAACACAGATCTGTAAAAGTGATAACAACACCTTAGGCCAATAAAATCATTTAAATTATAAAATGCATTACAAGGAAAACTTGTGATTAATTTACGATATTTTCAGCAAATATGTTTGTTTTTCTAGTTAATTGTACACACCTCATAACTGTCTCAAATCGAATGTAGCCCCAAATATTAAATAAAAAATTGAAAGAAAGATGATTAAAATCGGTTGCATTGTAATATTTACTCTGCGTACCTCATTAAAAAAAATCAGGTAGTCTCTTCTAACGAAACTACCGCAGGTTATTAACGTAGGATTGCTTATCGTTGCTTACCTCTTTCTTTTTTTTTTGACGTATTTTGGTACTTTTCTGTTTTAAGGTGACAATGGACCTTCAGATTGGCAAAAACATGTCCCAATAACGATTTTTTTTCTTTCAGAAAATGATTCTGCAACTCTTCAGCTTTAAATTAAAAAAAACTACGTTGATCCGATCATTATTAACCGAGTTATAAGTATTTTTTCAAACGTAAACAATGGAAATGTTACGTTAAATTAAAACTTTAAATGCTATTTCCTCAAAACAAGTTTTCATGTCATTTCGATAAGTTCAAAAAGTTCCATGCGTCATAATTTTTCTAGAATTAACATAAAATTTCATAAAATGATTATTTATATATGTTAGAATAAAACTTAGTAATAATTCCATTATACTATTTTAAACACCTTAAAATTTTTTCAATCAAAAAAAAAATTTTTGATAAAATTTTGCATAAAATGACCTATTTTTATCGATTTCTTTTCTAGCTTTTATAAATATAACGGTAAATCAAATATTGCTACTAACTTTTATCATAACTATATAAAGCTAGCTTAATAAAGAAAATTAGATATCTTAGACAAAAATTGATGCGCATGGAGCATTTTTAAATAGAGTAATTAACAAACTGATTTTAACTAATATCTTAATGAATTACATTATGATTTTTTTAAATTTAGTATTTTCATCTCTAAACAACACTGTATAAGTATGCAAAATTTCATAGCAATTGGTTGATAAATGAAAAAAAAGTTTTTCATGGTCCATTGTCGCCTTAAGGGGCCTTCTTATACAGAGCCACTTGAGTTTAGTTAAAAATCGATTGCAATATTTGTACCGGACAAACACACACACACAAACAAACAAACAAGCAAACATGAAAGCGAGTTAATAAAAACATGGTAAAAATTGAAAACAACTTTAATAGTATATAGTTTTGCCTTCTGAAATGATTCGAACAATAAGTACTCCCAAAATTATCATAGGCATTCATAAAACAAGAAATTAAATTTCGACATATATCGTCTTTAGTTCTTCCTGAAAATATGGCTATTTTGAGATGTAACACTATTCTAGCAGAGGTGCGAAATGCCAGTTTAAAAAGGCCTCCCCCATCACTTTTCTCGAGTGCCTGGAGATTTACCGCGACGACCGGTTTTCTGAGCCTCTTTTGGTGTTTGAATTTGTGCGGGAGCACGGTCTGGTGCATTTGGTCTAGCTTGGATATTACCAACAACAACCACCACACAAATGAGACAACCACGCACATTCTCAGTGTACTATGGATATCATGAGAAGATTCACATCCAGCACGACATTTTATCCATGGTCTCTTAATTGAATTCCTTTAAATTTTTCTCTTGATCGCCGCGGCTTAAAAATTTGGCGAGAAGTTGATTATTTTGTGAGACGAAAGATATAAAACTACAAAAGCATAACTGCCGATGAAGAACTTTTATGATTAAATATTACTACAGGGGGTGCCGCAATTACATTCTATCCTACCGCTGGGCGGCGAAGAAACGCCGTTCAATTAGCTTCGGTAGAGTAATTTTTAGGACATGGACGACCGGTCTAAACTGAAAACTTTAGAAAAAAATTTGTATTTTCTCGTATATGGAATGTTCCCTGGATTTCACAGTATGGGTTTTGGCAGCCTCCTTGGCTGCTGTCTACAGTTAACAATAATAATAACTAATAATAATAATAATTATTATTATTATTACTAATATTATGAAATAGTATAAATCTTATATGTATGTAGGTATATATATATGTGTATATATATATATATATATATATATATATATATATATATATATATATATATATATATATATATATACAGAGTGGAATCGCGATCGATCGTTTTCAGATCCATCGTTTTTTCGTATGTGTCGTTCATTTTATCCAGTCCCAAAGACCATATTGCTTTGTTATGTTCCCGCATCTATCATTTTCTCACATTTATCGTTCATTTCAGTCGGTCCCTTGAAAAACGATAGATCGAGATTCCACTGTATATTCATATATATATATATATACACATGGTGTCCCAATTAAACGTTTCAGAACTTCTACGTGGGGTAGGGTGCATCCTGACGACTCGAAATCATATAGCAATGCGGGGTCGGAAATGCTTTCCTGAAGCGCTGATGTACACAGAAAACCATAAAGAAAGAGACCGTAAGTGGATAATCGTTTTAATAATAAATGTACAAAAACAAAACATACAGTGGTCAAAGTAAGTGTTAGAAGTTTTTTCAACCGACTGCAATGCAGACCACACATCTCCGACTCATGGAATTCCGAACATTCTGGAATAATCCAGGCTCATCTCGAATTCCTCCTGCCGCTACTGAGATTCTTGCAACCAGATCCTCAGCATTGTCAACGGGGGTTTCATAAACCCGTGTTTACATATGTTAAAAATCAAGACATGATGGGTCTGGTGACCGAGCAGGCCAACGCACGAAACCACAACGTCCGATCCGCTGTTGGCCAAATCTGACGTCTAGGTAGTTACGGTGGCTGCCCCATTACAATCTGCAGCCCCGTACACCAAATGCATGTCGGTTAACTCTGCGTTCGTATAATTAGCTATCCTACTAACTCTGAGTCCTTGTGCGAAATGACGATTCCCTGCACGAACGCTTCGAACTCTCCCGCAACGCCATCTACCGCGTCAGGAAAGCATTTCCGATCCCACATTGCTATATGATTTCGAGTCGTCAGGATGCAAACTACCCCTCGTAGAAGTTCTGAAACGTTTAACTGGGGCACCCTGTATATATATATATATATATATATATATATATATATATATATATATATATATATATATAATATATGTCAAGGATTTAGTGGGGAAAGAATGATTATTCTAAATTTAAAAGGGGCTTAGTAATTAAATATATTGTCGTGGCGTAATTCGCCACTATTCTCCTGTCTTATTTCGAAATGCATCGAGAGAAATCGAGGAAATTCCCTTCGGATTGATTGACATCCGTGGTCACGCCCATGGTTCATCTCCGGTGCATGCGTCACAGAGCTCTTGTGGGCATGCGCGATGACTTTAGATGGCAAAAAACAATAGCGTTTAATCAGACGGCGGGAAATTCTTAAATGAGACAGTCACGCGTCGCGCGGGGAGCTTGATGACTCTTGGATTTAATTTATCAGATTGAATCAGGTAGCTTAATATTTTGGAAATAAACGATGTTAGATATATTAATTTTAGTTCTTTGCCACCGGCCTTTTAACTCATTGACTGCTATAACTTTAATAATTAGGTAAAGTTAGATCAAGAAGGAGTAAGTTTGAATTTAAGACGACGTAATGGGAAGGGCAAATAGTGAACGTGTCATATATATATATATATATATATATATATATATATATATATATATATATATATATATCTGACATGGAGCTTGTTTTGCTCCCGTGTTTAAATATTAATAATGCAGTCCACATCTTCTTTATATACTTGGACGAGTAGCAGGGAATGGATTCACGAAGCAGTCGATAATCTTTAATTCTTATTTATTGCGTTTCTTGAAATAACCACACTCTAGGGTAAGCAATTCGCTCCGCCATTTTCTCGACCTTCCCGGCACAACTGCCGCGAGCATCCGCTAGCGATGCAATTCCCACTCAATCTGCCGACAAAAACTTAATTTTCTCCGAGCTCCTGCTGCACCGCGCATGTGCAGACCTCATCCTTGGGCATCTGGACCCTCATTAGTGCTGATCGTGCATTCTAAACTTCGCGCCCAAAACCTGTACACTTCTAAAAATAAATCCTCTAGCCTAGAATTATTCGCTTTCCGCTCAAAGTCGCTTTTAAAAGATGATTTTCCCCACAGCAAAATACGCGCGCTTTGTAAATGGATTGTTAGATTCTTATTATTTTAAGCCCCCTTTTCCCCGTACTTCTCAACTATATTTTGACAGTTCAGTTATGTTTTGACATATATATCTATATATTTAAGTTGCTAAGCCGACTTTTTGGGCAGTCCGTGAGAGAAAACTACTACATCAATTTACTTCATTTTTGTCTTAAACGACAGATTGTAATCTGTAGATTTGTCAAATTTGTTTTTTGTAACCGCAATTTGTATTAATGTGCCATAATTTACAATTAAGAATTGATTTCTGCGCATGCTCAGTGGCGAGTTCAAATCTGTCTTTAGAAACTCACTGTTTCTGCGTATGCTCAGTGACATGTTTTAATGATAAACACGTTTATTCCGAGAATTCTCTCTAGATCTCTCTCTGCCATTTTTATTTTTATGATAATTATGTTTGTTAAACATTAGATTAAACCTCATGGAAATTGTTTATTTCGCGCTGTTTAATTAGTGATAATTTACAATTAAAAAAATTGCTTTCTGCGCATGCTCAGTGACATTTTTAAATCTGGCTTTAGATGCTCACTAAGCATGAAGTCGCTTAAACACATTAATTTGTTTCTGCGCATTATTATGATTTTCAACATTTGACAATGATGTGTTGAGTATAATTTGTGTATTAGTACATTTATTTACTATCTAGCCGTCATGTTTTGACGGGTACCAACTTGTATATATATATATATATATATATATATATATATATATATATATGGCGAAATTTATATTAAAACACATTAAATTTAATTCAAGTTACCGCAGAACTTTCTCGAGACATTTTACACTCTCTAGTTAAATTATTTGACTATCTCTCAGTTATGATTTTAAAAGGGGCACTCTGTTCACGAAACAGCGAGAAAATGCTTGTTCCCAATTTAATATTCATCCTGGAAAAGATGGATGTCTCCGAGTCCATGCGAACAACACGTGTTAAACTTAATTAAGAGAAATTCATAAAACAAAATGGCTCCCATTTGGTAGGAGAGCTCTTTGTTTTGTGAACCGAGACATGGCTAGCAGTATGAGACTCTTGGCAGTGTAAAGTCACAGCTAAAGAACTTTTATGATTAAATTTTACTTCATGGGATGAAAGAATTGTAATCTATGCCTCCGCTGTTACCCGTGGTTACGGAAGCATTTCGCAATTACGTTGGGTTTTAATTTTCTGAAGGAAAAATGAATACAAGGTGTGGTCTTTGCAATTTGGCGACAATGAAATCTTTATGTGCCTCGAAAACTCAAATTGTCGGTTCTCTTTTGCTTATTACTTTCTTGTAGTCATAACTGTGTGTCTGTGAATGTATTATTATAATATATATATATATATATATATATATACAGGGTGTCCATAATTAAATTCCCACTTTCAAAAGGCTGCAAAAAAAGAACCACTGGTCAGAATGACTTCAAATTTGAACTGAATAGACTGGAAGAGGGGGGAAAACGATTTGGCATAATTAAAAATAGGTTCCAAAATGTTACAGCGCCATCTATTGATACATTTTGGAACTTTTTTTATTATGCCAAATCGTTTCCCCCTTCTTCCAGTATATTCAGTTCAAATTTGAAGTCATTCTGGCCAGTGGTTCTTTTTTTTTGCAGCCTTTTAAAAGTGGGACTTTAATTATGGACACCCTGTATATATATATATATATATACAGTGGAATCTTGATCGATCGTTTTCGTATCCATCGTTTTTCCGTATGTGTCGTTCATTTAATGCAGTCCTAACGATCATATTGCTTTCTTATGTTTTCGCATCTATCGTTTTCCCGCATTTATCGTTCATTACAATTGGTCCCTTGAAAAACGATAGATCGAGATTCCACTGTATATATATATATATATATATATATATATATATATATATATATAATGGTAAACATGTAAGGTGTGGTCTTTGAAATTTGGCGTCAATGAAAACTTCATGTGTCTCGGAAACCCAAATTTTGTGTTCTCTTTTACGTATTACGTTCTTGTAATCATAACTGTGTGTCTGTGAATGTATGTTTATATTTATTATATACAGGTATAGGATAAAATAATAGGAACACCCATTGCGAAATGTGTCGCACTTCGACCGTCCAATACAACCACGCTGCGTGTCGCAACAGTCTGCCATGTAACGGCAGCGAAACGAAAGGTATCAGTAGAGCATTGGCCGTTGTGACAGTTGTGCGAGAAAATTCTATTCCCAAGAAAGCGCCATTATGTTCGACCTGTCCATGTCGAAAACAGCCGACTTTATGGCTGTTTCAAGGACCACTGTGTCAAGGGTTATGTCTGCCTACACAAACCTGGGAAAGGTGTTCTCCGCGAAGCAGAACAGTGGGCGACGTCGAAATTGACCGACTGGAATAGACGAGTGTTTAAGAGGATAGTCGCCCGAAATCGCAAGTCTACACTGTCGAACATAACCTCCGAGATGAACACTTGTCTCCTATCCACCAGCCCCGTATCAACCAAAACTATTCAGCGGGAGTTGCATGCTGCGACCATTCATGGCAGAGTGTCTATTCCAAGCCGTTAGTGTCGCTGTGGACTGAAATGAAGCGACGACAGTGGGGCCGAGATCGCCAAAACTGGACACAACAGCGATGGGAACAGGTAATTTGTCTGACGAATCACCATTTACATTATTTCAGACTACCGGACGTGTGTTCGTCTGGAAAACACCGGCAGAAGCATTTCTTTTTGACTCTCTGGTTCCTACCGTGAAGCATGGAGGCCCTCCATTGGATGGGGGCTCTGTGAAGGTGTGGGGTGCGATATATTGGAATGGCTTGGGGTCACTGGTAGCCCTGAGGGAATTGCAGGCAAGCATTATCGCAGTATTCTCCCAGATCATTTCCACCCTATGCTTCAGGCTCTGTTTCCTGGAAGACGATAGTGGAGACAATGATGACAATGTCCCTGTCCACACGACTAGTTGTGTTCAAACTCGGTTAACCCCTTCAGGGGTGGTGGTTCATTTTTGAACCACCCGTTTTCTTTATTTTCTAACATCTAAATCATTCGGCAAATTTATCTGTAAATTCCTGTAAACATTTGACACATTAGTGTGCTTCAGAAAAAATAGATGGCAGCACTCTACGGGTCTATATTTTCAGAGAGGATAATATTTTTGTTTCACGCCAGAAATTTGTAATGTGAAGTTTTTTCCAGTTTTTCTAATTTGTTAGTATAGAGATGTATGGATGTTCTGGAATTACATTTTACGATTGCTACTTATTTATTTTAAATAGAAAAGTTTAATTTATCTGCATATTTTCTTATCTTTCTTAATAATTTCAATACTGGTGGTTCAAATATGGACCACCACCCCTGTAGCGTTTGCTGTCACTAGGTGGCAGCACTGGTAAATTAGTTTTTTCCAGCAAAAATTCATAAAAAAAACAAATTACTGAACTAATTTTCCTATTAAATTATTTTTGTTATGTTAATCATTGAATGTTACTGATAATTTGAAACATATATATATATATATATATATATATATATATATATATATATATATATATATATAATATTTTTTTTTTACCTATAAAAATTTCATGTCTGGTGTTTTATACTTTTTACATTCATTATATACTTTCATTTATATACTTTCCTTCACATACCTCTTACTTTCATTATCTACATTCATTTATATACTTTTTGATTATTTTTTTTTTGACAGATAATAATTATTTTGATAAATACTGTGTATAAATATAAATAAATGAATGCATATATATGTATATATATTTCAAACTGATTAGTGTCATTGTAACTGATTTGTCAGAACGCCTGTCTGACTGGTCTAACCAGTCAGAGCAGACGTTCTAATATAGTGTGCTCTAGGTGCGCGGTGGTTCAAAAATGGACCACCCATCCTGCCTAAACTAAAGGTACAATATTTTTAATTTTTACAGAATATGTTCCTAATAGTAATATTTCTTCAAATATAAAGTTTTGTCGTCCCCAAAATTTGTTTTCATATAGTGCCCCTGAAGGGGTTAAATGAGCATGAAGATGCAGAATTGTTGGCTTTTTATTTCTACCTCTTTGTTATCATGTTTTTATTAACTCGCTTTCTTGTTTGTTTGTTTGTTTGTTTGTGTGTGTGTGTGTGTGTGTGTGTTTGTTTGTTTGTCCAGTACAAATCTTGCATTCGATTTTTAACTAACTTCCCGACTAGCTAGACATTTGAAACTTTTAGAATAGCTCAGAACACGATGACAATGATACTTCTAGCCATCTTTAAGCAGAATTGAATTCACTGTCAGTTAATTTTGTTTTGTAGAATGTTCCAGCCATCTATCAACCGGGACGGGAACGAAAAGTTAAACGCAAATTAAGTTCCAGTTCTCGAGCTAAATGATTGATTACTCATTTGATACATCTTTATTACGCATTTCATCATTTTCTTTAAAGTTGATGGGATAGTTCATAAAAAAAATTTTAAAAAAGCATTTATTAATACAAAGAATTGTCAAGTTTATATGATTCAACAGAAAATTTAAAAACATGGTATATAAAAAGTTATTTTATCTTGTAATTATTTATCCTCTAGATGATAAGGTTTGCGTTTCCGGTCCTATGTGATTCTGTTTTTTTTTTTAGTTTTCTACCTCCTCCAAAAGAATGCGATATTTCCGGCCATCTAGTGGGGTTGGTAAGAGGTATGGTCCGATTAAGTAGACAGTGATTTCCAGCGTCAGGTTTGTGTTTCCGGACATACATTCCTATGTGATTTTTGGTCGTCTTGATGCCTACTATCACACTTCTGAATTTATAGGTCGAATTTTGGAACACCCTGTATATATATATATATATATATATATATATATATATATATATATATATATATATATATATTTGTAGATCTGAATACATATATAACATATGGGTAAATATGTAACGATATTTAAATTAAAACATATTTAAACATATTAAACAACTTTTATGATTAAATTTTACTTCATAGGCTGAAATAATTGTAAACTATGATTCCGCTGTTGCCCGTGGTTACTGAAGCTTTTCGCAATTATGTTGGGTTTTAATTTTCTCAAGGAAAATGAATGCAAGGTGTGTTCTTGGAAATTTGGGGGAAATGAAAACTTTTGGCGTGTCGGAAAAGCAAATTTTGAGTTATGTTTCGTGTATTACATTCGTGTAATCAATCGCGTATATATATATATATATATATATATATATATATATATATATATATATATATATATATATATATATATATATATATACAGTGGAATATCGATCTATCGTTTTTCAAGGGACCGATTGAAATGAACGATAAATGCGGGAAAACGATAGATGAGGAAACATAACAAAGCAATATGATCTTTGGGACTGGATAAAATGAACGACACATACGGCAAAACAATGGATCCGAAAACGATCGATCGAGATTCCACTATATATATATGCAATATCTACATGTTTGTATATATATATACTCAAACATGTAGATATGAATGCATAAAATCGTTCATATATACGTATATAATATGTCTAAATATACATCGATATTTATATTTATACCTATATAAGCTAATAAAATGTTAAAACATATTAAAGAACTTTTACGATTAAATTTTACTTCATGGGATAAAACAATCGTAATCTATACACGCGCCGTTGCCCGTGGTTACGGAAGCATTTCGCATTTATATTGGGTTTTAATTGTCTTCAGCAAAATGAATGCAAGGTGTGGTCTTTGCAATTTGGTGACAATGAAAACTTTATGTGTCTAGGAAACGCAGAAGGTTTGAGTTATCTCTCACGTTTCATGGACAGTAGTTGGAAAATGTAAAATTCGTCATTTTGTGGTCAATAGGACGTCGTGTGTAGTTAACAAAACAAAAAAAAAACTAGCTGTTCGCACGATTGTATTCTAGCAGGTACGCTTGAAAGGCGCAAGTTTTAAGTTTACATAAAATAACATGCAGGGTATTTAATTATTTTTTCACTAGTGGCCATATTATTTGTTTCCTTTCACAGAGAGTGAAACATAATTTGTTGTCCTCCTATCGTTTTGTTTTTGCTATATGGAAAAGAACAGAATCAGAGAAGTCATAATACTAGGTGTTTCTAGAACATATCGCGACTGTTAGTTCAAAATGTCATATTTAAAAATTAAGTTCCAATTAAAAACTGCAAAAATTCTGTAAATTTTTTTATTTATGAATTTAATGCATTTAAAGTTATGTTGTAGATTAGTTACCATGGAAACAGCAGATGGAAAAAATATCAATATTAAGTAAATAATCAGTTTTCATGCTCTCCTGTAAAGTACATAATTTTTACATACGACCTTTTGCAGTGGGGTTATGTTAATCGTTACATTTTAACCTGTTCTTAGTTGATCCGTGCTTGAAGCTAATTTTAGTATAACTTAGAGATGCATGGTCATTTTTAATTACTGTATACACACAGACACCCACCCACCCACCCACACCCACACACACACACATATATATATATATATATATATATATATATATATATATATATATATATATATATATATATATATATATATAAGAAAAAACATAAATAAAAATGGGAGAAAATTATCCTTAAACACCGTGAAGAAATATAGCTAAAAATGAATAATTTAAATATATTAAAATATATGGAAGTCTACAGCACAATATCTTTCCGTACTTATAAAAAATTATTTGTCTTTTTTTACAAAATGTTACTTATGTGTTACGTTTCGTTCCACACTAAAAGCATATATAATCCTATTTGAGCATATTTAGAAAACTGTTTGTTTATGCTCAGATGTAATTGCATAAAAAAATCGAATAGAACGATACAGCAGGCACGAGACGTTTTCCATTGTTTGCATTAGGGTTAGTCGGGAAATGCTGCATAATCGGACAATAGCCGACAGAATACCGGCAGGCTGACTCGGCTTATAAACTCCCGTTCCTTATTTACATTTGGCGGTGACACGTGTCACATAATGACCGCAACAAACGTCCCGAACAATCGATACATGCCGGCCTTCTGCGAGATGTCGCCTTAGGACTCCTACTGGATTAAATCTAGGAGAATGAAAAGATAAAAATCGTAGTAAATGAATCACGGGGGCGTTTAGATGCTTTAGTAATTGATGCATTTCGATCGATGAGTAGCAGAGAGAATGATTATCATGAATATCGTATATTTTATGTGGCACGGTGTAATGATGAATGATTGAGACAACATAAGTAGGTAAATTAACTTGTTTAACATAGAAAATCTCTTATCTTGGAAGGAAAAAATTTACAATGAAACAAGGATTTAATAACATACACAAAATGAAAGAAACATTATATATATATATATATATATATATATATATATATATATCTGTCTCTGTGCGAGTTTGGTAGTTTGTATGTGTGTATATGTAAATGTGATTGTCGGCGAGTAATCAGACATTTGCGAGCAGAAAAGCGGCAGGCTAATTCGGCTTATAAACTCCCGTTTCGTATTTACATTTAGCGGTGACACGTGTCACATTTGACCGCAACAAACGTTCCGAGCAATCGATACATGCCGGCCTTCTGCGAGATGTCGCCTGAGGACTCCTACTGGATTAAATCTAGGAGAATGAAAAGATAAAAATCGTAGTAAATGAATCACGGGGGCGTTTAGATGTTTTAGTAATTGATGAATTTCGATCGACGAGTAGCAGAGAGAATGATTATCATGGATATGTTTTGTATTATCGTAATCATAGCAAAATTGTTTTTGTCACAAATTCCTCGAAGCGATCTTCACTGGTATCCCTTACTATCTAACAATTATTTAACACACTTTTTGTACCGTTGTACCACTCAGCCATCTTCCGTAATAAGTCTTGTCATAGTTATTTCTAAATTATACCTCGTTTTAACTTTAAGCCATCTTCACCGAGGAATCGTGCATTTTTATGATCTTTTCTAAATTATTTCTCCTTATTATGCATTCTAGCTAACTTCCCTATTAGGTATTACAATGGTAAAGTTTTTTCTTTTCTTTTTATTCATCTGTAGATTAGTAAAATATTACGTTCTCTAATAGGCGTTGGTTTATGAAAATGCTTTTAAAATTATTTTCACGAAATAATATCCCAAAGTCATCTTCCGTAATAAGGCCTCAGTCATTATAAACACTACTAAGTTCTTTTCTTATCATTTTACCTTTCAAGTTGTCTTCCCTGATACGTCTTGCATTCTTGTAATCCTCTCTACACGTTTTTCCTACCGTTATATCACTATACCATGTCCTCTCATAATCAATGCACTATTCTAACCACTGCTAATTTTTTCTTATCGTTTTAACTTGCTGTCTAAGCTGTCCTCCCTAATTATATTTTTATTTTCGTAGTCTTTTCTACTCATTTTGTCTACAGATATAGCACTAAGCCATCTTTTCTTATAAGCCTTCATTTATTATTGTCAATGCTACATTATTTTCTTATCATCTTACCTTTAAGCTTGTAAGGTATACACAAGATTCGATTCACAAGAATCGAACTTTTGAGTGAATTAAAGAAGCTGCTTTAGATATGCTAATTTCGGCATACGCGCTTAGTATAAATACCATGCAGCGTCATTAATGGAAAAAAAGGGGAGGTTGTTAAGGTTGAAAAGGTGTTATCCTGCGCTAGTGCTTAGCGGGCCAGAAGTTTACATGGCAGTACTGCTGGTTTGACTTACTGTTCGTGAGTATAAAAATATATTGTTCTTGAAAGCTGTGTTTATACATTCCGTACAAGTAGTACGCATGCTTATTGCTGTAAAAGCCAATTATATGTGCAACGAATTCAATAAACATTGTTTCATGTATAAACTGTGTTTGCTTCAAATTCAAATAGAGTGCCCCCTTAATTTACTCTATACTGGCGCCCGAAGATATATATACCCTGGGAGTTAGCGTTACATTTGTAACGAACAACATAATTGAAATTAAAAACTGTGTACTGTGTACTTATATTGATAAAATTGTTGCAAGTACTTATATACTATTTAAAAATGAGTGTTGTAGAACAAAATCCTGCTGGAAATTTTCCTCGGGTAATTATGGTTCAGCAAATTGCGCCATTCAAAGCCACCTTCAATGGCGGCCCCTCAAGCCAATTCCTAAAGAAAATTGAGCATTACTTTCAGCAACAATGCACCCCAGAGGGGGATAAACTTAAAATTGCTCTAGCCGCTTTAAGAGGTAGTGCATATCAGTGGTACACGTGTATGCAAAGCAGTAATCTGATTTTTGACTATTTGTCATTCAAGCAACAGTTTCTTAGTGTTTTTCCAAAGACCTTTAATCAAAGTGAAATTGAAGCGGAAATTTATTCGCTAAGGCAACGTGAAGGTCAGTCTGCGTTAGATTTTGCTACGGAAAAGATTTCCAAGTGTGAGGAATATTTAGAAGGGGTGACGGAAGCGATAATCTTAAAAATAGTTATCCAACGTTTGAAGCCAAGTGTTCAAGATTTTTTAGATAATCAAACAATTACAAGCAAGGTTACCCTCCTTCAAGCTTTAGCTAAACATGACAATAGGCATTTCTTCGCTACCCCGTACCGTCATTCAGGTACGAGAAGTTTTATACAGCCGCGCCAAAATTTTTCGCGAGTTTCAAACCAGCAGCGTAAGCAGTACCGCAGGCAAAATAATAGAAGCGCACGGCGTTATAATGAAATTAGTGCACTTAAAGAAAATAATATGCAAGCACCTTACTTGCACTGGCAAGTTGATTCACATGATATGGTTCAACCTGTTGAAACTGTTTGGTCAAATGTATTATTTTGTCCGAGTAGTAATCATTATTTTGAGAATAGTGAAAGTCAGGGTATTTTTGTGGCTTATAAAGAAAGTGAGTCTAGCTGGAATGATGAGGTAATTCCAGTACAAATTTCTGAAAATAGTGCCGATAATAATGCTAGTGGTTTAGAAAATAAATCATCTGACACTTCTATTAATGCTATACCTGATATTATTAATGCTATACCTGATATTATTGATGCTATACCTGATATTTTAGATGATATTCACACATCTGTTAATGAAGGAAATTTAGTAGATGACGAAGTATGCGTTACGGAAGTTAGTGAATACTTATTAGTTGACGACAATAAAAATTCTTTAAACGATAGTAGGAACTCGCTAGGTAATGATGATATTATTTCAAGTTTCCATCCGAATGAGGATTGTGTAGGCCAGGTTGATAATATGGTTTTAAATAAAGTACATGAAAACCATACTGAGAGTCAGGATGAAAAGTTGACACAGAATTATACTGTAAGTAGTTTAGCTGATTCTTCGGAAGTTATAGACGCAGGTTGCATTAAAACGCACCAGTACGAAAAGCTTAATCTTCCTAAAACTGAAGCAGTGTTAAAGAATTTAAATGATAACGATTCTGATATCGCAAGTTTCAAAGAGACTTTTTCGTCAAAAGAGGATAAAACTAAAGTTAAGGGGGATAAAAAACGTGAAAAAAGCGCCTTCAGGTTCCAGCATTAAAACTGCTAATACTGAAGTAATTAAGGCGGTAAACAAGAAGTCGTATAAGCACAAATACCAAAAACAGAGTCAGTTTGTTGAAAAACATGACACAAGTAGAGAGATAAAGCCAGTAACTAAACACGTTGGTGCGGCGTATAAATTTGACAAAATAGAATCTGCATTAAAATCTAATACCGATACAAGCAAAAGTACGAAGAAAGGTAAAGTGTGCACTACAAAAACTCCATCAAAGGAGGAATGCGTCGCTGATAAGGTACACAAGGTTATCAAAAGGAAGAATGACAATTTTAAAGTTCCTTTGCATAAGTACAGGAAACGGAAGATTTCTGCCGCCCAGCAAGGTTGGCCTCCTCCCAAGAGACCTCCTGTCCATCGTCAAGCCGGACCAGCGCCTCAGGACCTACGACCTGCTGCACGAAGGATGCCCACACGGTCAACGAACCCCTTTACTAGGACTGCGACCATCAAGAGAGGTTCCACGGATTGGACAGACTGGTGCAAGGAAGTTGCTGCATTCATGAGGAACAAGTCTTGTATCAATTCTCTTATTCTAACTCCCACCCTTTAATAAAACCGAACCAAATTGGTTTGAAGTTCCCCATTGTATATACTGTGTAAACATTTTGAGGGGAAGGAGTGAGCCACTGAAAAAAAAACGGCATACTGTTGTTTTATAAATTTTTGAAGGGGACATGTAGTGACTAGAAAAAAAATACATACTGCATAATATACCAATTAACCACTAATGTACTAACTTCACAAAACATGACACATGTGCATTATAAATTGGGGGAGAGCAGATACAGTCAAGAAATGTCATGCTGTGCAATTGTGTTGACAATTTTAACTAAAATAAGTTTTTTAGGGCGCAGTTGGCCAGCCCAGTATCCGCAACTCTGCAAATCCACTGTGTGATGGTGTCATCTGGACCCTTCGGGGTTAGTTTTGTAAAATGGTAGTGGCGTTTTTCCCCCACACAACGTGTGGAAGGTTTTTTGGCTTTGCCACCCATTATGTAATAAGTCAGACCAGCACGCGTTTTCAATTAGTTAACTGAAGCCGTTCAGACCTCAGTTACCTAATTTTTTTTTTCGAGGGAGGCTAGTGTAAGGTATAAACAAGATTCGATTCACAAGAATCGAACTTTTGAGTGAATTAAAGAAGCTGCTTTAGATATGCTAATTTCGGCATACGCGCTTAGTATAAATACCATGCAGCGTCATTAATGGAAAAAAAGGGGAGGTTGTTAAGGTTGAAAAGGTGTTATCCTGCGCTAGTGCTTAGCGGGCCAGAAGTTTACATGGCAGTACTGCTGGTTTGACTTACTGTTCGTGAGTATAAAAATATATTGTTCTTGAAAGCTGTGTTTATACATTCCGTACAAGTAGTACGCATGCTTATTGCTGTAAAAGCCAATTATATGTGCAACGAATTCAATAAACATTGTTTCATGTATAAACTGTGTTTGCTTCAAATTCAAATAGAGTGCCACTTCAAATTATATACACCCACGTCTGGGTAGAAGTGAGCATAGATTCTCTATAAGCTGTCATCACTAATCCGTCTTGCATTCTTCTAATCTTTTCTAAGCATTTTTCCTACCGTTATATCACTAAACCATGTCCTGTGTTAAGTAAGCACTGAATTATTGTAGTCGCTGCTAAATTATTTTCTTAACATTTCATCTTTTAGCTGTTTTCACTAATTAGTCTTATAGTCTCGTAGTATTTTCTACATATTTTTCCAACCGTTACATCACTAAACCCTTTTTCTCTAATAGTATGATATATTATAACCACTGCTAAATTATTTTCTTATCATTTTACCTTTAAGCTGTCCTCTTATATTAGTATTACATTCTCGTATTCATTTCTACACATTTTTTCCTACCGTTATATCACTAAACTATGTCCTCTCATAATCCATGATCTATTTATAGCCGCTGCTAAATTATTTTCTTATCATTTTACCTTTAAGCTGCCCTCTCTAATTATTCCTACATTCTCGTCTTTTCTACATATTTTGTCTACAGTTTTATCACTAAACTATCTTCTCTTATAATCCTCTAATCATTATTGTCAATGCAAAATTATTTTCTTATCCTTTTACCTATAAGCTGTTATCATTAATCCGTCTTACATTATTGTAACTTTTCTACACATTTTTTCCTACCATTATATCACTAATACATGTCCTCTCTTAAACCTTCAATTATTGTAGTCACTGCTAAATTATTTTCTTATCATTTTCTCTCTCAGCTGTTGTCACTAATTTGTCTTATATTCTCGTAGTATTTTCTACACATTTTCCCAACAGTTATATCACTAAACCCTTTTCTCTAATAATCCATGATCTATATTATAGCCACTGCTAAATTATTTTCTTATCATTTTACCTTTTAGTTGTCTTCACTAAGTAGTCGTACATTGTCGTAGTCTTTTATACACATTTTTTCAACCGTTATATCGCTAAAATCTCTTCTCTAATAATCCATGGACTGTTAGAGCCACTGCTGAATTATTTTCTTATCAGTTTACCTTTAGGTGTTCCTCACTAATTAGTATTACATTGTCGTAGTCTTTTCTACCCATTATTTCAAACCGTTATATCACTAAAACCTCTTCTCTAATAATCCATGAACTGTTGTAGCCACTGCTGAATTATTTCTTATCATTTTACCTTTATGCTGCCTTCACTAATTAGTCTTACATTGTTGTACTCTTTTCTACATATTTTTATTACAATTATATCACTAAATCATCTTCTCTCATAAACCTTGACTTATTTTATTTATTGCTAAATTATTTTCTCACCTTTTTACCTTTAAGTTGCCTTAACCTATTACTCTTGCATTCTGATAGATATTTTCTAAACATTTTCCCTACCGTTATGTCTCTAAACTCTCTCCTTTCATAAGTCCTGAATTATTATTATAATGACAGCTGAATTATTTTCTTATCATTTTACCTTTAATTCTCCGATATTTTCATTATTATGGTCATCCAAATATTACTATTTTCTCTCTACTATACCACTAATCTATCTTCAATAATAAGTCTTACATTCTTATATTGTTTTATAAGTTATTTCTTCCCCATTATACCTCACAGTGTTTTCTAAATGTATTGGTATTTATCCAAACTACTTCATTTAGAAGACATGCTAGTTATTGATTCATTTACGAATATATATAGAAAGCTATAATTTATGAAAAATGCAGTCATTTATTTAGTATTACGATGCAGATGTACTTTAATTTACTACAACATATTTTAAAATATAGTTTAATTTTGTTAATAATGTGAGAAGTTATTCACAGATACTTCGAAATTTATTTATTTTCTTTTTTGATTAAAATGTTTGCATTTTTTTTCATACACGTTGGATGCTTCACACATCTTCTTCTGATGTTTCTTTATTTTTTGGTTATTTGCCTGAAGTAAATTCCATACTTCACGGATTTACTCGCAATTTTACATCTAATTTTAATTTCTTACACTACCGGTCACGCTGTACTTCCTATTAGGGCCTGTTCACACAGAATTCCTCAGCATCAGCGTTACTCGTATTGACACATTTTAAACCAATCACAGGCCTTAACAATTTCTTACGACTAATCGTTTGGAGGTCTGTAATTGGTTAAATATATTTCAATATGAGTAAGTCTGACGCTGACGGATTCAATGCGAACAGTCCTTTACTATGTATTTTGATTAAAATGTTTGCCTTTTATTTCATACACTCTGAATCATTTGCATCTCTTCGTCACATCTATTTATTTATATTTTAGCCTTTTACCTCTATAAAAATCGAGGATTTAATCCCAGTTTTATTCCTGTTTAAAATTTCATACATTATCGAATACGCTGTACTTCTTATTACCTTCTAATTTGATTAAATTCTTTGCCTTTTGTTTCCTATTCTGAATTTTTCCATCTCTTACAAGTCTGCTTATTTATTTATTTTTTCTTTTACCACTAAGAAATTGCATACCTCGTAGATTTACTCCCAGTTTAACATTTATTTCAAATTTCTTACATTACTGGATAAGCTGGACTTCCTGTTACTCTCTATTTTGATTAAATTGTATTTCATACACTCCAAATTTTTCTCATCTCTCACAAATCGATATATATTCTAGCCTGTCATCCCTAATAAATTCCATATTTCACCGATTTATTCCCCGTTTTACATACCTTAAACATTACTGGATACGCTGTACTTCCAAATACTCTCTATTTTGGTTAAATTGTTTGTCTTTTATTTCATATAATATGAACTTTTCACATCTCTTCTTCACATCTGTTTAGTTATATTTTTAGAGTTTTACCTCTACTAAATTCGCGGATTTAATCTGGTTTTGCGTCTGTTTCAAATTTCATACATTACCGTATACGCGGTATTTCCTATTCCTCTCTATTTTGATTAAATTGTTAGCCTTTTATTTCATACGCTCTGAATGTTTCACATCACTTCCTCACATCTGTTTATTTATTTTTTGGCCTTTTAATCCAAGTAAATTCCATAGTTCGCGGATTTAATCCCAGTTTTACAATCTATTTCAAATTTTTGTACATTACCGGATACGTTGGACTTCCTATTACTATCTATTTTGATTAAATTATTTGCCTTTTATTTCATACACTCTGAAATTTTCGCATCTCTTCATTACATCTGCTTTTTTTTTTGCCTTTTAAATCAAGTAAATTCCAAACTTCTATGATTTAATCAGGTTTTACATCTATTTCAAATTTCATACATTACCGTATACGTTGAAGTACTTCCCATTACTCTCTATTTTGATTAAATTGTTTGCCTTTTATTTCATATATTCTGAATATTTTATCTCATCTTCACATCTGTTTATTTATTTTTTACCTTTTTGGCTTCTAGTAAATTCCATACTTCGAGGATTTTCTCCCGGTTATACATCTATTTCGAATTTCATACATTACCGGATATGGTGTAATTTATATTGTTCTCTATTTTGATTAAATTGTTTGCCTTTTACTTTATACACTCTGACTGTTTCACATCCCTTCTTCACATCTGTTTATTTATTTTTTGGCCTTTTACATCAAGTAAATTCCATTCTTCGCGGATTTACTCCCAGTTTTACATCTATTTCGAATTTCATACATTACCGGATACGGTGTAATTTATATTGTTCTCTATTGTGATTAAATTGTTTGCCTTTTATTTTATACACTCTGACTTTCACATCCCTTCTTCACATCTGTTTATTTATTTTTTGGCCTTTTACCTCGAGTAAATTCCATACTTCGAGGATATACTCCCAGTTTTACATCTATTTCGAATTTCATACATTACCGGATACGCTGTACTTCCTATTACATTATTCAGAACTTCTTTAGCATTTGCGTGTTACATAACACTCTCCAGGAGTTTTCTAAAGGAGAGGAAACGCGCCTGCATGCAACTCTATATTCACGAAATATATACACATTGACGTATCTTTAAAACCCCATCTCCGCATTTCAATGAAAAGTTCCACGTGTCAGCTCGCAGGCCAGAATTCCACCGTTCATCGATTGAGTGAGAATAATATCGATTTTTGTATCGTTTCCCGGTGGGAGTGCATGCGTCAGGAAGGGATGTCACCAAACGACTGCAGTGAAGATGGAACGGATGTAGGTGTTCCATTCAGGATTAAGAGGGGTTGTCGAAGGGACGACCGGATTTACCCTGTTCGGGAAAACAATTTTCTTTCTTCTCCCACCCTTGTGTGGGATCTGGATTTACACACTCTTGAAAAAAATATATAAAGAAATACGTGTGTTTTTTAATTGAAACGGCTTGAAATTTTTTACAAGTTAATAATTTTTAACTTCTAAATGCGCATCCTAAAATGAGCTGAGAAGTTAATAATTTTTAACCGCAATGCGTGTTGTTTTTCAAATGAGACAAGTTGAATTTGTTTGCCAATTAATAACTTTCCACCGAAATAGTGTAATCTCTTAACTAAAGCTCTTTGAAGTTTTTAATTTAATGATTTTGAACCTAAAAGCGTATTCTTTGGTAAAAGTAGTACTTCAGTTAAGTAAATGAGTGTTATTTATATAACTGAAACGTATTGAAATTTTTTACAAGTTAATAATTTTTTACTTTCAAATGCATATATATAAACGGATTAAAAAGTTAATATTTTTTAACCGCAATACGTGCTATTTTTTAAATAACAGACGTTGAATTTTTTTTTACCAAATATTGACTTTCGGCTTCAATAGTATTAATTTTTAATTAACGCTCTTTGGTATTTTTAACTTGATATTTTTAAACCTAAAAACATATTCTTAGAAAAAAAAAGCCTTTTGTAAAAATGTGAAAGGTGTGTTATTTTATTAAATAAACGTGCTAATTTTTCAAACATAAAAATAAGCATTTCTGTTAAAATATTTTAACTAAAACATGTCAATTATTTTAGCTTTTAAATTTTTCACCAAAATGTGCATTATTTTTAATGTAAAAGGATAATTTTTTTTGCAAATGAGTAATTTTTTTAACCTAAATGCAAATTATTTTTTAACTGAAAGGCGATGATTTGAAAAAAAATTAACAATAATTAAGCTTAATGCGTTTTTTTTCTTTTGAATGCGTTGAAATATTTTAAATCTTAATTATTATTAACCATAATTAGTATTATTTTTTAAATGAAACTCGTGGAAAATTTTTACTGCTCTACAATTTTTAGCATATAATTAAAACTGACTAATCTCTCTAGTAATAAATTGTGATTTCCAAAATACGTCATGGAGAATTAAAGTTCAGTTTTTCTGAAGCTGCAAATGTATTAATTTGAAAGTAATTTTCTCATTTTTAAAACAAATTTACATTTATTTAAATATATAAAGAATATTATTATTCCAGCATAGATTGATTCTCGTTGATAACCCTAAACAATTCTCAGACAGTTTTAGCTTATAACTAACTACCTATAATAGCTGGTAATAGTTGAATTATTAATATGTTTGAATAATTCTGTCTTAACCAAGGCATGTATTGTAAATTTCGTAGTCAAAATGTATTACTATGTTGTTATAAATCCATTGCTTTGATAGTTTAGTTGTATTAGAAATTCACTGGCCAATAATTTTGGGGAAAAATTCAAGTTTTAGTACATTTGAATTACACATCAGTCTTGATTCCAGACATATTCAATGAAAGATTGCTCTGATGTAATATTTTAAATAATTTTAATTAAATACAATAGCAAGAATTTAAACTCAATATTGTCATAAATTTTTTCTATGGTATGCATCGTTACAGTTCGTAATTATTTTCTTAAATTTATTATATAGTATACGTCGTTCTGTATTTGTAATAATTTCCAGGGAAATAATTTTGGAAAAAAATTATTTTTATTAGATTTTCATTGTATTTCAGTAGTAATTCCATACATCCTCCATGGAAGATATCTCTAAGGGAATAATTTTTCATTAGAAACAATAAACCCTATAACAAAAAAAATTCAGGTACTTCCTTCTAACGAAACTACCGCGGGTTATTAACGTAGAATTACTTATCTTTGCTTACCTCTTTTGTATGTGTATATGTATGTGTTATGTATATATGCATCTATATATATGTACATGTGCATATACTATATACATACATGTATGTCAAAATTTCAACGCATTTTGGTACTTTTCTGTTTAACTGTTTACTGCTTGTCGAAGCGATACAGACTGGGTTTGGCACGCTGCCAAAATTATAACTCACGAGGACGGATGGACGAATGGTTTTAGCGTCGGAAATTTTGCTTTCCGAGGGCCGTTATGGAGGAACGTAATCCTACGTTAAAAATCGACTCACTAAAAATGAGTTGACCGATTGGAATTGAACTGAACTGCAATTATATCAAACAATATTGCTAATAAAATTTTTAACGTTTAAAAGACTGTATACAAATGGTAATGATTATATGTACACACACACACACACACACACACACACACATATATATATATATATAAATATATGTATGACGCGGCGCTTATTACTACCCATCTCCATTAAGTCGTCTTATATCCAACGTTAATCCTTCTTAATCTATTCCTAAATAATTATTAATATTATAGCAGTCAGTGATTAAAGGCCTGTGGCAAAGAAATACAAATTAATTACAATTAAGAGTTTATTTCCGAATATTAACCTACCACGATTCAATCTGTCAATTATTTTTCAATAAATCATCTTGATCCCCGTGACGCGTGACCGAACCGATGGAAATCCTTTCCCGCTCTGCTGAAAAACCCTATTATTTTAAACCATCTAAAGCCATAGTGCGTTGCGCGTGACGTTTACGCCGGCGTTGAGGATGGGGTGTGGCTATAGCTGTCACTAAAATCCAACCCTGCAATCTATTTTCCCCGAGATGCTTTTATTCTAATTTTTACAATTTCCCAACCCTAAATTGATAAATCTTATTCCTTTTTAACAAAGACCCCATTTAAAGTTTACGCGATCGTCCCCCCCCCATATTTTATAGCATTTAATAGCTAAATAATTTAAGGGGGGCTTAAAAGTACATCTAGTTTCTAGCGTTAAATTTCACTGTTTCTTATTTCCGTCTCCCCCCCCCCCCGTTGATTCACCGACCGGAACTGCTTGCTTGGAGGTGGTCGAGCGAGAGGGGGGGGAGGAACCCACTTGGCAGGGAGTTAGAGGCAGACTGGTTGGACATTCTCGGCCCGACTCGCAAAGAGAAAAGGTCGGGTGCACAAGAGCTCGCACGTAAAAAGTGGTTTGCACGTGGAAAGTGCCTATTTTTGTTAACGTGGTTTTATTGATCAGTGAAAATTTGTCTATATATTGTGTATACATAGAAAATATATGTGTATATATATTTCCAATATTTTCGTGTGTCTGGTATGTCCCAGTATAATTATATGTATAATAAATAATTTTGGGACTAATACCGTGTCTGGACTTGTCAACCACGTAATATATTCCTATAACGCAAAGCAAGAACCCAGGGACCGTTAGGCCTCGCCAAGGGAGAAGGATCGCCTTTCAACAAAATCAATCAATTGTTCTGAAATTTTCATTTTTTTCTGTGCATTTTCTGCACATCCACTTTGTCGCATTCCATTTTGTCCTAATCGGACAACTCCTTCTCTGTACGGCGTTGGCAATCATAGCGAGAATTTTGAGAAAATATTGTTTTAAATTTGTAGTATGGTATGCAATTTTTTGTATTCGTAAATAGTGACTTAAATTTATTATATATGTAGCGTCGTTTTGTATTAGCCCCAGATTCTCAGGGAAATAATTTTGGAAAAAAAAAGTCATTTTTTTTTTTACATTTGTATTACACATCTGTCGTAATTCCAAACATCCTTTATGAAATATCGCTCTTTTGTAATGACGCTTTATCAGAAGTAATCTATATATATAAAACAGTTCCGTAACTGACTGACTGACTGATATAGAACGCACAGACAAAAGAAAACAGAATCTCGAGACATATAATTTATTTACCGTATTGATTCAGAATAATTACTTACTTACACACACACACACACACACACACACACACACACACACACATATATATATATATATATATATATATATATATATATATATATATATATATATATAACAGTTCCGTAACTGACTGACTGACTGACAGACAACGCACAGACCTAACCGCTGGACTTAAAGGGCTGAAATTTTGCATTCTTCTTATAGTGTAGGGGGGCACTAAGAAAGATTTTTGAAAAATTCTTCTTAGATTTCTTAAAATTAAAATTTTAATCTGTTTTGGTAAAATTTTTCAAAGTTTGCATTTAAAATAATAATCCGAGGGTTCTAAAATTTATATGACCAGAAAGATCATGAAAATTCCTTTAAAATGAAATCTTTTTCGAATCTATACCTCCATCTTCTGATTTTTAGTGAATTTTTAAAGATTAATTTTTAGAATTTAATTTATTAAATGCTGATGGCGTGGTTTCTTTTCTTTTTGTGATACTTTAAACTAATTTCCGTCACGTGTATAACAACGAAATTAAGAAAAAAATTAAAATACAGTAAAAGACAAAATATTAAAATAAAGTAAAAGAAATGTTCCTCAAACTGTACTATATTAACTGTACTATATTCTTTAGTATGTTCTATTAGATTTAATTTGAATATTTTCTTCTACATTATTTTGTATATAAAAATATCCATTACGATTTTTTATAAATATATACAATTTTTTGGCATAAATTGCATACATTGACTGGTGTATTTAATTTGAATGTACTCCGTAGCGAAGCACGGGGAGTCAGCTAGTATTAATTATATGACGGTAATATAAAGAATTTTTAAGAAATTATTGTATTAAATTTATTAAACAACATTCATCGTTTTTACAGCAAAATCTTCAGTCGGGACAGCATCCTACATGTGTGGGAATCATTTCTGTTATCCAGTGCCACTTTGCGTCAGTGGACATATGTTTGGTCAATATTTCATTCTTATTACAGTTAAGAACCTGAACTTTAGTGATACCAGGCCTTTCACCATATTCCATTCATATACCTAACATTAAAATGTCGTATTCAAATTATTTTGCATTATGTATCAACTCCCAGCAGTTACAGTTAACCCTAATTTTCATTTAATAACTCACAAATTTTAATAACATTTCTATAACAGATATAAAATTGCTGTTCGAATGATGGCCCATATGTAATAATACTGAACTGGGAATGCATTTTAACTAAACGGCGAAATTTCAGCTATAATGGGAAGAAAATATTTCATGTAGCATGAATCGATTTTGGAAAAAAGTCTTCTGTTGTGGCAACATTCGATATGCATTGGAAATATTTCTGTTGAAAAGTCACTTTACGTAAGAGGGCAGATATTTGGTCGATAATTGATTTCTCGTGGGGCCATGAACGCAGGTTTTTGTGTTTCGCAATATGGCATTTATAAATGTAGTTTTAAATATCCAGGGGAAATAACTTTTCATTGTATTTCCCCTTCCAGCAGTTATTGTATTCAACTGTAATTTTTACGATCTACCCTGTGTAAGGTAGAGAATTTTTGTCTATAATTCTTATTTTATTGCATTTGCATGAGGTAAGTCGCGATTTTTAAACTTTCACCTCACTGGGTTGTTTATTTTGGGGATAATTCTCCAGGGAAATTCTACTTTTAACCGTCGAAATTGGCAGTATGCATTCAATACTCATTGGTGAAATTTCTGGTGAAGTATAACTTTACGGAAGTGGGCACATATTTCTTCAATATTTTTATTTAAGTAGTGCGGGTTATGAACCTATGTTTATTCGTAGTAACCGTTTAAATAATCATTCTAGTCATTTGCCAAAAACTGTGGATAAATAATTTTTTTTAAACTATATATTTTCTGCTTAGAACGGATTTTACAGAAATCATTTCTGTTGTGACAACATTCAATACGTACTGGTGACATTTCTGTTGAAGTGTCACATTACGCAAGTGGGCAGATATTTGGTCAATATTTTTAGTTAAGTAGGGCGGGTTATGAACGCATGTTTATTCGTACCAACCGTTTAAATAACCATTCTAGTCATATGCCGAAACTGTGAATAAATATTTTTTTAAAAACCTTAAATTTATATTTCCTGATGTGGGAATCGATTTTACAGAAAATGCTTTTGTTGTGACAACATTTATTACGTACTGGTGACATTTCTGCTGAAGTGTCACTTTACGCAAGTGGGCAGATATTTGGTCAATATTTTTAGTTAAGTAGTGCGGGTTATGAACGCATGTTTATTCGTATCAAACGTTTAAATAACCATTCTAGTCATACACCGAAACTGTGGATGAAAATAAAAAAACAACCTTTAATTTATATTTTATACTGTAAGAATCGATTTTACAGAAAACACTTAATGTTTCTGTAAAATCGATTGTTGTGACAACATTCAATATGTGGTGACATTTCTGTTGAAGTGTCACTTTACACAAGTTGGGAAGATATTTGGTCAATATTTTTTTATACGACCTATAAAAGTAGATTGCGTAACAGCCTGATAACTAATCATTCTAAAAATTTAATCACACCCTTAAACTGCCACAAAATATATTTTTTAATCTTAAATTTATATATATATATATATATATATATATATATATATATATATATATATATATATATATATATATATATATATAGTTCTAGGAATCGTTTTTATTGCAAACACTTAAGATGTGTCAAGGTTCAGAACGCACTGGAAACATTTCTGACAAAGCGACATTTTACGCAAGTGGTCAGATATATGGTCACTATTTTTATTCTAATAGTGTTAAGACCACAGATTTGTATATATCAGCATTTTCAACAATCATTCTAATAATTATAATAATACTGTAGAACTGCAGAAAAATTAGTTTTAAAAATAATATCTTTAATTTAGAATTTTTTGTTGTAGGAATGAATTTTTTTACAGCTAGCACTTCAGTTGTGAAGACATTCAATACGTAATGAAAATATTTCGGATGAAATGTCCCGTTACGCAAGTTGGCAAATGTATTACCGATATTCGATTTCTAATTTGTAAGATAAAAGTACCTAAAACCCTCAAAGTACTTTTCGCCGACAGGTACTCCATTTACTAAAACTTTTAATCATGCGTCGAAACTGCATCAAGAATTTAAAGAAAATCTTAAATTTATGCCGTAGTATAACTTATTTCACTTCTTTTGTGACAGCATTCAATGCCCATTTCAAAATATTTTTGCCGAAAAGAGGCACTTTACGTAAGTGGACAGATATTTGGCTAGTATTTAGTATCTGCCTAGGATATGAAAGTAGGTTTTCTTAAATAATCCTTTTTGTTGAAAATCATTTATGAATACAACTTAGTAACATGAGGCATGGTTTTAATAATGAAATCGGTCCCTACTTCCATCAGACCCTCATAATACTGTTAGTGGGGCTTGAGTAATCAGGAAGGAAAAATTAACCATATATATATATATATATATATGTGTGTGTGTGTGTGTGTGTGTGTGTGTGTGTGTGTGTGTGTGTGTGTGTGTGTAAGGATTGATGATGGGGGAGCTAACCATAAGAAACTTTAAAAGGGGGTTTTTCTAGAGGAAATGGGAATTATCAATTAAAAACTACTAATTTACGAAGTATCGGAAAAGAAGCATCGCGGGAAAAATAGATAATAGGGTTGGATTTGATTGACAGGAGATAACTCCTCCCCAGCCTCATCTTGGGTGAAAGCGTCAAACCACCTTGTGTGCATGCTCAGTATTCTAGAAGATTGAGACTAAGAGTTCAAACGCCAGAGGCAATGTAATTACCGACTAGGAAGGACGTGCCGCGCTGGCGGGCGTGTTTTTGGATAGGGATGGGAATAAATTTACTTAAATGGAGCTGAGCACTTGAATTGGATTAATAAATATATTTCGGAAGATTAATTGGTCTGGTGTTTGTTCCACTCGCCACCTCTGACTGCATAATTGAAGAAGATGAAGGATTGTCGGGAGCCGACTGCAGTTGTAAATTTAAGAGGAGTTTGGAAAACATAGTAAATTAGGGACGTGAAGAGTAAGTCCGACATATATATATATATATATTTATTTATTTATTTATATGGGAACGTTTGCAACGTAGTGCTCACGAATCGAGCGATGACAGTGCCATCCCATGGAGAGAGGTGTTACTCCTCAGTTGATCCCTAGATACCGACGGAGACGGTTGAAAAGTGACGGATAAGTCGGCATGACAGCCCTGTAACTGAACAATGAGCAAGACGGCCCTAGAACTGTATTAGCAATTTTCCAGTGACTGTCGTCACGACGTTACCTACATACTCATCTAATTCTTTATGTATATATGTATGCATATATGTGTGTGTAAACGTGTATATAATTATTTGAACTTACGTGTGTCTACAGGTATGTACAATTATGTAAATATACCTGTGTATATTTGTATGTGTATGTATATATATGAATACATGAGTGTATATATAAGTATATGTTTGTGTATATATATATATATATATATATATATATATATATATATATATAATATATATATAATATATATATATAATATATATATATATATATATAATTAATATATATATATATATGTGTTTGTGTGAGTGTGTGTATGTTTGTATCTCTATGCATAATTATGCATGTACATATTTGTGCGTATAAGCATTATATGTAAGTTATCTTTTATGTTTGATTTTTTCGGGGACTTGTAATATTTAATGGCATTTTTTGCGAATTAATATTAATAGTCCTTGATAACCAGTCACACATACACATACAAACACACACACACACATTCATATATATATATATATATATATATATATATATATATATATATATATATATATATATATATATATATATATACATGTGTGTGTGTGTTTGTGTGTGTGTGTGTGTTTGTGTGTGTGTGTGTGTGTATGTAAAGCGTGTGTGTGTGAGCTTAAGTGTGTCATTTTTTCGTAATCCTGATTATTTTTATGCATTTAAAATTAGTAAAACTAGATTTCTAATACAATATAATAACATTTTTCAAGAATATATTTTAAACCCATTCGGTTTCTTTATTTACGATACAGCTTATTTACTGCCTATTTCCATGAGCTTGTTGCACATGTTCGTGTGCATATGCCATTTTCTTAGCATCCTACAACGCCACGACACTATGTTAAATTTAATGTATGTGATTTGAACACCTTGTAAAGGAGCCTCAAGTAGAAGGAGAAGTAAAGAAATCATCTTTTTTACTCGATTAGCCTCATTCCCAATGCTTCTCTACCTGGAGAAGTCGTAATGAATGACTCATCCTTCAAATATGCCATTATAAACGAACGATTGAGTCATTCCTCAGCGATAAGAGCGTGGCAGTGATTCATGGCTTTTTTTATTTAAGGAGATTTCCTGATGCGTAGAGCTGCCATATCAGCGATGAAGCAGTCATGTATTAGCGGGTTGTTTAATTAGGATATATATTCCTCATTTTCTCGTTTTCAGTTACATATTTAGAAGTGAATTATATGCTTCATATAATTCGCTTCTTGTGCTTTCTCTTTCCCAAACTAATTATAAAAGCGTTTGTTACTAACTGGGGTTATCTAACGGGGAAAAATCTGGGAATGATTCAGATGTCGCCTAATGAGAATTTGAAAGACTGGTAAAATATTCAAAGTATAGAATGTCTGATACTATAATAAACACTTTTAAAAGGATTTTTAAGTACATGCATAAACATACAAACACATGCACACATATACACATACGTACACGCATACACATATATGCAAACATATACGTATACACACATACATATATATATATATATATATATGTGTATACATGTACATTAATACTCTTACAGACTTATTAGAATATACAAATATACAGTCGAACCCCGTCATGGCGAACCCGGTATATAAGTAACTCACGGATATAACAAACGAAATTTTTGGACCCGACGTTTTCCTATTGTACGACATTAATTAGTATTGTGTCAGTTTAATGTAATCGATTTTAGTCGATTTAACTCATTCATGAACATTTTCAACAGATTTTATCATTTTTAATACATCATTATTGAATACACATTGCAACTAATGAGTTATACATTTCTCTAGCATTTTTCTTAACGGTTCGGATATAGCGAACAATATCTTTTGGTCTCTTGAAGTTCGTTATAACGGGGTTTGACTGTATGTAAATAAACATGTTTATATAGACATACCTATACGTATATACATATGCATAAAAATACATACAAATACATGCATATATATATATATATATATATATATATATATATATATATATATATACATATACATTCATACACATACATACATACATACACACACACATATATATATATATATATATATATATATATATATATATATATATATATATATATATATATATATATATATTTATATATATATATATATATATTTATATATATATATATATATATTTATATATATATATATATATATATATTTATATATATATATATATATATATATATATATATATATATATATATATATATATATATATATATATATATATATATATATATATATATATATATATATATATATATAAAATATACGCTTCACGCTATGAACTTAATAATGCGAAATATACACAAGAACTTTTATGAAACACAAACAAATGTGTTATATAATGCTTTTCATATAAAGCCTTATTATATAAACAAAAGTTTTGCTCTAGTTTATATAATAATGGATAAAATGTAACATTACATTCCATAATATTTTATTAAACACTTCTAAGAGTCACATATAGACATAAATTTATGCATATGTTTGAATGATTGTCATAAACAGTTTTAATTTCTCTACTGTCAAGTCACAGACTAATATTTAATTATAATCATCACAAAATGGTTAATGAAAATATGCGAATAATATTAATTTTATTATTTGTTAATTTAAATACTAAAAAAATTAGCTAACAGTAATAACAATAATAATTTGTACTATTACTAACAAAATAACTTCAGCTACCTTGGTCCTATCTCAAATCTTTCTTAAACGGCATTCAAACTCAGGTATGCTTGTCCATAAAATATATTTTATGGGAAATCCTCCTCAAAAACATGTACCATGAATACCAAATCAAGCAGTATGATAAGTGAAGATCGAACTGTCCCAATCGGGCTAATAGTTGCTGATTAAATTCAAATATTTGTGTCTATGTGTGTGTATATATATATATATATATATATATATATATATATTCCACATATGTGTATAGATATACATATAGATACATACGCGCCCACACACATATACATATACATATATATATATATATATACATATATATAATATTCCTGCGTGTATGTACGTATGTACCTACAAACACAGATATATATATAAGCAATTGAAAAGGCACTTGGGATTTGTAGATAATCCAACCAAACGTATAGCTGCCTGAAGAAGAACTAAATTATTTGTTCGAGAGCAGTAGAAGCCGTTGTTAACACTTTTACCTCATTACATAATTAATACAAACCAGCGGTATGAAAAGGGAATTGCATTGCATTTTAAGAAAGCAGTACTAAGTTGTTAAAGCATATTTTAGAAATTTCCTTTTTAAGGTATACTTATAACAGCATACTATGATTTGAAACTAAAGTATCTATTGCATACACATTTTTCGCATTTTATTTCAAAACGTATCAAAACCCCTTTCGCGACGTTCTTATCTCCAGAGATTTTTGAACCAAAGGAAATCTTTTGAAAAATGTATATATATCTAAAACGTCTGCGTTTACACAAATGCTCCCACGCTTCCAACAATTTTTCTCCTTCTTCTATACCGAACATTTTAAATGTACGGCGCCATGTTGGCACTTTTCGTCGGGGAAAAATATCCTGAAGTAAAAGACAAACTTAAAAAAGAAAGAAGAAACCTCGTGATTTGCAGATTTTAACTTCGATAAAATGATAGACTGATCGATATTCAGTCTCTATTAACAGTATAGTCTTGCCCCCTTTATAAATGTTACGAAGTTAAGTGTCTAAATTTTTAAAGGCATATAAAGCGCATTTGCTGTGCATTAAAGCTTATATCATGTAATATATAAAAATTTATTGCCTTTATTTAATACCAAATTATAATAGAATATCTGTAAATAAGGTCTGTGTAAAATAAGGATAACATTCCCAAAGAATTAGAAGGAAATTTGTATCAATAAAGTTGCACAAATAAAGCGCATTTGCTATAGGATATTCTGTATCAAGGAAAATGGGGATAAAACGTATCTTCCGTAATATCTAAATATTTAGTATTAACAAATCTTTATTTATTTGTCATAAAATAATAAAATATCCGTATACCGGCTGTGTGTGAGAAAGAAACATCAATCTCAGAGAGTTATAAGAAAATATGCATCAACAGCATTCTACATATAAAGCGCAGTTGCTGTAGGATATTCTGTATCAAGGAAAATGGTGATAAAACACATCTTCTGTAATATCTAAATATTTAGTAATAACAAATCTTTATTTATTTGTCATAAAGTATCCGTAAATTGTCTATGTGTAAGATAGAAACATCACTCTCAGAGAGTTATAAGAAAATATGCATCAACAGCATTCTACATATGAAGCGCATTTGCTGTAGGATATTCTGTATCAAGAAAAATGAGGATAAAATGTATCTTCCGCAATATCTAAATATTTAGTGATTACAAATCTTTATTTTCTTGTCATATAATACTAAAATATCTGTAAATTGGTTGTTCGTAAGATAGAATCATGATTCACAGAGATTTATAAGAAAATATGCATCAACAGCATTCTACATATAAAGCGCATTTGCTGTAGGATATTCTGTATCAAGAAAAATGAGGATAAAATGTATCTTCCGCAATATCTAAATATTTAGTGATTACAAATCTTTATTTTCTTGTCATATAATACTAAAATATCTGTAAATTGGTTGTTTGTAAGATAAAATCATGATTCACAGAGATTTATAAGAAAATATGCATCAACAGCATTCTACATATAAAGCGCATTTGCTGTACGATATATATTTATTCCTTTCCAAGCAAAATCGGTGGTAAAACCTATCTCATGTAATATTTAAAAATTTATAACTTCCAATTTCTTTATTTACTGTAAAATAGTAATAAAACATCTGAAAATTGGCTGTTTGTGAGATAAAAACAATATTTACAATAAATTAAAGAAAATAGGCATCAATAATATTGTAAAAATGTTTGCGAATGCGACAATCTGGAGGAAAACACAGATCTGCAACTAAAAAGATGTTTTATTATTTTCAACTAATTTCCATATATTTTGGTGTGCTGAATACGAACAAAAATTTGAAAAAATCCTAGAAGTCAGGATTTAACACAAAAGGCGAAATTCTCTTCAAATTCAGAAAATTTTTCTCAATTTTGTTATAGAGTCACACGTATTTAAACTTTATACCTTGCGTAAAATCAAAACTCAGATACTACTGTCAATCAAGCCAATAAAGCAACAAAATGTTTTCCATTTATATAAGTTTCCTACGTATTGATACTTTATTCTTGATTATGAAACTTATATACTGAAGTACTGTTTGTCTTCAATCCTATGAAACAAAAGTAATATATATATATATATATATATATATATATATATATATATATACTTTTTTCTAAGTGACAACCGTATTTATGCTTTATTCCTTGTATTAACTTAAAAACTCGAATGTTATTTTCAATGAAGTAATTATATAATTATTTCCTATTACCTAAGTTTCGTACGAACTTAAACTTTATTCCTGATTATGAAATGTATATACTTTAGAGTTATTTATCTTCAAATCAATGAAGAAATTATAAATGTCCTATCACCTAAGTTTTGTACGTATTTATACTTTATTCCTGATTATAAAATGTATATACTTAAGAGCTATTTATCTTCAAACCAATGAAGCAATCACATAATTTCCTATTACCTAAGTAGTTTCGTACGTTATTTATACTTTATTTCTGATTATGAAATGTATATACTTAAGAGCTATTTATCTTCAAACCAATTAAGCAATCATAAATTTCCTATTACCTAAGTTTAGTACGTATTTATACTTTATTCCTGATTATGAAATTTATATACTTAAGAGATATTTATCTTCAACCCAAGGAAGCAATCATATAATATCCTATTACCTAAGTTTCGTACGTTATTTATACTATATTCCTGATTATGAAATGTATATACTTAAGAGCTATTTATCTTCAAACCAATGAAGCAATCATATAATTTCCTATTACCCAAGTTTTATACGTATTTATACTTTATTCCTGATTATGAAATTTATACACTTAAAAGCTATTTATCTTCGAGGAAATGAAGCAATCATATAATATCCTATTACCTTAGTTTCGTACGTATTTATACTTTATTCCTGATTATGAATTGTATATATTAAAGATGCAGGTATACTTACCTTAGAGCCAAATGAAGCAAGAAAGAAACTTTTTCCCAATTTTTATTTTAATTTCAACGACCTACTAACAGGTCGAATTCCATTAAATTCTAAGTAATAGTTAAAACGAAGGAGAAAAAAAAATTGTGTGAGTAAGTGGTTAATTTCAGACACCAAACGAAGTTGAAAAACAAGGCGTCGGCGTCGCTATGGAGCAATAAGAGCTAAAAAATGAAGACGAATTCGCAGTTAACGTATAAGCATTCTCCATAGATATTTTTTTTATTTTTTTATTTTGGACTCATTTCTTCTGTTTAAACACTTCTATACTTCTTCCCCGTGACAGCTCCCTATCAGACGTGGCGCAAAGGATGTCGGGAAACCGTACCTTTGGGGAAAATAAGAATTCTGTAAACTCAGTTAAGACAAGTAAACACTTCAAATCGAAAGGAAGAAAAATAAATCAACATTTTATCTAGAAGTGCTTTTTCCTTTTTTTCAAACCCAGTTGCTGAACTATTATTTTTACGTTTTTACGGCTTCATCTATCTCGAGTTCTGTTATATATTTTCTGCTATTTGAAAGGAAAAGTCTGTGTAGTAGTCGGTTCTTTACAACTGGAATCGGCATGCATGGTGCAGGGTTTTTGCGGAGGTATTTCCATAAAAAATTTATATGTACCGGATGGTTATAATTAAACTTCCACTATAAACGGCGTCCTACAGCGCAAACGGGTGAACGGAATGCAGCGAAATTTTGTATATGGGCTATACACGAGATGCGCTCGCGGAATTTCGAAAAAAAAAAATTAGTTCCAAAATGTCCACCAGAGGGCGCCTTTTCGGGAAAAAACATGAAATTTAACGCAATAAACGACCAAAACGGAATACAGAAACAATATTAAGATTTATTGACTAGTTTCTGATCACCTTGTCATCGAACCACATTAGTAAAGGTAAGGGAGAAACAAAAACAGTTCAGTTTGCAGAAACAAGAACAGATTAGGACGAAATTGCACGAGAGGAGCAGTTGTTAATCGTGTCCAGGACGATAATTTAAATTTTAAAATTGAAATTTTATAATTTAAATTTTAAAATATTAATTGCATTTTTTTAAAACGAAAAATTTACACAAATGTAAAATTTCTTTCTCTATGACGGAGTACAATTTAAAAAAAAAATATTTGAATCCAAGTCGGTAATCCGTGGACAAATTTTCTCCATAGGTTAACATTGAGGTGAGCTAATCCATTGGGGTTAGTACATAGCAGCCTTAACGATCTTGTACGGACTTAAAACTCTCCCAAACAGACTCAGAATTGCTCGGTTCCAGGCTTCAAGGTTGGAATCTATTAGAGAAAGCTGTAAAGATAAGTTTATTTAGAAGACGACAAAGCCATTTTGTAGACTATTTTGCGGAGAAAGAGGACATGGTATATTGCTGTGATGTGAATGGACTATTTCAGGCATTGGGACATGAAAATAATCCAGAAGAGTGGCGCCTGTTTATTGACTCGTCCAAACGTAGTCTCAAAGGAGTGCTCCTCCATATAGGCAAAGTTTGTCCGCCTGTTCCTGTAGCATATTCTACAAATACAAAGGAAACTTACAAAGTTATGAGTGCTATACTGAAGCTAATTGAGTACACTACATTCAAATGGCACATTTGTAGAGATTTGAAAGACATTGGGATATTAACAGGCATACAACGGGGATACACTAAATTCTTCTGCTTTCTCTGCGAATGGGACAGCCGTGACAGAAAAAAATCCCTACATCCGTAAACAGTGGCGTAAGAGAGAAAACTTCATCCCTGGCACCAAAAACATATCACACGAACCACTTGGGAATCCGCAATGTGTATTTCTTCCACGTTGCACATTAACCTCGGTTTGATGAAAGTATATGAAAACCTCTGGACAGGGAAGGAGTGACTTCCTTGCATCTCAGGAACAAATTAAAAAATTAAACTGAGGCAAAGGTAAAAGAATGGGTTTTTATTGGCCCACAAATTAAAGCAGTCTTTCATGATGACTGCTTTAATTTACCGTTACATGGTGAAATGCTCTCGTGTTATAGATTAAAATATGTCTTTAGAACTACACTTTTTGGGCTCACATCTGGACTTCTTTCCTCAAAACCTTGGCGCAATTAGTGATGTCCTGGTGAAACCTTTCCCCATGCTCATCTCTCTGTTCGACAAGCGTTTCAGTGGACGATGGAATGGAAATACGATAGCTCAATATTGCTGGTCTGTTATGAGGAACACACCAACAGATGTATACAAGAGGAAATGGCTAAAAAAATCCTCTTAGTGTTTGTGTTTTCTACAATCAAGCCTCTGTTATATTTCTCCGTAACCAATTTGTATAAATATGAGAGGTGGGTCTCCTACAAAAACGGTACGTGATGGACTATTTTGGTTTAGATATATCCATCAAGCACCTTTTGTTTATACAGAATCACATAGTTTTATGTAAAGGACAGAAAAAAGTTCAAATTTGTTGTACAATGTTATCTTAGCCCGCACCGCGAAACGGTATGCTCACTCTTAGGAAGTTACATGTCTCTAATCTTATTCTATATCATTCCAATGCACCTAAATAATATGCTCAGCTTGCATAGAATGTTCGCCAATGTTCTTTTGCTGACACAGCGGAAAGAGCTCTCGTCGCTTCCGATTGACTCAAAATCTATTAATAGCTTCTACTTCATCTTCTCGGCCAATTCTTCACGAATTTGTCAAAGTTATAAACTCTGTGTTATTACATTTTATAGGCAAGTGCTGTCATCTATCGATTAATCTGGAGCCAATTTTATCTCCACAATTCCTATTTTTAGCGATTTCATCCTCTTCTCTCAGGAAAACCCCCCCTTTTTGTTCCCTTAATTATCCTAACTCTTTGAAGACCTTATATATACATATTGTCGTTGTTCCTAATACCTCCGACCGGAAGATCCACACCAGGTCCATATAGGCTTTGCCGGCTGATAAGTGCGGCTCAGGTTTATAATAGCACCACAATGGTCGGAGTCCGACTTGGCTAGGTGCCACCACAATTTTGACCGTGTACCCCCAGGGGCGACATCTGGGGAAATAGTGCCTTCCCCACCCACGGCACTCATAGAAGGATTTTCCGGTCTACGGATTAAACGTGCCCATATACGGCCTAGACACGAAGGTATTTAATAGCGCTAGTCGAAATTCGATCCAAGCACCCTCAGTATCGAAAACGGACGTGCTACCATTAGGCCACCTTAGGTCCTAGGTATATATATATATACACTGCTGGCCACCCAAATTGCAACACCAAGAAAGACAAGAGATATCACAAAAAATTTATTTTGTAGATAACATGTTGACCAAGTATCAAATGATTAAATTTATAGACTTCTGTGAAGTGTGGTTCGTGACAAAATCAGTAGCCAGAGTAGCCGCCATTGTTGGAGATCACCGCTGCCACACGCCTCGGCACTGATTCAAAGAGACTTTGGATGAGTTCTTGGGGTACAGCAGACCAAGCAGCTTCCACACGTTGCCAAAGTTGATCTGCTGTGGCAGCTGGGGATGGAATCTGGGTCAATCGTAGAGCAACCATGGACCACATGTTTTCTATCGGCGAAAGATCCGGAGAGCGAGGCGGCCAGGGAAGCAATTCAATCTGGCGACTGACGAAGAACCGTTGGACAATGCGTGCCACGTGTGGTCGCGCATTATCCTGTTGAAATATGGCTGTGGGCAAGCCCTGAAGGTAAGGAAGGACAACTGGCTCCAACACCTCGGAGATGTAGCGCTGGCTGTTTAAAGTACCGGCAATGCGTACTAGAGGTGTGCGAGAGTGATATCCAATACCGCCCCATACCATAATACCCGGTGCAGGACCAGTGTGGCGGTGCATAACGCAGCTGTTCAGCATCCTCTCTTCACGGTGTCTCCAAACTCGAATACGACCATCGTGGTGTTGCAGACAGAAGCGTGACTCGTCACTAAAGACAATTTCATTCCATTCTGCCGTCCACATCCTTCTGTCATCGCACCATTGGCGGCGGAGACGTCTGTGGTTCTGCGTCAAGGGTAGACAAAGCAATGGACGTCTTGCGGACAGACCACTCTGCTGTAAACGGCGTCGAATGGTACGCGCAGACACTGGATGATGCGTTACAGACTGCATGTGCTGTGCTATGGTTCATGATGTGACTGAGCTATCCGTCACTGCCATGCGCACAATTTGCCTGTCATCACGTGAAGTGGTGCGCTGAGGTGGATGCGATCGAACACGCCGGTCCGTCTTACCCTCCTGCATCCAACGATCACATATCCGCATTACAGTTGTTTGGTTTCGTCCAACACGACTACCGATTTCCCTGAAAGATAATCCACAATCTCGGTAGGCCACTATCCTTCCTCTGTCGAACTCGGATACTTGATCAAAATATGATCGCTGTTTTCGACGAGGCATAATTGATCGTTTTTTTTGAAAAAACCACAAGAAAAACACAATTGCCGAACTTGAAATCGTCGAAATCTCCAAGCCTTAAATAGCGCTTTGAAGTGGCGCCACAGGCGCGCGTGATGTGCGTCTGCGCTGAAATTCTAATCATTTGCATATCTCACCTCCGCTAATGCATATTGTAAATTTCATGTTATTTGCTTGTTTCCTTCAGGGTGTTGCATTTACAGTGGCCAGCAGTGTATATATATATATACTTACTGAAAATTGTTATCTGTAAGACCTTTCTGTTTTAACCATTTTGTAAAACGTCCACTGCCGTCTCATGAGATCATCTTCCTTCGTATAATCCTCCGGTTTGAGCATAACCATTTTTTTTTCTGAGTTAAAAAAACAAAACTTTTTTTTAGTCTGAAGATCGGAAAGGATCAAAGATCTCCGAAGAGCTTATAAAACCTCCAGACAGAAAATATAGATTAGAATACGGAAGAATAATGAAAATATCACAAATATATAATGTTACGTTTTCTCTTCAATTCGTATTAACTTAAGTATTAACTTTCCATAAAAAAATTACAGTTTGTTAAAGGGTAATTTTTTAACCTCCTTTCTAATGTTGAGTTCTATGTTTTATGATTTCGAGCGAAATATTTAATTTTGGAAAAAGGAATATGAAAATAAGACAATGAAATATCAATTTGGCAACTTCCACGCCGATTTTCTGCATATATCAAAATAAAATAATAGAGTAACCAAATGCATAGCTAGCTGTATTTGTATTACGCTAGAATTCTAAGTGCGTAGATCAATAATTAAATATAGCAAAACCAGCGATACATCATTTCACAAATGTGAAAAGATAAAATAAAAAATAAAAAAACAACCAGTTCTGAGACTCAAGTTATTGAGTACTAGACAACTGAATTATTTTTATAGTATATTCATAATTAAATTTAGATGAAATTGGGCGGTTGTTTTCAATTGTTAATGCTGCCATCTATCGGCTGAACGAGGGATCTTTTGTTTAAGGCATCTTTAATATAATTTCGGACGAACAGTGTTGAATTGTTACACCACCTACTAAACCTTCCCTACCAAGATAAGAAACTTAAATATTGGAATATGAAATATAGTTTATCTGCAAAAATATTATCTTTACACATTGAGGACCGGCGACAGGAATGAATGCCGATGCATAGCCTGCCCTTCTGGATCGCATCTTCAAAGCATGTAAACAAGTATTCATCCCTGTCGTGTCTGCCGCGTCAACTCCTGTTGTTTTGTCCCTGTACTTTCCTCTCAAGAAAGCAGGGGGGTAGGGCAATGACCCCGGCTTGATAAGGGATTCGTGTGGTGTTCGGAGACGAGGTCCCGGGCAGAAGTCAGGGGGACGTCGGAGGGACTGCTTGTGCCCACGCGAGAGAAGGCTTGTCGTTTCTTTAGTCTGCGGTTGTTGGCTCTTGAGAGAGCCGGGCAGACGAATACAGTGCATGGGTGTATTGAGACCCCAAAGATGCACTAGGCCTTTGTTAGGTAACAGTCGTTGGGAGATGACTGAAGTAGTTAGATATTTGGATAATACTGTAAAATAAGTTTATAGATAGTTGTGTTTGTCCTTGCGAAAAAAAAATAAAACTTTGAATATTCACTGGTGTGGTACTGAACTTTGTCACGTGAAAATTTACTTCGGTACCATTGCAAACGTCTTGACATGAAACGAACCAAAGCGAACCTGTAGAAGTGAAGAGGGTTCGACAATCCCTTTCATCAAACTTTCTTTATTTCTTTTCTGGAAGCTTTTGCCTCTTCAATCGTCCTACGTCAGTCGCTATCGCCGCTGTTGGTGCAAACCCAGAACTAAGAAGTTACTGCATTTTCTCATGCATAGCGCGAATCATACTTTAGAAACACGAGTAGGTGAAATTAGGCACAGGGGCGATATTTCGGGCACTCACCCTATCTATTTACGATTTCGACATCATTCAGATTGTCAAAGTTTACGTTAAGACTAGAAAAGTACATAAATTTTCCGAAAACTCAAAGTACAAGCATAAAAATATTTTCTAAAAGTACAAAGTAATACATAACTTCGTTCAAATTGTATTTATAAGCAATATAAATACAAAATTTAAGGGGGGGGGAGTTGAAAATTGGATCGCAAGCAGCATTTAAGAAAAAAATTTAATTTTAATTTTTAAAATATAATTATCTTTTTAAATACCGTATTTGCGCGTGTATAGGCCACACTTTTATTCCATAAAATAGATCGGTATAAATGCGGTGCGACTTATAAACGGAATTTTAAAATTAAATACAGTATACATCCTTTAGTTTAGAACACGTTACTAACATAAAACATAAGTATCTACTATATACCTTATAATCTATTACACCGTATCATGCCCACGGCACTTCAATGCATTGTACTTAGTATTGTTTGCATATATTATACCTTAGGACTATTAATTAAAACTCTTTTGAGTTCCCAAGAGTTTGTCTACATTAGAAATAATTACTAAGTGTACCAGTCTATATATATATATATATATATATATATATATATATATATATATATATATATATAACAGTTCCGTAACAGACAGACTGACTGACTTACTACGCACAGACCAAACCGCTGGACCAAAAGGGCTGAAATTTTGCATGGTGATTTTTTTTATAGTGTAGGGGAGCACCAAGAAAGATTTTTGAAAAATTCTTCTTAGATTTTTTAAAAATTTAATTTTTAAGCTGTTTTAGTAACGTTTTTTAAGTTTGCATTAAAATTAATAATCTGAGGCTTATAAAATTTATATCACGATAAATATCGTACAAATGCCTTTAAAATGAAATCTTTTTCGAATCTTTACCTCCATTTTCTGATTTTTGTTGAATTTTTAAAGATTAATTTTTAGAATTTAATTTATTAAATGCCGATCACGTGATTTCTTTTTCTGGTACTTTAAATTAATTTATCGTCACGGGTATAAGAACTAAATAGACAAAAAAAAAATATTTTTCTTCCTAATGCGGCAGACGATTGGACATTATCCAAAAAATATTAATATACAATAAAAGATATGTATTCTTTAGTACAGTAAAAGATATGTATTCTACTATATTCTTTAGTATGTCCTATTAGATTTAATTTGAAAATTTTCTTCTACATTATTTTGTCTATAAAAATATCTCTTACGATTTTTTATTATATATATATATATATATATATATATTTACATCAATTGTATACATTGATCGTCGTATTAATTATACATATATATATTTTTTTTCTGGGGGGGGGCATTAATTGCATACATTGACCGTTGTATTTAATTTGAATGTACTCCGTAGCGAAGTGCGGATTTTCAGCAAGTATTAATATAAACAGAATGTAGAATTAAATTCTAAAGTGCCTGGTATCGAAAACTTAAAAGTGAAAAAGTTAATCTTTTATCTTTTTAAGGTATAATTATTGAAATATCCCACCGCTTATAAATATAATGACCGCCTCTCAGAATGTAGAGATCTACCTTCAACTGCATCTCAGTGATTCAATCTCGCAGACTACAGAACAGAATCTTGACTCTCTTAGCATCTCGACCACCATGTAATGTTTCTATAGATGTCAAAAAGTGATATTTAAGGTTTTAGTCCTGCAGTTCCAGATGATGAAAGAAACTATAAAAGAAAAGGAATATGTACCAATATGCGAAGCATTATATTTTTTTACACGCATTCCGTGTTAACGTAACACGATTAAAGCTGCTGTGTACTAACCCTATTGGGTTCGCTTGTCTCAATATGAACCTATCGAGAAAATATTTTTACAATCTACAGCTACATAAATGCTGATAATCAAATAAAAATTGTATTTTCAGATAGCCTGAACATTTTTACATCTTGCAACAGGATTTCTTTTATAAATTTCTTCCACCAAAGGAATTTAGAAGCGTTTAAAACACTCTAGACCAGATTTTTACTAGAATAATTTAAATTTTAAAATATTATTTGATATTTTAAAAAAATTCTTTCTCTATTAAGCAGTACAATTTTTGCAAAAAATCTTTAAATCCAAGTCGGTCGTTCTTGGACGGATTTTCTTTATAGGTTAACATCGAGGCGGGCGAATCCAATAGATTTAGTACACAGCAGCTTTAACAGTTTAGGAAATGGTTTTTAGAAAACTATACCTCAGAATTTTAACCCTTAAAATTTTTCTTCTAAGAGTAAGGTTAGTGGACAAATTTATAATTATTAATTGAGGTAAGAAATTATTCTCATCCTCCCATCTATGATAAAATAAAAACTAAAGAGTTGTTAATTTTAAAATTCCATATAAAAATTTGCATCGTATAACTTTTGTACTCTTAATTTAATAGGAAAAATGTTAAACAATGCAAATTTTTTAATAGTCTGACAAAATTAGGGAAAAAACAAATTATTATCCTAATCAAACTATAATAGTATAATTCTAATCAAACTTATTACCATGTTTTTATTAACTTACTTTCTTGTTTATGCGTTTGTTTGCGTGTGTGTTTCTCCAGTACAAATCTTGCAATCGATTTTCAACTAACTTCCCTACTAGCTAGACATTTGAAACTTTTAGAATAGCTCAGAACACAATGACAATGCATTTTTGTAATACTCTTAGCCCTCTTTAAGCAGACTTAAATTAATTTTCAGATATTTTCAGTTAATTTTGTTTTGTAGACTGGTGCAGCCATCTATTGGCCGGAACGGGAACTAAAAGTTAAATGCAAGTTAACTTCCAATTAACTTTACTTTCTTTCAAGTTGATGGGTTAATTCATCAAAAAATAAAAAAAAAGTATTTATTAATACATAGAATTGTCAAGTTTATATGATTCAACAGAAAATTTAAAAGCATGGTTTATAAAAAAGTTCTTTTTATCTTGTAATTATTTTAATAACATGAACCTTAATGTAAATTTTCAGACAAACTGCAGTCATACAAAATTATGGGGAAAAAATGAATTGATTGTAATCAAACTTATTTTAACAATATGAATCGTATCCAATGCAAAATTTTAGACAGACAGCAGCCAAGCATTATGGAATAAAGGAAATTAAAATTATTAATCTAATAAAACTTGTTTTAACAACACGAATCTTAAGCGGTGCAAAGTTTAGACAAACAACCATCATACAAAATTATGTGAAAAAAGAAACTTCCATAATGATGTTTGTCTAGAAAAAAAAATTTTCAAAACAAACTTATTTTAACAGCACGAGTCTTATAAGTCGGAAATTTTTAACACAAAGACAAACAACAGCCGTAAAAAATTATAGGAAAAAAAGAAACTTTAGTCAAGATTACTTTTTTTTTCCAAACAAACTTATTTTAACAACATGAATCTTATACGAGGAAAACTTTTACACAAACAACAGCTAACGAAAATTATGGAAAAAATATTAACTTCAATTATAAGATTTGTTTAGTCAATTGTAGTTCAATTATAAGATTTGTTAAGTCATTTTTTAATAGCAAGAATATTATGCAAAGCAAGTTTTTAGACAAACAACAGCCAGAGAAATTTATGGGGAAAAAGTAAAACAAACAGATAGAACAGTGCAGATTTAAACCCACGATGCAAAGCACAACAGCCTAATGAACGAAACCACTTTGCCACACTCAGTGGACTAATCGTATACGTTTAAGGAGCTATTTAAACTTAGTTAAGTACGCTTGCATAGGCTTATGAATGAGAGAAAAAACAATCATTATTTCTAAAGTTTCTATAACATAATATTGTGATGGCAGTGTTTACTTTGGAGCCTTTCTGTTTCTACACAACTGCACTCAATTCAAAAGTAGAGCACTGCTTGTGTGAAGTATGTCATATGGAAGTTATAACTGGGCCATTAACAAGCCAAATAGGTTAAGTCCATTTTCTGAAATTTTAGTATCAAAGCACACGATTGACTCGTAAATTTTTACATTCATCATAAATTTCCCTAATATTAAGAATAAACACCACCCAACAACATTTTTTTTTTTTTACCATCGAATAATAAGTCACTTTTTTTCAGAAGCCAATCCAATAAAGTCCATACTCTAATGAACAACGCTGCAATAATGACATTCAAATGCAGAAGCAAGTACTTGATGACAAGTGGGCTGCACTGAAGGGGCTGAAGTGGGCTGGAGTTCATAATATTAAAGAGGCATTTTAGTGTAGAGGGATAAATTAATTTGATTATACCGATTATTTTAGTTCTTTCTAACTGGAAGAAACAATTTTCCCCATAGACAAATACTGAGCTGGGCGAAACATGTAGACCTAAGGCGCTATTTAAAGTTAATAAAGTACGCTTGCATAGGCTTATGACTGACCAGATATTTCTAATGAGCATTTTACAAAAAAAGAAATGCATTATTTCATAAGTCTGTATAACTTAATATTTTGATTGAAATGTTGACTCTGGAACCGTTTTGTTTGTACACTACTGTACTCAACTGAAAAGCTCAGTACTGTTTAGGTGATGTATGTGATATGCCAATGACAGTTATACAATGAACTTTTCAAGTGTAGTAGAATTACTGTCTGTTTTTTACATTTGGTAATATTTAGTATCATTGACCATGCGTTAGAATGGCCAGCTATATCCAACATTGAAAGTTCACAATCTTATACGAAACAGAACTTTAGATCATAATGATAAAATAGCTTGTTTATATCGATTTGAGTTCTTGGCGAGGGAAGAGACAATTTCCTCCATAAGTTGACTAAACAGTAGCCGTAAAAGCATATTTCTGTGCTCAGATGGCAAAATGTTATAAGGAATTTACGCGAGAGCAATTCTAAGATTCAAGATGTCATGAAAAATCAGTGATTTGTTTCACATGAGCAAATGTGGTACCAATGTTGCAGAAAAATAGTTGGCTAATTACATACAGTAGTTACAGTAAATAGAAAACATCGGCAAACGAGAATCCGGAATGTCAAAAACCTCCGCTAATGCATGTTGTAAATTTCATGTTATTTGTATGTTTCCTTCAGGGTGTTGCATTTACAGTGGCCAGCAGTATATATATATATATATATATATATATATATATATAATATGAGGTAATTGATATTTATTTGTTATGAAGTAATTTAATTTAGATATTATGTGGTTGCTAATAGCAATAACTTTAAATGTGATTTTTTCAAAATAAAATGTTTTATAGGTATTTTGCGTAATAAAAAGGGTATTTTACCTATTATTATATTTTTTCTCCTTATATTTTTAATGAATGCTTATAATAAGCAATAAGTTTCATTTTCAGTTCTATAAGGTATCCTGTGAATAAAAATTACCATATTATATGCAAAAGAAATGCGCATGGGGCATTTTTAATTAGGTCAATTATTGATATAATCATTAATTAATAATTCCTACAATAATTAATGTGTTCATCATTAAATTTTATCCACCTTTACATATCTATAGTACTAATCACATATTCAAATTTCAAGCAAATCCCTTCAAAACAAAAAAAAGTTAGGTTTGAAAGGTCCACTGTCCTCATAAAGAAAAGTTTCTTATGACATTTTGCCCTCCGAGCCCAGATTTGATGATCATATCCCGGCGCTTTTCATCAAAAGATTTCCGTTTACATAAAAATTATAACTATTCCTAATAATAACTATATCTGAGAAGCCGCCAGCTCCCAGCCTGCTTTTGGTTAATCAAAATAGCATATTTTTTTTTCCTTTTTGCACCATCTTCCCCTTTTGAAGCAGAAAAGGGGAACCCTTAAACATGTCGATTCACGACTTGAAAGCAAACATAAGTCCGATATACTACAAAGGCTTGCGCTTGTTCCTAGTTAATTCTATTATTACGTTCTGCGTGTACGCCGTGCTATGATAAAAAAAATGAATTCTAAAAATTCTGCTTTTCGCGACAAAATGCAATTACATATTCATAAACCTAATTTCCTCTTCCAGTGCACGGGCCGCCATTTCCTGCCGTACAAACTCGATTGTAAGGAAAAGCAAGTTTTAGGTGAACGGTAATTTTCTATATATAGATAGAGGTAATGAAAATAGACTTGCGGGAGTGAGTGTATTAAATTATCATAAATAAAATTGTTCAGCGGGCAGAAATGCTGTAGCGATGCCGGCATAAATTGGGCGGAAAGAAGCAAAGGGGTATATCAAAAAGGTGGAATTTCCGATCATGATAAACTGCAGACGAAATTTAGTAGACTTTAGTAATATGCTTATTTTACAACTCAAAAAATTTATAAAAGAAAACTGTAAATTTTATAACCGTGTTCGTAAAATTTTTATCTCTTCATTTTATGATTATCGTAAAGCTCTACAATTCGTTTAAGCTTTTAGCCCTATAGCTGCGGGCGATTTTCAGATATTTTCTAAAAAAATTGTTTAAAAAATACACTGAAATGTATAAGTGAATGTATACATACGCATCGTGTACATGTATTCATATATATACACGCAGAAATATCAGTGAAATAATACACACACAACGTATACCCATATTTATATTTAAGAATACATCTAGTGAATGTGTTCACAGACAAATATGTTGGGATTTGAAAAAAACCGACCTCATAAACTGAGGACTAGTTTTTACTATAATTAAATGTAGTATATTATTAATAACTACACAATTTGATACCTAAGAAGCATATTTGATATAAAAATGTTGTAAGCTTCATCTACTTGACTATTAATATTTGATTCAGAGTTAAAAATAATGGTAATATATCGATTTCGATAAACTTTCTATATCAAACATCACACATACACCCACATCGTTGATGATTGTTATTTCAAAGCGCTAGATACGCTTTTTATATTAATCCGAAAAATTCTTCCATTGATTGAAAAAGGATTTTGAACCTATCGTGACTTTTATGTCATCATTCCCTAAAGAAATATCCTACAATAAGAGTAAACTTTACACGTTTGCAAACATCAAACACATATCAACATTATTGATGAGTGTTTTTATAAAGTGGCACATATTTTGTTTATATTAATCCTAAAAAAACTTTCCCATTGATTAATGAAGAATTTTGAACCTAGGGTGTCTTAATGTCATTAACCTCTAAAGCAAAATCACACAATAACGGTAAACTTTCCACGTTTGCAAACATAAAACATACACTCACATCATTGATGATTATTGTTTTAAAGCAGAACAAATATTGTTTATACTAATCCTAAAAACTTATGCATATCCATTGATAATAAAACGATTTTGAATCTATGGTGTCTCAATGTCATTAGCCTCTAAAGAAAATAAAGACCACACAAGACTGGTAAAATTTCCACACTTGCCAACCTCAAACTTACATTCCCGTCATTGATGATTGTTATTTTAAAGCAATGTATATTTTGTTTATATTAATACTAAAAAAGTTTTCAAATGATTAAAAAAGGATGTCATAATCTAAGGTGTCTCAATATCATTAACCTGTGAAGCAAAATCACGCAAAATCGGTAAACTTTCCACATTCGCAAACATCAAACATACATCCACATCATTGAAGATTGTTATTTTAAAGCAGAATGAATTTTGTTTATACACTGCTGGCCACTGTAAATGCAACACCGTGAAGGAAACAGGCAAATAACATGAAATTTACAACATGCATTAGCGGAGGTGAGATATGCAAATGATTAGAATTTCAGCGCAGACGCACATCACGCTCGCCTGCGGCGCCACTTCAAAGCGCTATTTAAGGCTTGGAGATTTCGACGATTTCAAGTTCGGCAATAGTGTTTTTCTTGTGGTTTTTTTAAAAAAAACGATCAATTATGCCTCGTCGAAAACAGCGATCATCTTTTGATCAAGTATCCGAGTTCAACACAGAGGAAGGATAGTAGCATACCGAGATTGTGGATTATCTTTCAGGGTAATTGGTAGTCGTGTTGGACGAAACCAAACAACTGTAATGCGGATATGTGATCGTTGGATGCAGGAGGGTACGACGGACCGGCGTGTTCGATCGCATCCACCTCAGCGCACCACTTCACGTGATGACAGGCAAATTGTGCGCATGGCAGTGACGGATCGCTCAGTCACATCACGAACCATAGCACAGCACATGCAGTCTGTAACGCATCATCCAGTGTCTGCGCGTACCATTCGACGCCGTTTACAGCAGAGTGGTCTGTCCACAAGACGTCCATTGCTTTGTTTACCCTTGATGCAGAACCACAGACGTCTCCGCCGCCAATGGTGCTATGACAGAAGGATGTGGACGGCAGAAAGGAATGAAATTGTCTTTACTGACGAGTCACGCTTCTGTCTGCAACACCACGATGGTCGCATTCGAGTCTGGAGACACCGTAAAGAGAGGATGCTGAACAGCTGCGTTATGCACCGCCACACTGGTCCTGCACCGGGTATTATGGTATGGGGCGGTATTGGATATCACTCTCGCACACCTCTAGTACGCATTGCCTGTACTTTAAACAGCCAGCGCTACGTCTCTGAGGTGTTGGAGCCAGTTGTCCTTCCTTACCTTCAGGGTTTGCCCACAGCCATATTTCAACATGATAATGCGCGACCACACGTGGCACGCATTGTCAAACGGTTCTTCGTCAGTCGCCAGATTGAATTGCTTCCCTGGCCGCCTCGCTCTCCGGATCTTTCGCCGATAGAAAACATGTGGTCCATGGTTGCTCTACGATTGACCCAGATTACATCTCCAGCTGCCACAGCAGATCAACTTTGGCAACGTGTGGAAGCTGCTTGGTCTGCTGTACCCCAAGAACTCATCCAAAGTCTCTTTCAATCAATGCCGAGGCGTGTGGCAGCGGTGATCTCCAACAATGGCGGCTACTCTGGCTACTGATTTTGGCAGGAACCACACTTCACAGAAGTCTATAAATTTAATCATTTGATACTTGGTCAACATGTTATATACAAAATAAATTTTGTTGTGATATCTCTTGTCTTTCTTGGTGTTGCAATTTGGGTGGCCAGCAGTGTATTAATCCTTAATCTTTTCAATGGATTGGAAAAGGAATTTGAACTTGAAGAGCCTAAATGCCGTTAGCCTCTACAGAAAAATTCCGAGACTAAGTTTAGGTGATTCGGAATTAAACATAAAGGGAATAAATAAAAATGTTCTTGATAAATTTTCCATATTTGCAAACATCAAACATACATCCACATCATTGATCATTGTTATTTTAAAGCAGAATGAATTTTGTTTATATTAATCCTTAATCTTTTCAATTGATTGGAAAAGGATTTTGAACTTGAAGAGCCTAAATGTCATTAGCCTTTACAGAAAAATTCGGAGACGAAGTTTAGAAAATTCGGAATTAAACATAAAGGGAATAAATAAAAATGTTCTTGATAAATTTTCCATATTTGCAAACATCAAACATACATCCACATCATTGAGGATTGTTATTTTAAAGCGGAACAAATATTGCTTATATTAAGCCTGAAAAAATTTTCCATTGAATAAAAAAAAAGATTTTGAACTAAAGGTGACTTAATGTCATTAGCCTCTAAAGTGACATCATGATAGGACATTAGACTTTGTTTAGATGATTTAGATAAATACAAATTGCTTTTGTGATGGCGATAACTTTATATATTTTTTAAAGAGAAATGGAAAAGACAAGCACTTTACATTTTTTTTATTTATTCATATCTTTACTTGTTAATATTTTCGTTAGCAAAGTTATTTTCTGGGGAGTCAAGCAAAAAATTATATGATTATGATTGGTAAGGTTTACAGTTGCACAAACGTAAAATGTTGGTATAGACAGTTTGACCCCTCGAGTGCTTATTAAGTTTCTCTTATTTCTTTATATATTAAATTATCTTAGGTGGTAAAAGTTTTTATGGGTCACTTGTATGTATAGAAAAATACAAAAAGTTTTCTTAACGTACACACGCACATTTTATATATATATACACTAGTTATCAAAAATTAAGGAAAAATCACAAAAAGAGGGATAACACGTTCAAAACTGGGCCAACCTGTTTAAAATTTGAATATGTTGTTAAGTAAAAGGTTCTGTGCAATACTGCATTATGCAAAATAGTGGCGCTGCAGTCGGAATACGTCACTTGCGAGGAGCATAAAAGTGCTTATCTCAGAGCAAGGCGGCAATTGTCGCTGCGAGGCTGAGATTAGACATCTGGCACAGCCAAATTGTAACAATGACCTTCAGGCATCATTTGACCGAAGAACTGCGATGGCGAGCTTTTGGGAGACTAGAGGCAGGCGAAAGTGAGAAGTGACCAGATGTGAGTCCGTCTGTGATTCATAGACTTTGGCAACAATTTCTAACCCCGGATTCGGCATCCAGGAGGTTTAGCCAAGGACGGCCATACGCTATGATGAGTGCCGATGACCGATATTTGTCATTATGCGCAAGAAGGAATAAAACCGCAACTCTGTCTGAACTCAGATCATCCCTAGCTGCAAGCTCCGGAAGGTTGGTATCAACGTCAACCATGCGTAGAAGGCTTCACGAAGGTGGTCTTTTTGCGAGGGGACCAGCCATTCGCGTCCCGCTCACGTCACGCCATAGGCGGGAACGTTTGCAGTGGGCACGTCAACATGTCCACTGGACGCATGATCAATGGAGGGCTTTTCTCTTTACGGATGAGTCCAGGTTTAGCCTCCAAATCGATAGTAGACGTATTTTGATTTGGAGAGAACCTGGAACTCGTTTTCATACATCACACATCCATGCAAGATATGCATACGGATCTGGCAGTGTCTGTGTTTGGGGTGGTATCTCTTTGTGTGGACGCACGGACCTCCATGTCTCTCCCCGTGGAAATGTGAATGCTCACATATATAGAGATGACATCCTTGATGCTTATGTGCGCCCTTATGCCTGGGCAATAGGTGATGCTTTCGTGCTACAGGGCGATAACGCGAGACCGCACAGTGCTCGCATCGTGGATGCTTATCTTGATCAGGAAATAATTCAGCGCATGGAGTAGCCAGCTCGATCACCTTACCAAAATCCTATCGAACATGTTTGGGACGCTTTAGGACGACGTATAGCTGCTCTCCATCCTCCTCCTAGGACCATAGCCACGCTTTCAGCTGCTTTGCAAGAACAATGGCTCTCACTTCCTACCGAACTCATAGACCGCATAATTGACAGCATCACACATCGCTGTATGTGCTGTATTACTTCTCGGGGGAATCATACGCTATATTAAAGGTACTTTTCCTATACCAAACTGACACATCCGATTTGTTCATTGTATACATATGCTAGTTTCTACAACACCATAATTGTCTCGCAATTTATTGTTATGCTATTTTATACCTACCTATGTGTTTTATAATGTGTATAAGTTTCATTAAATTCTACACGCAACTTTTTGAGTAATCGCTATTTTGTTTTTACTTTTCCTTAATTTTTGATAACCAGTGTATTTCCCAATGCGGCAGACGTATGGACATTATCATTATCACCATATGGCACCGAGGTTTAGCTGGCCACTTTTGGGGGAGCACCGTATAGGTTGACCAGCAATATCCCCCTATGTGCCGGTCCCGTAATTTTCAACCGAGTCAAGTGTGACGAAACCGGAATACTTGACCCCGCACCTCCAGAGGTAAATTTGAAAACTTGAAGGAAATTGCAGCTACGTATGCCTGAAAATTGCAGCCACCACCATATTTTACGTGCCCCGGCCACCATTAGTGAACACGGCGGTTGATTAATGAACGACCGGCATCGAACCACTGGTCACTGGTTCACTTAGTTCACTGGTCCGCTGCCTTTGCCAACTGGGCCACTGCGCCATATATATATATATATATATATATATATATATATATATATATATATATATATATATATATATATATATATATATATATATATCAAGACGTTTTGCACAAAAACGTCTGAACAAAACGTTTTACATGTAAAATATTCTGATGAAAGCCAAACTTTCCTCGTTTGAACACTCCTACGGCATTTTTTTCAGCCTGGCATACTTTCAAGTGACAGAATCACGTTCGTGATAATAGAACTTAAGTAAAAGGGAGAGAAAATGGCGGATGAGAAAAATTCATCTCCCCCCTCCCCACCCCCCAAAAATGCATGAGAAAAAATCTTCACATTTTAAACTGATTCACCTTTTTTCTTCTCAATATTGATAGTACGTGTGTGTCTGGAATAGAAGATTTTTGTTCGCTTTATACTTTCGAAAATTTTTCTCGTATATTTTCACCTATTCTTTTATCTTTAGAATATATTCGTTAAAATGAATTCTTTATTTCGCCATCGTTCTGGATGATAAAAATAAAAAAAAACTCGAAAATTCTCTCAAGCGTTAAGCTAAAGGAGGAAAAAATTGTCTTTCACCTAGAAACTTTCATTTTTATATATTACTCGAATATTTTTTTAGATATTCTTCGTTTTATAATAATAAAAAAAGCCTAAAAATATTGTTCAAGAAAGTATAGGCTGGCTTCACTTATAATTAGTACGTTTAAGAACTTTTTTTTCTTCTATATTTTAGACAGGAATTCTGTAACTATTCTTTTAAAGGTATCTTCTGCTTAGGTTGAAATGGCCATTTTGGTGCGACATTTCGAATTTTTTTTTGAATTGCTGTATTTCAAAGGCCAAAATTTTAGGATTCTAATACTGCTTTAATTTTATTCGTACGATTATTGAATTAGGACGTATGACTAATTTAATAAACCGAAACTATATTGAAAGACTGGAAGTCGCACCTTTAAATTCATTTTCTAGAAAACTAATTTTTAAGTTAATTTTTGTAAACGAGAAAGCTAATCATTTATAAAGTTTTAAATATACAGTATGTCCGGGTTAAAGGTACCCAAAAGTTATGGCTAAATTTTACGGAACTACCCATTAGAATTTGTTTTAAAAATTTCAATAGAAAGAACATCTCACCAAGTTTTAATATTAATCACAGATTTCGATCATAGTATTATAGATTTCGGTGTGTGCACCTTTTGTAGCACGATAAACGTCTAAATGGTAATCCGGTTCTCTCCAAGTGTTTCGTGGCATATCAGGAGTTATTACACGAATTGCTTGAATGATGCGCTTCTTCATCTGATCCCCAGTTTCAATTTTTTGTTTATACACAACGGATTTAATGAATCCCCTAGCTATTCAGCCATCGTCCGGCATATCCAATAATGAACGGCACGAAACAAATGATGTTAACTTTTAATGAACAAACCCAAAAATGGGTAGAGGGTTTCGTAACATCGCATACCTTGGTATAAGTTACAAATTGGTTTGACCGTGATTCATCGTCAAGGCATGCACGGATTCCATAGCAATAATGTGCACGAACTTCCGTATGAAATTGCTACGTTGTTCACTTTCATCAAACAAACCTAAACATCGAATATCTTGGTATAATTTAAGCAATGATTTGACTGTGGTTCATTGTCAAGGCATGCACGTATTCCATCGCAATAATGTGCACGAACTTCCGTACGAAATTGCTACGTTGTTCACTTTCATCAAACAAACCTAAACATCGAATATCTTGGTATAATTTAAGCAATGATTTGACTGTGGTACATTGTCAAGGCATGCATATATAAAAATTTAAATAATATGCAGGAATTTTCGATACGAAATTATAGCACTTCCCTTTCATCAAACAGACCTAAAAATCACATATCTTAGTATAAGTTACTAAAACAGCTACATAGTTCTTTGGCCGTGGTTCATTGTCAAAGAATGCGTAAAATTTCATTGCAATAACATGCGTTAATTTCCGGTACGAAATCATAAGACTTCCCTTTCATAGAGCAAACCTAAACATCTCACGTCTTGGTATCATTTACGAAGTGTTTTAAGGGTGTTTCATCGTCAAGGCATGCATGAAGTTCATTGCAATAATATGAAAGCATTTTTGATACTAAATTAAAACGCTGTTCACTTTCATGGAACAAACATAAACATAGTACATCTTGGTTTAATTTACAAAGTTCTTTGATCGTGGTCCATCGTCAAGGCATACATAAATTTCATTTCAATAATATGAACGAATTTCCGTTACGAAATTACAACGCTGTTACTTTCATCGAGCCAACCTAAATATTGCACATCTTAGTATAATTTACAAATTGCTTGGACCACGATTCATCGTCAAGGCATGCATTAATTTCATTGCGATAAACACGCATTGATTTCCGGTACAAAATTGTAACATTTTACTTTCATTGAGTAAACCTAAACATCGCACATCTTGGTACAAAGTGCATTGACCGTTGTTCATCGTCAAGTCATGCATAAATTTCATTGCAATAATGCGCATGAATTTCCAGGAAACGGAATTTTACGGAATTACAACGCTTCCTGTTATTGAACAAAATTTAAAAGACAGTGGTAGTTCCACAATATTTTATAGCCCTTATATGTTGTTTAGACTTTCCCCGTCAATACAGCATACTTGAATTTATTTGTAAAATTATGCAAGAATAATGGGGAAAGATAACGCTGTTTGCTTTCATCCGGCAAATCCTAATACGCTAGTGATGAAGCGGTAACATCCCACATCACTTTACCATTAAAGAGGAGATGTGACAAGACGAGAATGCGTATTGTGCTTCTCGTCAGTTGTGAAAGAAAAATATACTTTAAATATACTTAAAATATGACGCTTAAATGTACTGAAACATACTTAAAATATACTTTAAATATACTTAAAATATGACGAATACTTAAAATATAGATCAAGGCATGCATAAATTTCATTGCAATAATACGCATGAATTTCCGGTACAAAAGTGTAACATTTTACTTTCATTGAGTAAACCTAAACATCGCACATCTCGGTACAAAGTACGTTGACCGCGGTTCATCGTCAAGGCATGCATAAATTTCACTGCAATAATGCGCATGAATTTCCGGTACGGAATTACAACGCTGTTTCCTGTTATTGAACAAAACTTAAAGGTCAGTGGTAGTTCCACAATATTTTAAAGTACTTATAGGTTGTTTAGACTGTCCGTCAATACAGCATTCTTGAATTTGTTTGTAAAATTATGCAAGAATAATGGGGAAAGATAACGCTGTTTGCTTTCATCCCGAAAAACCTAATACGCTACTGATGAAACCGTAACATTCCGCATCACTTTACCATAAGAAGAGGAGATGTGACAAGACGAGAATGCGTATTATGTTTCTCGACAGTTGTGAAAGAAAAATATACTTTAAATATATTTAAAATATGACGCTTAAATATACTTAAACATACTTTAAATGTATTTAAAATATGACGTATACTTAAAATATATGTCAAGTCATGCATAAATTTCATTGTAATAATGCGCATGAATTTCCGGTACAAAAGTGTAACATTTTACTTTCATTGAGTAAACCTAAAAATCGCACATCTTGAAACGAAGTGCGTTGACCGCGATTCATCCTCAAGGCATGCATAAATTTTATTGCAATAATACGCATGAATTTCCGGTACAAAAGTGTAACATTTTACTTTCATTCAGTAAACCTAAAAATTGCACATCTTGGAACGAAGTGCGTTGACGGCGATTCACCCTCAAGGCATGCATAAATTTCATTGCAATAATGCGCATGAATTTCCGGTACGGAATTACAACGCTGTTTCGTTTTATTGAACAAAACTTAAAGGACAGTGGTAGTCCCACAATATTTTATAATATTTATAGGTTGTTTAGACTTTCGGTCAATACAACATTCTTGAATTTATTTGTAAAATTATGCAAGAATAATGCGGAAAGATAACGCTGTTTGCTTTCAACCGGCAAAACCTAGTACGCTGCTGATGAAACCGTAACATCCCGCGTTACTTTGCCCATAAGAAGTAGAGATGTGACAAGACGAGAAAGCGTATTGTGTTTCTCGTCAGTTGTGAAAGAAAAATATACTTTAAATATACTTAAAATATGACGCTTAAATGTACTTAAACATACTTAAAATATACTTTAAATATGACGTATACTTAAAATATATGTCAAGGCATACATAAATTTTATTGCAATAATACGCATGAATTTCCGGTACAAAAGTGTAACATTTTACTTTCATTGAGTAAACCTAAAAATCGCACATCTTGGAACGAAGTGCGTTGACCGCGATTCATTCTCAAGGCATGCATAAATTTCATTGCAATAAGACTCATGAATTTCCGGTACGGAATTACAACGCTGTTTCCTTTTATTGAACAAAACTTAAAGGACAGTGGTAGTCCCACAATATTTTATAATATTTATAGGTTTTTTAGACTTTCCGTCAATACAGCATTCTTGAATTTATTTGTAAAATTATGCAAGAATAATGCGGAAAGGTAACGCTGTTTGCTTTCAACCGGCAAAACCTAATACGCTACTGATGAAACCGTAACATCCCGCATTACTTTGCCCATAAGAAGCAGAGATGTGACAAGACGAGAATGCGTATTATGTTTCTCGACAGTTGTGAAAGAAAAATATACTTTACACAAAACGCTTTATTAAGGAGTTGAACTCCAATATTTTTCTTTCTAAAAGTTTTGGATGGAACATTGTTTGTCTTTGGATCTTTTTTCAGAGCAAATAATAAAGAGAAATTTACCCCCCTTTTCAGGGGAACGTGAAATATTTGCCCTGTGCTCGAGAGCTGCGCACATATTTCAGCGCTTTCCCTGACATTTTCGAGATTTAATGCTGTAAGGAGTGAATAACATTAACTACAAAATTTTCACTCAAAACAAATATTGGCGGCGTTTGCTTAAGTTCTGCGGGGAAGGGGGATGATATTTTCCTTTATAGTAATTTAATTTGTCCGAAATAACAGAGAATATTATGTTCCTAGCAGTGACAGATATTTTGAAATTCTAATTAATTAGCAATACTCATGTAGTAGACGTTGTTGATTTCGGACGCAAAGAAATCAGTTGAGGTACATATCGTTTCTGAGGTATGCCGTGTGTCAGCCATAACAAACAGGTGATTAATTGCAGGTGAACTAAATAAATTGATAAAAGGTAAATAAAGCTTCGATTAGTTATAATTTAAAAAATTTTCCTGTTCACTTATGTTATATATATATATATATATATATATATATATATATATATATATATATATATATATATATATATATAAGGAATTATCATGGGGGTCAAACCGCAAGAATCTTTAAAAGGGGGTTTTATTTAGAGAAAATAGGAATTAGCAATTAAATACTATTAATTTACGAGATATCGGGATAAAAGCCTCGCGGAGAAAATAGATTACGGGGTTCGATTTGATTGACAGCTATAACTCCGCCTGGGCCTCATCTTCGGTGCAAACGCAACATAGCTCTTGTGAGCATGCGCGGTATTTCTGGAAGCTGGACGCAACGGGTTGAAATCTTCAGAGACAGTGGGATGATCGACTAGGAAAGACGTGCTGCTCGGCAGGCACGCATTTTGGACAGGGGTGGGACTAACTTAATTTTATTAATGGAGCTGAGTTTAGAATGATATTTAAGAAAGATATTTCAGAGATATTTGGTGTGATGTTGTTCCCACTCGCCACATCTGACTGCTGGTAGAAGAAGATGGAAAATTTCGGGAGCCGACTGCAGTTGTAATCTAAGAGGAGTTCGGACTGCATGGTTAAAAATGGGTGTGAAGAACGTGTCTCGACACACACACATATACACATATATATATACACATATATATATACACATATATATATACACACATATATATATATATATATATATATATATAATTTGTTTTTGTTGTTTCTAATGCCTCCTGGCCAGAAGTATTCCAGACCAGATTCATATAGGCTAGAGGGGTGAGGGGTGCTACCTCCGTTTATAATGACCAATTGAGCCACGTACCACCTCCATTTTGGCCGAGCAATCCCCAGGCGGATATCTGGGGGAATCGTACCCTCTCCCACCTTCTCTGATCTCGTATAGGGACTTTTCGATCTGCAGATTTAACTCGCTCATATCCGGGCTAGATACGGATGTATTTAATGGCGCATGTCGGGATTCGATCCGAGCAACCCCAGAAAGCCGATGCTCTACCACTCGGCTACCTGGGGCCCTTTATGACCTTTGTTTGATAAAATACCCGATGAAAATATGATATCTATTTATTACTCTTAACCTTTTGCTTACGGTGTGTGGTATAGCATGTATCCCATGAATACGGGTCCAAGAATGAATATATGTATATACACACACACACACACACACACACACACACACACACACACACACACACACACACACACATATATATATATATATATATATATATATATACACACACACACACATATATATATATATATATATATATATATATATATATATATATATATATATATATATATATATAAATATATTCCCTTTAATGACCGTTCTTACAAAGTGGGTATGAAATTTCCCGTTAAAAAGAAAGAATCGGAAAATGGGCCCCCTTAAGCTAAAGGTTAAAAGACAAATAATTCAGCCATCCTTTCGGACTCTAAAAGTTGATAAATAGATTTCAAAAAGAACAATAAAAAATTTTGTTAAATTTTTATCACGTAGTTTAAAGGAAAGATGACTTACTTTAAAATTTGCCATCTGTCATCCGTCGGATTAAATAAAAATCATTCATTAACGCCACGAATATTTCAGTTTAAAAAAAAAAGAAGATGCGACAATAATACGGCTTTATGTAGAAAAAACAGTAAACTTCTAAGTTATTTTCAATGGCATTAGAGGAAAATAAATTATATGATTTTAAATTATGACCCATACAGATTAATAAATGAACATATTTCGACACCCGTGTTCTTTTTTCATTTCCTCATACTCTCCATTTCCTAATATATATATATATATATATATATATATATATATATATACGCTGCTCAAAACAATTAGGAGAGCACATGGTTTTAGCGAAATTACGCAAATACTTACACCGATAAGTAACAAAAAATAAATCATCCATAATTTAAAGCCTAGCAGGAAATAGAAGAAGAAAACTTCATATGCAAATCAAAGTTAATGACATCAAAAACCAGATAAAGAACATAAGGGCGGAAATCGGGATGTTGCAGAAACGTCTGTATCACTGCCTGATCTGTGAAATTCGATTGCTCAGTTATTCTTTTTGAAAAAAGGTGACTTGAAAATGTCTCAACAACGTGATTTACCAGAATCCATGGCATGGCGTATTATAGGCAGACTTGAATCCGGGCAAACACAACGTAGTGTCACGAACGCTGTTGGAGTCGCCAGAAGTGTTGTTGCAAGGCTGTGGATTCCAAGAAACAGGGAATGTTAGACGTCGACCAGGGCAAGGTCGGTCACGCGCCCCTACAGTAACTTATGACCGGTATATACTGTTAACAGCTCGTCGAAACAGAACAGAGAATACTACTCAGCTGCAAAGACAGTTCCTCTTGGCAACAGGACGAAGGGTGTCCAGCCAAACAGTTCGTAATAGGCTTCATCAGGGCGGCCTCTATGAACGTAGGCCAATGGTCTGCATTCCGTTGACCTCACACCACCGTGCGGCCCGAAGAAGATGGACTGCTGAACATCGAGATTGGGAGCAACATGATTGGAGTCAAGTGCTGTTTACAGACGAGTCCCGATTCAGTCTGGAGTGTGACACCCGACGTGTTTTGGTATGGAGGGAAAGGGGCACTCGAAATAAACCCACATTCGTTCGTGAAAGGTCACAATACAGACGACCTGGTTTTATGGTATGGTGTAGAATCAGCATAGGTGGACGTACGGACCTGCATATCATTCGGAATGGTACTTTGACGGCCCGAAGGTATGCAGACGAGATACTGAGACCTCATGTCATACCTTACGCTGCAGCCATTGGAGATTCCTTTGTTTACCAGCATGATAATGCCAGACCGCATACAGCTCGTCTTCTGGAGAACATGCATGAAGCTGAAACAATACAGCGTATGGAATGGCCAGCGTGCTCTCCTGACCTGAATCCAATCGAGCATGTTTGGGACATGCTCGGACGACGCATTGCTGCGAGACCAAGGCCTCCTTTTACTCTCCCAGACTTTGAGATTGCAATTATTGAGGAGTGGAACAATATTCCCCAAAGTCTTATTGATTACATCATCGCATCCATGGAAAACAGGTCTTAGCTGTTCGAGGAGACCACACGCCATATTAAAAATCTTGCATCATTTCTAAACAATACTTTTTTTATCGTTTACATGTAACCAAATTGTTGCCCTAAATCATCTTTTCATGTTTTTTCCATATTTTCAAAAATTAAAGCTTAATTAGAAATTTTTTTACGTCTTTTTTTCTGTATTGCGCATTGATACGCGTGTACTATCCATTTTGTGCCACTACGTGGCTGTCTCGCACGGTTTTCTTAACTTCTTTGCTTGCTGCCCTGATTTTTTTTAGCAGTGTATATATATATATGTGATAATAACGGCCCACCATTATATATCGAATGCGTATTTAAATTATCCTTGCTCCCTCTCAATAAAGTACAGTTCCTTTCTTCTAATTGCGACCAAGGAATTGACCAACTAACCAACCATATTACCCCTTAGTGCACGCGCGTTAAAGATATTTTTAAACATGAATCAGCATCACGTGTTTTTTTGCCACGTTGCGCCTTTCGGAACATGATGCGAAGCATTATGCGACCCTTAGGTAATCAAGTCTCATGCCCAATTCTAGCCAATTAAAAGATTTCTCCGCGGTCAGCGCCCCCACACTTTATAAGCTTCTGCAAAGGGGATTTTCCTCTATTTCCTGTCTGTCTATATCATGTCCTGGTGTCGTCCTAGCTTCGCTGTCTGTTATCTGCTTTCGTCTCCGCTATCCGTCCACGTTCGCCTAAATAATGTACTGTCCGGAGATACAAAGTTCTAGATTTTATGGATACCGTTCGGGCTTTGCATCTGTGTTCTGTGCGTCCTTTCGGTGCCTCTCCTCGATTGTTCCTCAGCGGTCCACGACTACAGGAGTTCTTGAATCCCCCTGATGTTCCATTCTTGCGGTGAGAATCATCTCCTCGACTACGTGATGTACAGAGCATCTCACTCACTCACTCTCTCTCTCCTTCTCTCTCTCACTCTCACAAACACACACACACAAAATACAATATAACTAAATTTTACAGAGCTAGATATTTATAAGAAGAATGCAGACAAAACAATACAGAAATCAAGCACTCAGGGCATCCACGCACCAGAGGGAAGATTCTGTAATAGTTCCGGAACTAAACCAGAAATACGAGGTAACCGACAGGTCTCGTCATCAGGGAGCCTAATCATATCAGTTACCTGAAGGGGAACTTTCTGAATAGGATGCAGGTATAACCAAAAGACATCCCAAGGCGACGAGTTCCCCAATAAAACAGTTAGTCAATAGAAAATGAAAATGACAGACAAGCAAGGGTAGGGTTTGAGTTAGGCTAGGGTATGCTAGGGTAGGTTTTGAGTTAATTTTTTTGGCAATCTATGCCCGTCTTTTTATTTTATTTTTTATTTTAATTTATTCTTTAGCTTATGTTTTTTTTTATATTTTTATACTTTATATATATATATATATATATATATATATATATATATATATATATATATATATATATATATATTGATTTGTATAACAAGTATGTATTTTACTTATTTTATTTTTCAACAATTTATTTAAAACCCTTTATCAACGGATTAAACGGATAATTCTCCGGAACAAAGAAATCTTTTTTTGCCCTCATGAACGTTTTAAAAGTCATTCACCAGTCTTGTTGAGACGTCGTTGCATGAATAATTTTTAATAGTTAGTGGAACGCGAGTTGTTCCCCGGCATCAAATTTCGATGATGGTAAAAATTATCTTACCTTGTATCTGCGAGCATAATTATTATAATTACAGTATCAAGCCTTTGGAAAAGTTTGTGCGAAGAAAATGATGTATCATTAAAACTACTTTTAAGGGTAATAGGTGGAAGTAATTATATTGAAGTTATGTAATGTTTTCCGCTTCAATTACATAAGATTATTTTCGATTGTTCTACCGATTTGGTGAACAAAGCAATTTCAAGTATATGTTCCAAGGTTAGAGCAAATTTTTTTAGCACTGATTTCCAAAACATATTTGCAGGGAATTAGACCTAGGAACTTATGCTTTTCGAATATTTGTGTTGATGGATATTCCCAATGAATTGTTTCATTATCATATTAAGATGAATCACGTTTTCCTACATAAAATGTTCTTTCGCAATGATATGATGAATACAAGTGAATCTCGTTCCACCTATAAAAATAGATTACATTGTTTGGTAATGCGGTAATGTGATCATTCTGCCGGAATTTTTAACGTTCTTAAATTGTACTTCATTCATAACAGAACTGGATACCATTCTTCCGATCTAATTGGTTTAATTTGCTTAGCTCTGCTGTACTGAAACCTTTGTGTTACATTTGAATGTTTATCAATTTGTTTCACTCAAAACAGAAGTGGCTCACATTCTTTCGGTCTAATTGGTTTAATTTGTTTAGATCTGCTGTACTGAAACCTTTGTGCTACATTTGAATGTTTATAAATTTGCTTCACTCAAAATAGAAGTGGCTCACATTCTTCCGATCTAATTGGTTTAATTTGTTTAGCTCTGCTGTATTGAAACCTTTGTGTTACATTTGAATGCTTATCAATTTGTTTCACTCAAAATAAAACCGGCTCACATCCTTCCGTTAGAACTGGTGTAATTTGTTTTGCACTCATGTAATTAAAATTTAGGGATATATTTTAACGTTTAATAATTTATTTTACTAAAAAAAACTGCTCTTATTTTTCGGATCACAAAGATTTAAGTTTGTAGCACAGCTGTAACGAAACCTTTGTGATATATTTTAACCTCTATTAATTCATTTCACTAAAAACATGACTATTTCGAAATCTCCTGGCAGAAATTGTTCAACCTACTTAACACTTCTGCTGTAAAAACTTTGCAAAACATTTTAATGTTTATCTATTTATTTCACTCAAAATAAAAATGGCTTGCATTTTCCGGATCACAAAGGTTAAATTTTTTGGCACTGGTATAACAAAACCTTCGCAATACATTTTAACATTTATCAATTTATTTCACTAAAATCAAAATATGCTCAAATTCTTCCAATGTAATTGGTTTTATTTGTTTAACACTTCTTTAATGAAAATTTTGCAAACTTTGCAAAATAGAACTGACTCACATGCTTGCGATTGAAATTATTTAATTTATTTAGTACTGCTGTAAGCTTCAAGCTGCCACACCACAGGGCGGGTGTTCGATCCTGCTACTGGGCAAGGTCGACTCAGCCTTTCATCCCTTGAGTGGGTCGATAAATGAAGACCAATACTGCTTGGGAGCTAAGCACTTGGGGTCCCAAGTCAGGTTGACCACCTGACTGAGATACATGCTGTATGGCACCCAAGCCGACGGTCAAGAAAGCGGAGATGGGCACAGTCGGCTTTGGTCCACAGTGGACTGTTGTGCCATGTGTTCAGTTTCTACAACAAAGGTTTCATTATAGCAGTACTATTTAACATTTATTAATGAATTTCAATCAAATTAAAAATGGCTCGTATTTTCTGACCGCAATGGTTGAATTTTTTTGCACTGCTATAACGAAAACTATGTTACATTTTAACATTTATCAATTTATTTCCCTCAAAATAGAACTGGTAACAATTTTTTTAGCACTGATATAATTAAAACTTTGCGATAGATTTTAACGTTTATCAGTTTGTTTCACTCAAAATAAGAATGGCTCGCAATTGCATGATCACAAGGGTTAATTTGTTTAGCACTGCGATAACGAAACCTCTGTGATGCATTTGAACATCTATCAATTTATTTGACTCGAAGCAGAACAGGCTCAAACTCTTCTGGCCGAAATGGTTTTTAGTATGTTTAGCACTTCTGAAATGAATTCATTGAGATACATTTTAAGGGTTATCAACCCATTTCGCTTAAAATGAAATTGGCTCGCATCATTCCGATCGAGATAGTTTAATCTGCCTTCTGTTATTTTTTTAACATTTGCCACTTTAACATTTGCCACAGCAGAGCTGATTCCCATTCTTCTGATCAAAATTGTTTAACTTATTTAGTACTGTTATAATAAAGACTTTCTGATACATAAAAAGGTAATCTATTTATTTCACTCTAAATTGGAACCATCTCCCATTCATCCTAGCGAAACGGTAAAATTTGTTTATCACTCCCATAATTAAACTTTGTGACACATTTTAGGGTTTACCAATTGATTGCACTCAAAATAGAATTAGGGATGCGACATCGATGTCGATGTTTTCAAAACATCGATGTTTTGATAAAAACATCGATGTTCTACACATCGATTTATTGAAGCCGATGTTTTTTTATCATCGATGTTTTGTGCTCGATGTTTTATGTAGTCTCGATGTTTTTTTAAATGAAAAAGCCCTATAATAAAAAAATGTGGTGGAGATATGCACAGCAAAGTTTCTTCATCAAATTTTTTTCCAGATTCTCAGCTGATTTCAATTATTGAAGACGAGGGTTTTAAACACTTGTTAAATGCAACTTCAGAATTTTTTTTTACTAAATTATTTAAGCCTTCTGGAAGTAAATTATTCTCCAAGTGGTAAATAAATATTACAATAATTTTTCACATTCAGCCAATTTAAATTAGAAAACATCACGAATTGTTTTTATAGAAATAAGTTCTTCCTCAATTTTCTGGTAAAAGTAATAAAATGTATCATGGAAATTCTGTGATATGCACTGACTCTAGCAACCAAGTTTTGGTCATTTGTGTCAGCCCAATCAGAGAGTAAAATTAATTTCCCCCCCCCACCCCCACGACTAACCAAAGTAACATTAATGTTAAAGGTTACTAAACCAGTTTTAAAAAATGGATGTTCTAAAACATCGATGTTTAAAAACATCGATGGTTTTTGAGCGATGTTTTATTAGCATCGATGTTTTAATATTGAACATCGATGTTTCAAAACATCGATGCTTTGTTGTCGATGTCGCATCCCTAAATAGAATTGGCTCACCTACTTAAGGCTGCTGTGCACTAATCCTATTGGATTCTCTCACCTCAATGTTAACCTATGGAGAAATTCAAGAAATTTCGCCGTCCCCACCTTTCGGTGATACGGTATATCCTGAGCTAATACCATTAAGGTGAGCTCAGGAAAGAAAACATTTATTCTTATATTATTATTTAATTTAATGTGGACTGAAAAAGAACCCTGTACATTGCCTGGGCTCGAACCTGGACCAACAGCATGGCAGGCGAGTGAGGAGACCTATATAACCCATGGAGAAAATGTGTCTACTATTGACAGCTACATAAATGCTGATAATCTAATAAAAATGGTATTTTCAGATAGCCTGAATTTTTCTGCACCTCGCAACAGGATTCATTTTATAAATGTCGTCGACCAAACGAATTTACGAGCGTTTAAAACACACTAGACCAGATTTTTCCCCCGAATAATTTAAATTAAAAAATATAATGTGCATTTTTTCTGAAAAAAAAACTAAAAATGGCCAAAGGTGTAAAATTTCTTTCTATATTACGGAGTACAATTTAAAAAAAATATTTCGATCCAAGTCGGCAATTCTTGGGCACATTTTATCCATATGTTAACATTGAGGTGAGCATATCGAATAGGGTTAGCACATAGGGTTCAGTCTGATTAACCCTGTTATAAAGACATTCATGTAGTATGTATGTCACAATTCATGTCTTTATAACTCTCACCAATGACTGTAATGTACATGCATAATGTCTAGAGAGAATTATTGCCACTAAAGGCGATCTACGCCTAAACTTGTAGCTGTGGAACTTCCTGCGCATGCGGGAGATGCATTTTGGGTATCTTGGCGCAGTCGGAGGGGAACAGGGTTGTCTCCTCGAGAACCAGTTGGCAGATTGCAACTGTGCTTGAAGGCTGTAGGTGCCCTGTTGGAGGGTCCTGCGTGGTGTTAGGGAGTGAGTGGTATTGAGTGAGGTATGGCAGTGCCGATTAGGCCTACGTATTGCAATTTTTCGTGACCATTTTGTAACTGTTAATTTCGTTCCATTATAAATAAATATCTAGTTTTTGCTCCTTACCTGAATGGTCTAAGTTCTTAATTGTCTTAATAAGTAATTTAATTTTCAATGTACCTATTACCTTTTTAGCACGTGGGTCGAGCAGTCAGTCAGCTAACAAGGATGCATATCTTTCATCTGTAACTTAACTACAAAGCAGAGATAGCTAAAAATAATACGAATATAGACAAGAAACAAACAGAAATCAAGCACTCTGGGCATCCACGCACCAACGGCAAGATTCTGTATAAGTGCCGGAACTGAACCATAAAACAACAGAGGTAACCGACAGGTCTCGTCATCAGGGAGCCTAACCATATCAGTTACCTCAAGGGGAACTTTCTGAAGAAGATGCAGGTAAGCCCAAAAGACATCCCAAGGCCCCGAGTCCCCCAAGGAAGCAATAAGTCAAAAAGAAAATGAAAAGACAAACACAACTTACAGTATGGGCTCAACGTACCTTACATGCAAGCACACAAATAATCCTAATGCAAAGTAAAAGATGCGTACACACCCCAATTTCGTAAGTGACGGTTATGGCGAAACAGCAGCCAATTATATCCTTAAAAGTTACGTCATTGTAGCATTACTATAGCGCCACCCCCCGATTACAGCTTAACCAAATGAAAACACAAATACTATTCTAAACATCTTTAAAAATTCCTGAGTCTAAATGCCATTTTTTTAAAACTTTTAAATTGCCGAAATTTTTAGGGAAATCGTTTTTCTTAAGTTTTCCTCGAAAATGCTACATGCCTCCAAAAAATCCCCGGCGTTTTCTTTGCAGGATATGTTTTATGTTAAAGTGATTTAGCAGTCTATGCTTGAATTTTATTTTTTGTTTATTTCTATTGTTTACATTTTACAATAACTACAAAGCTTACGTAGATGTTACCTGAGACAAAGAATCGGTGTTATTGCTACAGTTAATATATTAATATAAATTTGCAGTAGTAACTTTACCTTTCTTACAAAGCAATGTACTTATCGCCATTTTCGGCCAGCATAGTTTCCTAATGTAACAAACCCTACCGTAATTACAATTCTGCTATACGTTCTTACATGTATAAACTTTCATTTATCTTAAATCACAAGTGGCTCATATTTTGCGGTTAGAAAGTATTAATCTATTCGGCACAGCTATAAAGAACATTCTGAAATACTTATCTATGTGGTCGACGAAGATTTTACAATACATTGTTATCATTTTTTTCTTACAATTAGAACTAGCTCACATTCTCCCAATCGGAATAGTTTAATTTCTTTAACACTGCTATAATGAACATTATGTCATAAAAACTTACATGCATCATCTTTTTTGTGCTTAAAACACAACGAGCTCATATTCAGCCAACAGAAATGGTTCAAACTCTTTAGCACTACTATAAGCACTACTTTAGCACTACTTTAGCACTACAGTGGCGCTCAATCTGCAGTTTGAGCTGCACTGTATTATAGTAATGCTAAAATAATTAGAGGGGTGGCGGGTAGTTTTAAGTATATTTATACCATACTGAATTATTTAATCAAAACATTTGCTTTAAATGCTAATAATTTTAAAATTAAAAAAAACATGATTTCAAATTTTGCTAATTTTCAATTAAATGAAATACCAAATACATATTTTATTTGAACATGAAGTTTTAGTTACATGAGATTTGCCTTAAAGAAGTACAGATGGTAAATAAGACTTTTTCTATTGTTATAATGAAAAGTAAATATATACCCAAAATCTACAGTTCATTTATTTTTAAAATAGAGTGTCAAAATTTGCTTATTCCTATTTTCTATTTTTGCTAACATTTTCCTATTTTTTTTTAAATTTGCTATTGCCAAAATTTTTTCTTAGGGGTTGCGCGATTTTTTTTAATCTAAAGAAAATGACTCGCAGTCGAAAAAAGTTTGCGCACCACTGCTATAATGAATGTTCTGCCATTTTAATATTTCTCAGGTAGAGTCTTATACAACCTCATATCCTGCCAAAAGAAATGGTTTTAAATGTTTAGCACTGTAATGAACACTCTGCCCTTTTAACATTTATCGAATGGAGCAGGGCCGCCCAGAGGGGGGGGGAGGCAACTGGGGCACTTTGCCCCAGGCCCCCAACTGCCGGAAGGGCCCCAAAAAATTTAAAAAAATTATTTATTAAATTTCCTTAGAAAATATAACAAGAGAGCAGTGCAATGAAATATAATAACTATGTTAATCATTCATGTAATAAAATTTTAAGCATGAGTAACTTAATTTGAATGTGTGTTTTCGTCTCTTTGCATTTTTTATTTTTCTTGGGGCCCCAAACAGAAGTTTGCCCCAGGCCCAATGAAGTCTTTGGGCGGCCCTGGAATGGAGACTCATGCAATCTCACATACTGCCGATAGAAATGGTTTAAAATCTTTGGCACTACTATAATGAACAATCTGCCATTTTCATATTTATCTAACAGATTCTATTATTTATCAGGTAGAGGATTAGACAGCGACTTTCTGGAAGATTTTTATTTTCTTCAAATTACGACTGAAAATAAAAAACCAATGAAGAAAATTTAAATGTTTGCCCATATGTTCAATATCCCCCCAATTTAGTACGCAATATATTCTTATATATTTTTTCTTTTAAAATAGAACTCGATCACAGTTTATCTCAAATGAAATGGTTTAATTTCTTTATCTCTGCTATAATAAATATTCTGCCATACCAGCTTACATGTGTCAACTTTTTTCGGCTAAAAACACAACGAACTCATATTCAGCCAACAGAAAAAGCTAGAACACTTTCGCACTACTGTAATAAACGCTCTGCCATTTAAACTATTTACCTAATACAGCCTTATACAACCTCATAACATGCAAAAAAAAAATGGTTAAAACAGTTTGGTCCTTGTATTATGAACACTTTGCCATTTTAATGTTTATCTAATAGAGTCTTATCTAACCTCATATTATGCCTATAGGAATGGTTACAACAGTTTAGCACTGCTCTAATGAACGCCCTGCCATATTAATATTTATCTGACAGTGCCTTATACAACGTCATATTCTGCCAACAGAAGTGGTTTAAATTATTTGGCACTACTATGATGATTTAAAATATTTGGCACTACACCCTGCCATATTAATATTTATCTAATACAGATCTTAAACAACCTCATATTTTGTCAATAGATGACGGTAAAAATAAATTGGCACTACTGTAATGAACACCATGCCATTGTAATACTCCTCTGGTACTGATGTAGACAGCGACAGTCTCGAAGTTTTCTGTTTTCTTCGAATTACAACACATCAGAAAACATATTTTAAACATCTCATTGATTTAGTATGAAGGAGTAAAGATATAGAAATATTTAGCGATCTAATCACGTTTTCGAGAGCTTCTCTCCCGAATTCTCATAGATCAATCGAACAAAATAGATTAATATCGAAAGTAAGGCCCGAAAAGTAATAATCGAACATGTTATGAGAGACTCAAAAGACATAACGACAAGCTTGTCCTAGGTGTTAACAACTTGCCATCCTCATAATCCCGCTGATTAGCAAATGGGTGTGAACTGAAAGAAATTGGCTAACATAGATGTTTACTGATCTGTCGCATTACGTGAAATTATTTTTCTCCCCTGAAAAATGACTTTTCTTTTAGCTTTTGATAACGTCAAGCAGAAACCTAACCTGTTTTCAATAGCTTTATGAATATTTAAGAAACGTGAGATTACCATACGATGAAAGTGGTATTACAAAATTGACTCTACGATTTCATGGGGTATTTTTCAACATATACAAATATTTATATATAAATTCAAATTTGCAACTTCTCCCCCCCACCCCCACCTCCGGCAGCAGAAAACAACCAACCCCATATAGATGGATCACTCTCCTTTCTGTCAACTCAATTTTTTTATGAAAAAATGATAAAATTAACGAGAAAATTAAATGTGGAATTAAGAAATGTGACAGAAAATGTTGGATTTTATATGAGAATGTATCTCTCTCTCTCTCTCTCTCTCTCTCTCTCTCTCTCTATATATATATATATATATATATATATATATATATATATATATATATATATATGTATATATATATATATATATATATATATATATATATATGTATATATATATATATATATATGTATATATATATATATATATGTATATATATATATATATATATGTATATATATATATATATATATATATATATATATATATATATATATATATATATATATATATATATATATATATATATATATATATATATATATATATATATATATATATATATATATATATATATATATGTATATATATATATATATATATATATATACTATCTATATATATCTATATACCTATCTATATATATACATGTGAAGAACTGCTGAGTAAGTCTCTCTCTCTCTCTCTCTATATATATATATATATATATATATATATATATACAATGCTAGCCATTAAAATTACAACACCATGAAGGTGGGATGATACAAAAGTCAAATTCACATCAAAGGAAGAAGATTCTGGGATATGCAAATAATTATAATTTAAGCGCAATCGCACGACGCAGGAAACGGCCTCTCAAAGTCGGTATAACAGGAAAGTTACGCAGCGGATTTCTCCCTCGAAAACCAAATTTGAGTGTTGGTTGTTTGTGAGAAGATCGTGTTATGCCTCGCATAAGGAGAAATGTCAAAGAGCACGTATCGGAATTCAATAGCGGCAGTATCGAGGCCTATGGGAAGCGCGGTTTATCGTTCCGGGATATTGCTACTCACATAGGTCGGAATCCAACGACTGTCCTGCGAATATGGAATCGATTAGTTCAGGAGTGCATATTGAATGTCATATAGTTGGAGATGCGAATTCCATATAGTTGGCTGTTGAGATCCTGCACCATGCAGGATCTCAACGGCCTCCCGTCACTAACGCCAGTGAGGACAGACATGTTGTCAAGTCGGCCTTGAGGGATCGTACAGCCACAACACGGACCTTGAGTCAGGAAATGGGCTTGCTTGCAGCACAAGTATCCGCACGGACAGTGCGACGATGTCTGGAGCAGCATGGACTGTCTTCACAACGATCATTATTGCGGCTTCCCTTGACACTGCACCATAGAGACGATCGGTGACAGTGGTGCGCCCAACGATAAAACTGGATATAGGAGTGACACCACGTCGTCTTTTCAGACAAATCCCGTTTCTGGGGGCAGCCTCGTGATGGACGTTGTGAATAATCCTTGATTCTCCCAATTTAGAGCAAAGCCCTCTCATTTAATTCACGTTCCAGCAGAAGGCTCAACAATGGGGTCCCGAGGCGAAGCAGCCGTACAACAGAAGAGGCTATACAAAGAGTTCCCGACAATACAGACTACGCGAGGCGTCCGTGTGTCTGAGTTTAAGACATAAAGTTGAAAGGAAATTAGTTCCGCTCCGCCCCTTGATCGATAATGATCGGGGAAAATTAATCGTCTGAAGCGATCAGCTGATCTGATGACGAGGGAAGTGGCTCGCCAATCGAATCTCCGGAAAGTTATGTCACTTAAAAGACGCCAATTATAACCGTTTTAAATTTTCAGCGTTCTCAGCGCCAGAGAAAAAGTTGCGTCTCTGCGAAATATAAAAATTTCAGATAGCTCCTAGACCTGTATCTAGAATGTAGCTACTCCGGCACACAGCCGTGATTAAGAGTACTTCATAAGTCCTGGCGTTAGGCAAAGCCTCTCGACTTCCTGTCGACCGTTTCTAGACGAAGCGAATTATTTGAATTAATATTCTAAGTCATTGTAACAGGCAAAGATTTCTCGACTCCCTGTCGACTTTTTCCCAGAAGGAACTGTTATAGCTATTAGAGATAGCTCATTTCTTTAGATCCAAGACAGATCTGTACATTAGATTGTTGGCTGTGTATGTGACTCCTAGTAGAAGTGGTTGCTGTGCGTCCTACTACTTTAAAATAACCTGTTATCAACTGAATTTAATCTTCCCCACGTGCATTTAATTTCTTGGAAAAAGAAAATTTTTATTTACCGGGAATAAAATTTAATGCACATGTATTGAAAATTGCTTTCAGCCATTAAAATTTTAGTAATTTTAAAAATGTCCTGTTACCAACCGAATTTAAAACTCACCACAGACATTTTCTTTTCTTGGAAAAAGTGTTTAGTATTAACAACGACAGAAATTTAGAGCCAATGTATTGAAAATTATTTCAGTTATTCAAATTATACTATTTAAAAATATTTTATTTTTAATTGAATTTAAAATTCTCCGTGTGCTTTAAATTGCCTGGAAAAGTGATTATATATTAACCGTGGATAAAATTTAGGCTTAATGCAGTAAAAAGTATTTCATTTATAGAAATTATAATATTTTCTAATATATTTTATAATATTTTAAGTTAACCTGTTATCAACCTAAAATTCTTCGCTTGCCTTTAATTTCCTGGAAGAGGAAATTTGCATTTACCAGTATAATTTAGGGCCAATATATTAAAATTTATTTCAGTTATTCAAATTATAATTTTTTAATAAAACCTATTATCGACTGAATTTCAAATATCCACGTGCATTTAGTTCCCTGGAAAAGGGATTTTACTTTAACCACGAATAAAATTTAGGGCCAATGTATTAAAAAATTTACTTATTCAATTTATAATGATAAAAAATAACCTGTTATCAACAAATATTCTTCATGGGCATTTAATTTCCTGGTAAAAGAATTATATTGTAAACACGAATAATTTTATGAGTTAATGTATTTAAAAGTATTTGAATTACTCTGATTAAAAAATTTCAAAATAATCTGTTACCAACTGAATTTAAAATTTTCCGTATGTTCGAAATAAAAAGGAATTTATATTAACGACGAATAAAATTTAAGGCCAATGTATTAAAAATTATTTCCTATATTCAAATTATAATATTAAAAAATGACCTGTTATCAAATGAAATTAAAATTCACCCTGTGCCTTTAATTTCCTGATAAAAGGATTTATATTAAAAACGAATAAAATTTATCGCCAATGCTTTAGAAATTATTTCAGTCATTCATATAATAATTTTTTAAAGTAACCTTTTATCAACTGAATTTAAAATTACCTACGCATTTAATTTCCTACGCATTTAATTTCCTGGAAAAATATTCAATATTAACCACGAACAAAATTTAGGGCTAATGTACTGAAAATTATTTCAGTCATTCAAATTATAATATTTTTAAAATAACCTGTTATCAACTGAATTAAAAATTCGCCATGTGCAATAAATTTCCTTGAAAAGGGATTTTATATATATATATATATATATATATATATATATATATATATATATATATATATATTATTTTTTCTAGCGGAGGCACTTGTTGTGTAGACATTCGCCTTAATTCACCACAGTTTGCTGGCCATTTTATTACAGAGGCACTATTTAGGTGGACCAGCACTACCCCCTATGAAGGGACGTAACAAACGGGGGTGTTAGTGGCGCAACGCCGGGATTCGAACCGAGCACCGAAAGCAAGCGCGCTGTACCACAGGGCCTCCAGAAGCCCAGGAATTATATATTAACCATGGATAAAATTTAGGGCTAATGCATCGAAAAGGATTTCATTTATTCAAATTATAATATTTTAAATTAACCTGTTACCAACTTACCTTAAAATTCCCCATATGCATTTTGTGAGGAAATTTTGTATTTACCACGAATATAATTTAGGGCCAATGTATTAAAAATTATTTCAGCTATTTATATTATAATACTTTAAAATAACTTTTTATTGATTTAACTTAAAATTCTTCAAGTGAATTTAATTTCTAGAATATTAATTTTAAAGGAATCACGAATAATTTTAGGGCTTCTGTATTTAAAACTTTTTGATTTACTCAAATTATAATATTTTAAAATAATCTGTTACCAACTGAATTTAAATTTTCCTTCTACATTTAATTCCCTGGATAATGAATTTTTTATTTACCAAGAATAAACTTTAGAGCCTGTACAAAAAAGCATTTCCTTTATTCAAATTATATTTTAAAATAACCTGTTATCAACTGGAATTAAAATTCCACCTGTGCCTTTAATTTCTTGGTAAATAGATTTTATATTAACCACGAATAAAATTTAAGGCCAATATTAAAAAAAATTCAGTCATCCAAATTATAATATTTTAAAATCACCTTTTATGAACTTTACTTTAAATTCTCAAAGTGTATTTAATTTCCTGGAATAGGAAAATATTTTATGGGTAGAAGATATTCTATATCCCTCAGAAATATACTTAATGCTTGTTGCAGATATTCTTTACATTTATGAGGGAAAATAATTTATTCGAATATCTGCTTTCTGTTAAGAAACCATAAAATATCAAACGGCATTGAAAATAAATTGTCGCGTTACAGTTATATTTGCAAGCATTCATCTCACATTGCATATAAGTCATAAAGTTTTATTTTGAAATGAATGTGATAATTAGAAACGTGCATGGAATATTTCAAATATGCGAAACGCATAAAAATTTCAGAATTGAAAAAAATGCGATTTAAAACATAAATTCATAAATTTTAACTATCATTTAAAATAACGCACGGAAAGTACTGATTATGGAGCCAAGTAATGTTTAGTTAGCTATACAATGTAGAGGACTATCAGTTGACAGAACTATATTTTTTGAAAATCCTAGTCACCGTAATATGTGATTTTTATTGTGTGTATGTATATATATATATATAGTATATATATATATATACAGTAACCACCGCTTATAGTGATCAGTTGTTATAAGAATCAATATAGCGAAAACAAAAACAAATGTATTATTTCCATGTTAAAATTTTCGCTTCAAAGAATCAATCCACCGGTTTTCAGAATCAGTTTACACTCTTCGCTTTCCTTTCATGTTTCCAAAAAAGCCACCTAAACCCTCAAAAGGCACGAAGTTCTTTCTTTTATTTTTAAAGAAAGATTGAAAAGGTGGGATGGAATATAGTCGTAAAATTCATTCCTTTCTTTGTTAGACATAACATAATAGTTTCCCCTTAAACGCTTTAGCCCAACATTGTCCTATTAGCTTGACCAAGGGGCATCTTTACCCGTCCGGGTCCGATTTCACTTTTCTACACTGACAAACAAATATAGGGACTCTTTTTTTTTCACCTCCCACATCCTGGTTGCGGCTTCCTGGACCCTGAAACACATAAATCTTCGGCGAAGTGTCCACTAAGGCAAACGTGACATTAGTAGATTCAGCACGTTATCAAACCGTCAAACGTAAGCTAGAGGGTGAATCTTCTTCTGAGACTATTAGTATTGAAACAGTATTGAAACAGCCCCCTGAAAACTTCATTACGTCAAACTACCATAGAAAACTTTTTCTTGCTCCCTTCCTGTAGTTAAAATGTTAAAACTGTTAAGCAGGTATTTTGTAACAAATATTGGATTTTTTTCTTCACTTACTATAATCACGTGTATCTACTTATAGGTCTAGAAATTAAGTTGTATTTTAAAATTGTAAAACAATTTTAATAAAAGATAATTAACGTAAATTAAAGAATATTTTATGGAAAATTATCTAATATATGTATATATAGGTGTGTGTGTTCCTGTCGAAAAACCTAAGTTTCGGCTATAAGAGTCAACAGCTTATAAGAATCAAAAACAGTAATAACAAACGTGATTCTTATAAGCGAAAATCACTGTATGTATATATATATATATATATATATATATATATATATATATATATATATATATATATATATATATATATATATATATATATAATTTACGAGTTTAATTCGTTCCATGACGGAGCTCGTAACTCGAAATACTCGTATCTCGAATCAATTTTCCCCATCGAAATGAATGGAAATGTCATTAATTCGTTCCGGGTTCCCCCCAAACACAGCAATTTTTGGTTACATGTTTTTAAATAAAAAAATGTTTTTTTATAAATGACGAACGTTGTATAAAAACGCAATACAATAGAATGTACGGCAATAAACTTGTTTTATTAAGTGTAATGTACAGCATTTACCTAGGAGATCATATTTGAAGATGGTGATGAAAGAGGAGGAGAAAAGGTGAACTGAAAAATTAAGTCTTATTCGCTGATTTTTAATCTTTTCGCCACATTTTCTCCGCTTTCACTTTTATTACGAGCTTCCCTCTTAAGGTGAGACACGGAAGCTGAGCGATTGTTGCATCGTTCACTGGGATGTAATGTCCAAATTTCTCTTTCTGAGAATCCGAAGATCGTTTTCTCAGAATCCGTAGAAGCAGGAGAGCTTGCGATCCTAGGACCAAGGTCATCCCATCCCCTACAACCCATGGCGAGTACCAGTGTGGGGGAGGGAACTGCAGCTATCTCTCTGCGAGAGAGGGAGGCTGTTGTTCGGTTTCCGAGGGCGACTCGAGTGTGGGCAGAACGAGCTGCCCCGGGTGAGTGTTAATATCTAGGTTTTAGAGTGGATAGTAGTCTTAGAATAATATGTATACAACTGTACAATAATTGTACATAAAGGTTGTAAATATTATATGCTTCTAGTGTTCTCATTTGATGAGCAAATGGCGTTCGTTGCGCAAACTAGCTGTGGGGTATCTGAGGCTTTCTCGTAACCCATAGTTTAGCTCGTAACTCGATGCAAAAAATCTGCCGAAAGAATACTCGTAGCTCGAAAAACTCGTAAGTCGAGGTACCACTGTATGCATTTTTTTTTGATAATATCCAATCGTCTGCTGCATTAGAAATAGAAAAAAATATTTTTTTTGTCTATTTAGTTGTTACGCACGTGACGATAAATTTATTGAAAGTACCAGAAAAGAAATCACGTGATCAGCATTTAATAAATTAAATTCTAAAAATTAATCTTTAAAAATTCACCAAAAATCAGGAAATGGAGGTAAAAATTCGAAAAAATTTTCATTTTGAAGGAATTTTTATGATCTTTCTCGTGATATAAATTTTATAACCCTGAAATTACTATTTTAAATGCAAACGTAAAAAAAGTTTAAAAAACAGCTTAAAAATTTAATTTAAAAAAATCTAAGACGAATTTTTGAAAAATCTTTCTTAGTGCACCCCTACACTATTAGAAGAATCGCCATGCAAAATTTCAGCCCTTTAGGTCCAGCGGTTTGGTCTGTGCGTTGTATGTCAGTCAGTCAGTGAATGAATGAATGAATGAGTCAGTTACGGAACTGTTTTATATATATATATATATATATATATATATATATATATATATATATATATATATATATATATATATATATATATATATATATATATATAATGTGTATGTGTGTGTTTGTGTGCATGTATAAATACCCAAAGATTATCTATATAAAGAATATTACGCGTATAATATAAACAGATAAACTTATATAAATAACCGAAAAAGCGTACAAATTATCAATTACAGCTCAGCAATTCCTCCGGGGGGCTCAAAAATTACAGATGTGACGTAAACGTCCTCTGAAGTATTGCCGCATCATGAGAAAAGAATTCATCAAGAAAATATTTCTTACCTGCTCCATTTCGCAATTCCTTAAAACTCCATTTCTCTTACAACTTTGTTTTGGATTCCTCCCTCCCTCCATTTCGTAATATGTGAAACCTCTTTTTCCAGATTAATTTTAAATTTCGGAGCTCTTTTTTTTGGGGAGGGGGACAAAAATCCTTTTCCATTCTCTCTTGAAAAAAAAAATAAAGCTCTCCAGAAAATAATCTCCTTTACGTATTGTGATAAGCTGTTTAATTTTAAATAAAACGAAATAGGAATAAGATTAAAGTGAACTTAAAAACAAAAATAATAGTTTCCCCTCCCCCTTCGAGGGAAAGTTCTTATTTTATTCTACTAATAAAAATTCTATATATAAAGGATTTAACTATTGTTAGATTTTTTCAGAAACAATTTATTTAGGCAGAATTCGGGGGAAAGTATTTTATAACAGTTGCTCTCGAATTCTTTGACAGGGCAAATTTCGAAAGCCTTTTGTCAAAGAAATTTTGCTCTTCTATGCCCGCTCGTTTATTTTTAACACATTTGTGTATTTGAGTATTTTATATAGAATAAAGGAAAGCCACTCATAATTCTGCATATATGCATAAAATTTGTATGGCGTTTTTAAAACAAGAATTTCTATGGAAATATTTAGGTTATATTTTATATATATATATATATATATATATATATATATATATATATATATATATATATATATATATCACACATACCACAGTTTAATCCATAGTTTAGAATCGATGACTGGGAAACACTACATACAGGCGTCGTTATAAACAACTGAGTCAACTAAGATCTTTCGGAATCGAAATTAATTACCGTTCATTTTTAACTAATAAAAACCGAAATTTTTTGAGGGGTGAATCCAGAAAATGCAAGTTCCTCACGCTCTTACATTTTCTGGATTCACTCAGGGGGATTCACGGCCCTCTACCAACTTTGAGCAGCCATGTTAGGCTTAATGGACATACAGGCGTCGTTAAACACAGCGGAGGCAACTAAGAACTTCCGGTATCGAAATTAACTACAGATAATTTTTAATTAATAAAATACCAACAATTTTTGAAGGGTGAATCCAGAAAGTGTAAGCTCTTACATTTCCTGGATTCACCCCTCCGGATTCACAGCTCATCTTTCTACCAACTGATAGCCATGTTAGGCTTAACGAGCGAACACCGCGTGAAAACAATATAAATAAATAAAATCAAACAGTTTCAAGTGATATATATTAAACCAGAATAATAAAGGAAAATAATTATTTTTTCAAATCATATTTTATACTCTAAAATAGATCATGTCCAACGGCATATTGACACTCTCGAGAGTTGGTTCACGCGATGTAAAATTCGAATCAACACAGCTAAGTGCCCCGCGATCTTTTCAAATCGCAACTGCAACCCCTCGCACCTGCATATTTGTGTCTATAAAGGATCTAACGATTTATCTTCTATCCTGTTAACTTATTTCTAACTTAAAACTCCTCACACATGTATATGTACCAACCCAAAAGAACTTTCCTATAATGTCATATGAATATATTTCATTTTACCCATAATACTACTATACCGTCGTAGTCCGGTCGGTACAGCACGCGTTTCCTATATATTTTTATATTGGGCGTATTTATATATTTTTATATTGGGTACTCATTTTATCCATGAGTATAACATTTCGCATGCTTTTTTTATTTATATTGTGTTTAGATTTTAAATTGATTTTGATATATCAATTATATATATTAATATATATATATATATATATATATATATATATATATATATATATACAGGGGGATTTTTTTTAAACTGACACTACTCAGAGCCATCTGTAGCGCGATCTGTCAGCCGGAATTCCACCAAAATTGATAGAGGGGCTAAGGACGACATGGGAAAGAGTTTCCGTGAAAAAAAAAATTAGTTTCAAAAGTTGCCGATAGGGGAAGATATGGCGCTTTTTTGTCTGAGCACACGAGAATGTGCATGAAAGGCAAGTAAAACATCAAAATACACATTCACGACTATGTAGTCGACAGCAGAGCCAGTATTTCGGGCTACAAAGATAAGGGATGAATACCGAAAAAGTTGTAAGTAGACAAATAAATAACAAAGTAATTACCCTGCAACGCAACTGTATGCAGCAAATTCACTTCTCCCTAATGCAATGTGACCACAGTCCTGGTGGACGACACATTGTATCCTGAACACTACTTTCCCAACGGCCAAGCGTAACATGTTACCTGGAATGTTCATCAAAGCCCGGGATATATTGTCCTTTACGACCGCCAAGTTCGAGATTCCACCAAGATACACCTTAGACTTTAAATAACCCCCAAAGAATTATGTCAGATGGGTTACGTCCGGGAAGCGAGGTGGCCATGCCAGTGGAAAAAAGCGACTGATGACCCTTTCTTCTGTAAAGCGAAGGCGCAAGACATTCCGTACCGATCTTTATAGCCCAAATTACTGGCGCTGCTGTCGACTACTTTGTCATGAATTTGTATTTTGATGTTTTACTTCCCTTTTATGTACATTCTCGGGTGCGCCGACAACAACAGCGCCATATCGTCCCCTATCAGCTACTTTTAGAACTAATTTATTTTCTTTTCACACAAACTCTTTCCCATGTCGTCCTTAGTCCCTTTATCAATTTTGGTGGAATTCCGGCTGATAGATCGCGCTACAGATGGCTCTGAGTAGTGTCAGTTTAAAAAAAAAATCCCCCTATATATATATATATATATATATATATATATATATATATAATTATGACTTCATGCCAATTACTACACATTCTTTCCTATATTTGTTTTTGTTATGAAAGGAAAATAAAATAAATTTTACCCACCCCCACCCGGGAAAAGTTCTTATATAATTATATTCTACTTACAAAAATAATACACATACAGGATTTAACTGTTGTTAGTGTTTTCGGAAACAATTTCGCAGAATTCCAGGAAATATTTTATAACAGTAACCCTCTCGAAATTCTTTGGCAATGTTTTATGACATTTCAAGTATCGAAAGGCTTTAGTCAGAAAGAAAGGATTTTATAAAGAATAAACTAAATCCACTCAGAGTTTCGAACTTATGAATTAAATTGACATGACGTTGTTAAAGCAAGAATTTCTAAGGAAAGGGCTAGGTTATAGTAGAAGTGCGAGCATATTATGACTCCATGTCAATTACTACAGGCTCTATCCTATATTTTATTTCTTATAAACGCAGTACAGTTCACGAATTAAAAGCATAATCAACAGCATTATGGGTATACCTATGAACTACAAAACCGTGACTTTTATTACCCTAACAAAAATTCTTTTTTGTAATTAATTTAACGTGAATTACTTATATACCTAAAGATGTTAATCAGAAATATGTACAATTGCGCATATAGCATAAAATATGTATATATGTTTATGTATGCTTGTATATACCGGGTGGGGAAAATGTCCGTATAAACTTTAAAAATTCATAAAAACCGAAAAATAACCAAAATAAAAAAAAAGGTTTGCAGAGTTAGCATCGCTAGGTCACAGGATTTTTTTAAGGCAGGAAAATAACTAAAAAAACAGCTGACAGGTGGCGCTGGTACCAGCGAATTCTGTGGAAATATGCAAATGAGACTGTTATAAGAACGTGCGCTCCTAATCCACAACCAGTTCACCGTAGTTGCGCGATCCGCCGAGAGGTGTCATGTATACATCTGGACCTGCTGAACTCTGCCGTTGCTGGATTTGTGACTAGCCTGCAATGCCTTATCCCCTGTGATGGGTGTCATGTGGAACTCCTACTGCTGTAATAGACGATTTAGAAGCATTTTTTTAGTTATTTGCGTATCTTTTAATTGACTTGTGTAAGTCAGCGCCACCTGTCGGCTATTTTTTGAGTTATTTTTTTCCTGTCTCAAAAAAAAACCCGTGACCTAGCGATGCTAACCCTGCAATCCTTTTTTTATTTTGGTTATTTCTCCGGTTTTTATGAATTTTTAAAGTTTATAAGGACTTTTTGCCCACCCGGTATATATATATATATATATATATATATATATATATATATATATATATATATATATATATATATATATACCGGGCTTCAGAGTCAGGGGGTCCAGAGTTTGACCGTTACAAATTGAGGAAGTCAATGCCGCGTTGGTCCACCTCTGGCCTGGATGCAAACTGTCACCCTGCGTGACATAGACTGCAAAAAGTTCCCGGATGATGTCCAGCGGGATTTCTTGCCAAATTTTCTCCAACTGTCTGTCCAAATCGGCAACATTCCGGGATAGTTGCAATCGTCTTCCCCATCACGTCCCACATCTGGTCTATGGGTCAGATATCAGGCAAAGTTTAGTGGGAAGGAAGTGTTCGGAATGCTTAAAGACAATTCATAGCAACACCTGCCGTATTCGGCTGGCCATTATCTTGTTCAAAAGTAAGTCGATGGTGGCGCAATTAACGAAACGGGTCGCAGAATGTCGTCTATGTACCGCTGTGCTACATAGCATAGCATAGCATAGCTACATAGCATTTGGTTGTCATTAGTGACACGCTGTAAGCGTGTCACTAATGACAACCAAAGGGTCTGGCTAGGGGTCAAATGAAATAGCAAACCGGACCTTAACGTCCTGTTGTGGGACTGTGTGGCGTACTATACCTTACCTTATAATATATATATATATATATATATATATATATATATATATATATATATATATATATATATATATATATATATATATATATATATATATATATATATATATATATATATAACATTAAAAACCCCATACCATTTTAAAATATAACATTATTCTAAATTCCCTTGGGCGTACGAGCTAAATTTCGTTTTTGATTCTAAGTTCTAATAACCTCGAGAGAAAATATTAAATGGCTTCCTTTTCCAAACATGCGCGGCGTGCCCCAATATTTTAGATAAGCTCTGCGCAGATTATATAAAACCACATGTGACTTATCGACAACAGCAAATCCCTAATCGCTATCCTGATCACATGACAAAGTTTATATAAACCGCCTGAACGGAAACCTGTACGCCTTTTTGATTTGTAAGTTGCCCCGAGAAGTTGTATTGTGTATCTTAAAAATAAAGATGTAATTAAATTAACGTTGTGGTGTTTTATGTGTCCGAGGGTGAGATGAAAAGCGGGAAAGAAAATTAAACATATGTGATGCACGGCCGGGCGACAAGTCATCCATCTTTACCTCAAAAAGAAATACCACTCAGGCCTTCCTTCGTCGGCCCGCGCCCGTGCCATTACATATATATATATATATATATATATATATATATATATATATATATATATATATATATATATATATATATATATATATATATATGTATATATATATATATATATATATATATATATATATATATATATATATATATATATATATATATATAATAATGTAAACTGGACGGGGTGTAGTCGTAGCAGGGTTGACGGAGAAACAGGCAATGGAGAGTCGACTCAGTTGACACTCGAAAGGAAGGAGGACTCAGCTATATTCCTAAAGGTTTTTATTTGCAAGATAGTCTCTCGCTAGACATCAACAAATCAGACATTTCTACAGTTCGCTGCTTTCGGGACAAATCCCGGCGGCTATACGCCGCGAGGTTATTGACGGAGATCTCAAATTTACGTCATGTTAGTTTTCTGGTTCGAACACAAAAGCCCTACAGAAAGGGACGCTAGATCTCCCAGGTAGAGGCACACTGACCTTTTTATTGGCTGGAAGAGGACACATGATTCTAGTACGTCATATCGGATGATGATCTCGTCAGGCCTCTGGAACTTTCGACTTATATAACGATTATATAAGGTTTTCCGCACGTGCCTTAGGGGAAAAATTAATAGATTACTTGGGGTTGGATTTAGGTCCAAATCAGGAGAGAGGAATGATGTTCTATTGCGTTAGGATGAAGAATTTGGAAAGGGTGTGTTAAATAATTAAAAGGGTTTGAAATTTATTTCATATATATATATATATATATATATATATATATATATATATATATATATATATATAAGGTAAGAGCAGGATACCCAGGCTGCCTTGGACTTCTCCAGGCATGTCTCCGTTGGTCGACAGGACACGGTTGGAAGATGGACTCGTCATTAAATACTCTACGTCCTCATTCAGCGCAGTATCTAATTGATCGAGTTAAGAACTACTGTAATCGGACTTGACAGTGTTCAGGCGTGAGGTGTAAGCTGTGTAACGGTCGGCGCGAGTGTAAATTCTGCTCTCTCAGTCGTCTGTGAATGATCATGTTGGAACATTGTGTGTGGGTCACACGTTGGATGGTTCGTATCGACGAATCCGGTGTTGTGACAGCTCAACTGACAATCTGTCTTTCCGTTCTGTTGTGGTACTAGGTCGACCACTGCCGTCCTAACGGATAAATCTGCCGGTGTTTACGCACTCTTGCCAGCATCGTCTAATCGTTGCATCTCTTCGAACCAGATGTCGGTCGACTCTTGTATTTGCCCAACCAGCTTTTATCAATCCGATTACACGAGCACTTTCAAACTCTGAAATATGCTCGTTATACTGTATACACAAATCTTTCGGCGAGGAATTGCTACAGTCAACGTAAAATATCTGCAGTAAAAGGGCAGGAGAAATGTGAACATCAGATCGAGAATGCTGCTTATATACACCTGCTGGATGTGCAGTTCTGATGCACGGGAGCTTACGCTATTCAGTCGTTGGACACTAAACTTTAATCATTTCCATGTTTCAGTGAAACATCTTTGCATACGAAATTTCAATACATTTGGACCAGTCCTTCTTGGTGCGTCGACTTTTTTGTTATAAAGTATATATATATATATATATATATATATATATATATATATACACATACAGGTAGTTATCAAAATAATGGAAACACCTGTGAATAAAAGTGATATTTAAGATTGCGCATCGTAAGCATAAAAAAAAATCCTCTCTACCATTTTTTAAAATAAAAAAGTACATATATATCATGGTCGTTTGAGGTAGATTTAGTGAAGTTCTATACGTCTTGGTTTTTTGTCAAAAGCGTAAAATGTCAGACCTCACAGACTTTCAAAGAGGCCAAATTGTAGGAGCCCGACTAGCTGTAGCAACTGTGACCGAAACATCCCAGTCATTAGGCGTTTCTAGAGGTTACGGTGTCTAAAGTCATGACAGCGTACACACAGCGCGGCAAGACAAACTCGGCAAAGCAAAATAGTGGACGGAAGGAGAAGCTGACTGAAAGAGACCAACTGGTATTGAAGCGGATTGAAATGTCTAAAAATAAAACAACTGCAGCCAAAGTGACCACAGAGCTCAATCAGCATCTGTATTCTCCTGTGTCAATAATTACAGTTAGGAGGAACCTTCACAAACAGAACATTTACGGCAGAGCAGCAATCCCCAAGCCACTTGTCGCAAATGTTAATGCCAAACGTCGTGTACAGTGGTGCCACAAGAACAAAACCTGGTCGATTGATAAGTGGAAGACAGTTACATGGTCAGACGAATCACCTTTCACACTTTTCCCCACAACAGGACGGGTGCACATTTGGAGGACAGCTGCACAAACGTATGATCGTGATTTTCTCCTTCAAACTGTCAATCATGTAGGTGGATCTGTCATGGTATGGGCAGCCGAGTCGTGGTTTTCTGCTGGTCCAGTCGTGACGCTGAAAGGAAGGATCACTGGGGAAACGTAAAGTGAAATTTTATCTGACTATGTCCATCCTATGATGCAAACTTTGTTTCCTGCAGGAGATGGACTTTTCTAGGATGATAATGCCCTTATTCATGCAGCGAGACTTGTCCAATCATGGTTTGATGAACGCGAGTATGAAGTGAAACATCTAGCTTGGCCCGCACAGTCCCCGGGCATCAATATAATCGAACAGTTATGGTCTATTTTAGAGCGTTCAATCCGAAATCGATATCCTCCACCCGCATCTCTTACGGAACTTTCAGAATATCTCCATGAAGAATGGTACAATATTCCTCTAAACACTATTCAGAACTTGTGTGATTCGATTCCCAGGGCAATCCAAGCTGTATTACATGTGAAAGGCGGTCCTACGCCATGTTAGTAAAGGATTCCTTATAAATCTAGGGTGTTTCCATTATTTTGATAACCACCTTCTTTATACGGACTAACTGGTCCGGACATAAGCAATCCGGACAATCGAAAATCCCGATAATCCGGGTAGTATGGGTAATAAGCAAAACAAAATTCTTAGCTAAGCAGACTTGCCGTTTATTACGATAAAAAACTATGTTTTCAAATAAAATTACATATTATTGTTAACAGGATATTAAAAAATATAAAAATTACTTTTCACATTATTTCTTAACAAAGAATTGATAAGTCTCGTAAAGATTTCTTAAACTCAACAACAAACATTTAATTACCATAATTTACTGTACAATCTAGGAAGGAATTTTTCGTTGAATCAAACTAAAAAGTGAATATTTAGCACACTTGTAGTTACGTTCTTGCTATCATAGTTAAAAATTATTATTTAATGTGAACATTAAATAAAAGTAATGTCTACAAATCTGATCCGGATAAACAAGGTTTTACTATACATATATATATATATATATATGTATATATATATAATATTATGAATTTTGTAAATATGACATTTTGTTTCATGAAAATGGCTTCTATAGAAGAGCTCCTATAGCTATGTATTTAACATTGGAGTCTGTGGGAATCTCGCCAAATATGAGAGTTATCGCCAAATCGGCAATGGATTTTGTGACTTATTTTGGTCACCTGATTTGGCGATATTTCGCCAACTTGCCGACTAAACCTTTCTGGAAGCTTCTAGAAATATCTAGCTGTTACTGACCTATAGAGGACGATTTGGAAATCTATAAATATACCTGACAATGGCATTGGAACTCGGTTAAATTTCCTAGTGAGAATTGAATGTGTTGTAACTGCGTTGCGTTAATTGGCGTGTATTGTATTGCAAATTCTGGTATCCTGACTTGTGTTTTTAGAATTTACTGCTGTATAGAAGACAGTTGTTAGGTCTTTTATGTTTGAATTTTGTATACTCTAAAAGAATTTACAAAATAATAAATTTATTTTGTGTGAACTTTTTGGAAGAGATTCTTATTTAATCCTAACGCACCTGTGACAGGGAAATTGACTTAAAAATATGATTTATTGTTATAGGAAGATTTCTTAATAATTATTTCAATTATTAATGTATATATAAAATATCTCAATTCGTTACCTGTAATCAAAATATCCCCTTTCGTATCGTGGTAGCTCATACTCATTATTACATTGCAATTGCGTTGTGTCCTTTCATGATTGAAAACAACACTGGTTTGAACTGACAAATTAATTTATTGATTAACACACATAATACTGATACATTCAATCTCCTACTAAATCTCATTAAACGTTCTATACTCATCTCAAGTTATCGTTACAACATATTTCTTCAACCAAATATACTCATTAGCATCAATTCAAATTCACACTTATTCTTATTCAAATAACTAATATGTACTCATACTTAATTCATTACAGTATACCAACTAACTCACCTTTACGAATTATCATTTATTATCCGTTAACTTCCATTATCAAATTTCTTCATCATCGTGCTCTGTATTAAGTTATTGACGGCTACGCTATGAGAAGCAATGACGGTAAAATATGAAGAGGAAACAAAAGGACGGTACCTCTACAGAAGATTACTGGACCACTTTTATGGGCATTTGGCAGTCGCAATGACGAACTCCGTTGCACTCTCACCGCACTGAAACTGTGGCACATACATCGTGGGGTACAGGGCTTCTTCAATCATTGTAGACTCTCAGTACAGGAAACTGGGGCACTCTCTTCATAGGGTACAGGGCTCCTTCAATCATTGTAGACTCTCAGTACAGGAAACTGGGGCACTCTCTTCGTAGGGTACAGAGATCCTTCAATCATTAGAGACACTCGGTACAGGAAACTGAGGCACTCTCTTCCTCGGGCTCTTTTGCATGGGCCACGGCTTACATCGCTATCATCGGGCGTATGCTTCGTACATACCCGTTAGGTTGATACTACTTTTGTCTTTAACTCCTAACGACTCTCCTTTTTTTCCTTTCTATCTTATTTCATATTCTTTTTCTCTTATTAATTCTGTCCCCGCCTCTTCTATTTCCATTGGCCATATTAATACCATGCCATCTCGATTCGTCCGTGGCTGCCTCTTCTTAACCCCCTTTTCACCAATGCGCATCGAGGGTGGGATTTATAAAATTTTCCCTCTTCCTTAACTTTTCCCATGCTCCGACATCACCGAGCAGGGTGGTCCGTTTTATAACCATCATAAATTTATGTCTTCCCCTTCTTCTTTTCTTCTTTTCGTTGCAAATCATTCTACAGAACTTTTATCTTATACTTTTATTCCCTCTTATAGTCCCAATCTTCTATCTTTAGTAGTTTCGATTTACTGTTGGGTTTTCCCCCCTTCTCTTTTATTGCCAGTCATTTACTTCCTTGCCCCGTTTATTTCTTATATTTTACAATTATTTTACTTCGTCCCGTAACTTTAGATTCTCCTGCCCTTGGCCTTGACACTATTGTCATATCCCTATGATAATAACGAACCCAGGAAAACGGAACATTTTAGAAAAAAAATTATATATATATATATATATATATATATATATATATATATATATATATATATATATATATATATATATATATAGAGAGAGAGAGAGAGAGAGAGAGATGACAAAGAAATTGTTTCCAACAATATACGCATCTAAGGCACAGCTCAAAACTTGTGGTGAAACGAATGATTTTCTTATTGGGGAATCAAATTTTACAAATCCCGACCAGAATACCATAGAACATTTATAGGAACTTTAAAAAACATAATTACTCTATCTAGATGGCAACAGAGGAAAACCAAATAGCACCTTAGTTCCTTTTTAAAATCTTGGACCTAGTTTTTTATACATTGTATTCATCTTATTATATAAATCGTATATTTTCCTTTTTTACAGTATTTATGGAACATACATGTTATTGTAATATTCAGCCGTAACATTCCTAATATATTTATAAAATTTTACCGGCATATTTCCCTCTAATTATATTTTCGCTCTGTGTGAGAAAGTTAGGCTTTATTCACATAGCTTCCGATGCGGGGCTTTCTGTTCTACGTTTGGCGCCGAAATTGATGACATGAACTGTGATTAGTTGGAAGTACCACGTGGCCATTGGGTCAAGTTCTCTGAATGGTCGAAAATTTTACCGCCACAGCTACCAGAAGCAATGCGAACAATATCTTACATCTGTTCAAAGTGACACCATTGACAAAAGTGTTAACCTTACACTTTCTAGTAAATTACACGAAGATATGGCAGGCGGTATGCTAAAAGAACTTTCCGCCTTAGAACTTTAACAAACATATATATATATATATATATATATATATATATATATATATATATATATATATATATATATATATAAAAAGAGCTTGTCTGTTTGTTTGTCCGCTATAGAATCATAGACTGTTTCACCCACCGGGACCAAATTCGGCACAGTTAATGTTTTGGACACGAGAAACTTAAATCAGGAAAAACGAAATTTGGGGCTCAATTAGTTTTTTTAAAATTAAAATTTTAATGCTTTTTTAGCCCGATAGAGGTGCGTCTACCCCCTGTGGATTCCCCTCGACCAGCTGCGTTAAGAGGGGTGGTTTGAGGATGGCGGAGGGGGGGGTCAAATTCCAATGCGCGGGAGAAAGAGAGTTGGGAATGACCTTAAAATCAGACGAAGGTCCGCAGGCTCAAAGTTTCTTTCTTTATTATTGTTTGTATATCATTTCAGTAGAAACGTGCTAAGCGCATTCTGTCTGGCCAGATGAACATGAAGAGCGGGAGTGCAGCCCAGTATTTTTTTGATGGAATGCATGAAATATTTTATATCTATATATCTACCCGGGCAACGCCGGGCAATAATGCTAGTATATATATATATTCTTTTTAACAAACTTTTTCGCCCTGTGCAGATATCCGGCTTCAGGGAGAAAATTTCCTATTTTGGAACTTTTCGCTGAAACATTTTCAAGGATATTTCAAAAATTTTTAACGAAACGAGACGACTGTCGAAATTTCGAATGCCGTTCACGCTCCGTTTAAGTTCATGTCGGTAAATAATTTCCTTTTCATCAAAGTAATTAAAAGCAGCTCCGGAATCGTTCGATTGGCTTGATGGCAGGGGGGAAATGTGCGCCCATGCATAATTCATTACGATCAGGAAGTGGTGTGGGATTAGGTGGGGGAGGGATGCCCTTCCCCCCCCCCCCAGGAAATTCGAAAAGAATCTATGAGCACTCATTGTTGGAGCTGAAATTTGGGTAATGCTGAAATTGAACGAAATTTAATTTGACAAGATTTAAAATTTTAAAAAAAAACTGAGAATAGAATGAGTTATTTTATTCAATTCCTCTCAATTCTTAAATCCAAATGTAAACTCTTTAATTAATTGGCAAACAATAAAAAAAAGTAAAATACATTTTAAACACTATTATTCGGAGTAACCATTTACCTGATTATCCAAACGTTTTGTTAATCAGGAATGGGAATAGTCTGGTTAACAAAACGTTTGGATAATCGAATTTAGAAAAAAAATCTTTTAGTATAATTTTAATATATTACTTCAACACTAGGTATGCCGACAAACAATAAATTCGTGCTTCTACCAATGTTAAAACTAATCATTTGGACTAGCTTCGTTATTTCAAATGTTGAATACTTTTTCTTTAAGCTTTTTTGAAATGTCATATATATATTAGCCCCACTATTATTAATTCTCCTAAGTCTAACACGCATTCTAAATTATACTTTTATACTCTCAATAAAGTACGGTCCCTATTCCAAATTGTGACCTAGGAATGAACGAATCGACTAACTAGTTTGTCCCTTAAAGCACGCGCGACAATAATATTACTCATGAACTGCTGATTCAGAACCAGGGGCTTTTGCATCGCATGTTCCGACTCACGGGAATATTCGTCATCGATTAGTTATGGCTCACATGGTCAAGTCAGATGTTCGGTCCTATCCAATTAAAAGAATTCTAAGCATGGCGGCAAAATCAGTTAACACCTAGCATAAAAAGGTTGAGCCGAGAGTTTCACGGTCTTCCTTGCCCTTCCTCTGCTTCCTCTCTGCCTTGATGGCTCTCCTGTGTCTTCCGTCTTCGCTCTAGTGTCCGCGTCGTGTTTCCGCCACGATGTAAAATCTGCATTCACAAGCCCCGGCAGGGCCAGGGCCCGCTTGCATTGTTTGTGCTTTTATTTATTTATTTATTCAAAACGCACACTACAGAAAATTCCATTTATAGTGTTATCAAGCTTCCTGTATTTAAAAATTACTGAAACACTGAAATACTTAATGTTGTTGCGATGGCTTTTGTCAAGGGTAGAACAAATTACAAGATAAAAAGAACATTTTATATACCATGTTTTTAATTTTTATGTTGAATCATATAAACTTGGACAATTCTATGTATTAATAAATATTAAAATTTTTTTTTGATGAATTATCCCATCTACTTGAAAGAAAATGAATTGGAAGTTAACTTGCGTTTAACTTTTCGTTCCCGTCCCGCCCGATAGATGGCTGCACCAGTCTACAAAACAAAATTAACTGAAAATGAATTCAATACTGCTTAAAGATGGCTAACAGTATTAAAATAAGGCATTGTCATCGTGTTCTGAGCTATTCTAAAAGTTTCAGATGTCTAGCAAGTCGGGAAGTTAGTTAAAAATCGATTACAAGATTTGTAGTGGACAAACAAGCACACACACAGACAAACAAACAAACAAGAAAGCGAGTTAATAAAAACATGGTAAAAAGATGTATGTACCTTTCCAGTTCTTCTCCTCCCCCCCACTCTCTTCCGCTTTCAGGATTTGCTTTGTCGCAGTGTGTGGTGACTGATCGTCATTGGTCTGGAACATCTGCTGCCGTCCTGGGGGGGCCCCGGCCATTATTAATTTTCTTGACGTCCTCACACTGGGAGGTTTTGAGTTACTGGCTACTATCTTGGCTGGGTCGGCACTTCTGATCATTATGTCCCAGTCCCTAGGGGTATGGATGTTGGCCACCTTTTCTTGGCAAGCTTTGTTTTGTTGGCTGTTTTACGGAGGCACACATTTTCTGGCATCCCCTACTTGAGAAGGGCTGAAGACGGCCTAGAGAGTGGGTGTTCAGTTGGTAGTTGTTAGTTGGATATGCCCACATTTCGACTGGCATGAGAAGTCAGTTCGCTGTACGTGTATGTGCTAATAAAAACTTGAAAACGAATTCCACGTGGTAGTTTTTGTGCTCCTGGAGTCCTGTTTGTACTGCAGCGCTGGTTTCTCTTCCTGCAAAACACAACACCCGATAAAAGGCTGGAGAGGATGAATGTCCTAGTAACAATGTCTCCGTCGTGCTCCTTGAATAAATCGGTTCTATGGATATCGAGTATGTTTGTGTTCCGTATGGGTGTGTATCTCTCAACTGGCTGCGTCTCCACTATCGTGTATCATCGCCTCCATTACGTGATGTGAACGTCATCCCACGTGTGTCCTGCTGAATAGTATCTTCTGAAATGTCTGCTGAATAATATCTACTGTCTTCAAGTATGCTTCCATGGGATAAAGAATTCTAGCCCATATGTGTTTGCTGCTTTGGACTCGACTACAACATTTTTGTGAGTGTGTGTGTGTGAATCCATCACCTGTACCAATCT
>OU015490.1:33737485-33767485 GCA_907164885.2 Dolomedes plantarius | reverse complement strand
AATGGGATAGAATACCTCTTCTGACATTTCAAAAGGCATTATTATCCTGGAAATTGCGGTGTCGAAAGATAGTTCAGAATAAGGGATGTCAAATAGAACATTTAAAACACAAGAATTTTATGTAATTTAGTTTTGTGAATACAATATACATCGTCTAAAAATGTGTGAACAGCCTCTGTATATGTTAAGAAATAATTAAAAGAAGAATAATAATTAAATAATTTACATGGGGGCTTCAGAATAATCTAATTTCTGGCATTAAATATGACTGTTTTTCGTATTGCGAGAGGCACTGTGGGAGGGGAATCCCCTTTTTTAGAATTGAACTTAATTCACGAGGATGAAAGAACCATGAAAAGAATCTAAATATAGTATCATATTTCCTCCCGCCCATGCCTCGTTTTCGGTACAACGTCATGCAGACGTCATAAACGCATGCGCAATGGCATTAGACGGTTTGAAACAAAGAGGGATTGTTTTCGATCGGGCTGGTCAAGCATTCACGAGGATCGAAATGATGGCTTGGTAGATAATTAATATGGATTGGATTGAGGTAGTTTAACATCCGGAAATAAACTCTTAGGTGTATTTTAATTGTAGTTCTTTACCACAGGCCTTTATTCACTGACTGCTATTTAGAGTAATTATTTAGGAAAAAAGTTAATATGGAGTAACGTGATATAAGACACCTTGTCATAAGTCGGTAATTATTAAGCGACGTGTCACATATATATATTATATTATATTATATTATATATATATATATATATATATATATATATATATATATATATATATATATATGCATGCTCGACGTAGCCTAGCGGTAGCGTGTCGGCTTTCTGTGCTGAGGTTACTTGGATCGAATCTCGACAAGCGCCTTTAAATACCTTCATGTCTAGTCCGGATATGGGTACTTTAAATCTGTAGACCGTGAAGTCCCTCTGTGAGGTAACAGAGGGTGGGAGAGGGTACAATCTCTCCAGAAACTCAAAATTGAGGTGGAACCTGGTGAAATCGGACTTTGACCCTTGTGGTGCCAATTATAAATGGGAGCCGCACCCCTTAACCTGCTAGCCTATATGGACATAGTTATATATATAAATAAAAAATTATATATATAGATATATATACACACGAGAGAGAGATGATGATAAAGGTACAATGGTGAAAAATCATTAATAAACGTTTAGTAATTTTTTTGTTCATGATCTCTGCCGTGGTGTTTATAAAAATTTCAACAGGTACTTCATAACAGATGAAATTTCTTTATAAGAAATACATTCTTATAATGTAAGAACTAATATAGAAGTTTCATTTTTAAGCACTTTAATATCTTCATATAAATATTAGAACGAGGCAACATTTTTAGTAAATCATTCTACCGAAATAAAACATTCCAAAGGGAATGATAACATTTCTCTGATAGATGATAATATTGCTTAAAACAACACATGTTATTTAACGAAACAAAAGTATTAGAAAATCATTCCATGGAAATAAATAATTTCAAATGAAAGTCTCAAATACATCCATAGATGATAATTCTAAACAAGACATTATAATAAGTGGGATTTAACGAGACAACAGTTTTAGAAAATCCTCCTTCCGAAGTAAGTCAGTTGAAATGAATTGCTAAACTGCCTTCATTAGATGATAATGCGACTTTTAAACAACGTGGGAAAACGAATGTTATATAACAAGACAACAGTATTAGAATATCCTTCTATCAAAATTAGTCATTTAAGATGAGATACTAAAATCACTTCCATACTAGATAAAAAGCTTTATAGAAGGCATGAAAACAAATGTGATTTTGCAAGACAACAGTATGCATTAGAAAATCATTCCACGGTAATAATTTATTTTAATTAAAGCTCTCTTATTATATTGATGATTATATAGATTCTAATATAGTTATGACATGAATGTGATTTAATGAAACAAAAATTTTAGAAAAACAGTCTACCGAAATAAATCTTTTCCCAAGAAATGCTGAAATTACCTCCATGCGTGATAACATACCTTTAAACAAGACATGGAACCAAATGTGTTTTATTGAAATTACAGTGTTTGAAAATCTTTCTACTGAAATAAGTGCATTCAAATTAAATGCTAAAATTATTCCCATTGGTAATAATATAGCTTTAAACAGGGAATTATAAAAGCGTGATTTAACGACAGAATCAGTAGTAGAACATAATAATTCCACCAAAATAAGTCATTTCAAATGAAACTTTAAAATTACTTCCATAGATGGTAATATAGCTTTAAGAAGAAATGATTAAAATGTGGTTTAAAAGCATAGCAGCATTAGAAAACCATTTCACAAAAGTACATCTTTTCAACTGAAGCTCTTTAACTACATATACACAGTGCGTCAAATAAGTTTTAAGACTCGTCCCAGAGCGCAGGTTGTAAAGGCGCTGTGAGTATAAATCCGCATGCGTCATAACGTCCATCGTCTGCTGGCACACTGCTAACAAGTTGTGCGCATTTCGTTAAGTAGTTGAGAGAAGGCGAGCGTTTATTGCAGATGTGAATATTTTTCATGTTAATTTTTTAAGATGGAGCAAAGAGCTGTAATTAAATTTAACGCAAAACTTGGTAAAAGTACTTCGAAATCATGCCAACTCATGAAACAAGTTTACGGTGACTGTTGTTTAAGTAGATGAAATGTTTTTGTGTGGCACAAACGTTTTTTGGACGGAAGAGATACGGTAGAAGATGATCATCATAGTGGAAGACCAATTTCATCTAAGAGACCTAAAGTTATTGAGAAAGTACGAAATTTCGTAACAAACGATCACTGTGCATCACTGAGAATGATGGAAGACTCTTTAAACATCAACAAATGTGCAATTCGAACCATCCTGCATGAAGATTTGGCAAAACAAAAGTGTGTGTTAAATTTGTTCCACAAACTTTAACCCCTGAACAAAAAGCAATGAGAAGTGCACATTGCGGAGACATTATTTCAGTGGCTGAAAACGACTCAAACTTCTTGAAGTCCATTGTTACAGGTGATGAAACCTGGTGTTTCCAATATGATCCTGAAGCAAAACGAAAAAGTGCGGAATGGAAGTCACCAAATTCACCACAAGCCAAAAAAAACAAGAAAAGTTCCATTCAAAATCAAAACAATGCTCATTACATTCTTTGATACTAAAGGTATTATCCAAAAAGAATTTGTTCCAACTGGACAAACAATTACAGGTCAATACTAATTAGCTGTTTTAAAGCGTTTGATGGCCAGAAATCGTCGCATTCGTCCAGAGTATTGGACTGAAAGCAGTTGGTTTTTGTTACACGACAATGCACCCAGTCACACCTGCCTTATTGTTAGTCGATTTTTGGCAAAAAATAATGTCTGTGTGTTGAACCATTCACCGTATTCACCTGATTTAGCAACCTGTGACTACTCCTTATTCCCAAAACTCAAAATGAAGTTAAAAGGGTGGTATTTTGAGGATATTTCGACCATACAAGAAGCTTCGACGCGTGCTTTGCAGGCCATTCCACAAAGTGATTTACAACAGGCTTTCGATTCATTATTAAATCGCTGTAAAAAGTGCATTGAAGCCGGGGTCCTTTTTTGAATAAAAAACCAAAACAGGTATTAATTTCTTGTTTCCATTTCTTTTTACAGACCCATTCTTAAAACTTATTTGACGCACTGTGTATAGATGGCGATATAGCTTTAATCATCATATGAAAACAAATATGATTTAACGGGACAGCTGTAATAGAAATTCTTGCCACTGATATAAGTTAAATGAAATGCTAAAGTTACTTACATAGATGATAGATAATATAGCCTAAAGAAACGCATGAAAACGATGGGATTTGACGAATCTGAAACTGGAAATCTAATAAAGGAGGAATTCCAAAAATGGAAAAATTTATCAGTCTCGTTGAGATAGCTAAATCAACGACATGATGCTTCCTGAAACACACGACAGTTATGAAGAATAGAGGCTAATTTCAATATTTCCCCGAAATAGTTATATTCTCAGCCAGTTCAACACCTCCATTCGCGTAATTCACAATTGAAGAATCAGAATTATTCGTTCTTCAGCACTTTGAAATTACCACCTCCATTTGTGTGTTTGGGTCGGTGTTCTGTAAAAAGGACGAATATCTATGTAAATATATATACAAATTCGCCTTTATTACAGAACACCGACGATATATATATATATATATATATATATGTGTGTGTGTGTGTGTATGTGCGTTAGTTAGTTACTTAGTGAGTGAGTGTGTTAGTTAGTGTGTTAGTTAGTTAGTGAGTGTGTTAGTTAGTTTGTTAGTTAGTTTGTAAGTTTTTTAGTGTTAGTTACTTAGTTATTTTTATGTTTGAAAAATCGAAATTTTTTACTGTTTTCAAAACATAATACTCTTTGATCCGTGTTGTTTTTAACTAAGGTATCAAAATTATTTATTTTTTATTACTCTGGCATAATTAAACACATTCACTTGCATTAGAATGAAAATTATTAACTGCTTTGTAATAATAAATCTTCGACTTTTATTATTCATAGCTGAAAAATTTGGATATCAATGGAATATTGTTATTCATAACTGAAAATTTGGAGTTCGTTATTTTGACGTAATTAAACGTTAAAAAGTGTTTCTTCTGTAACTGTGGAAGTGAAATTTATTAATTTATTATCTTATGACAATAAATCGGCCCCATTTGGGGCTATCATAATTGAAGAATCGGAATTAAGCTTTCTTTATTTTGAGAAAATAGAACATAATTATATAAAACAATTCAAGTTTTTCATTACTGGAGAATAGAATGTAATTATTTGACGTAATAAAGCGCTTCCATCGGTTTTACTCATTGCTGAAGAATTTAACGCAAGTATTTGAAATAATGAAAAGCTTTCATCAGTTTTATTCATAATTGTAGAATCGAACGTATTTATTTGACGTAATAGAGCGCTTCCATCGGATTTACTCATAGCTGAAGAATTGAACGCAAGTATTTGACATAATGAAAAGCTTTCATCAGTTTTATTCATAACTGTAGAATCGAACGTATGTATTTGACGTAATAGAGCGCTTCCATCGGATTTACTCATAGCTGAAGAATTGAACGCAAGTATTTGACATAATGAAAAGCTTTCATCAGTTTTATTCATAACTGTAGAATCGAACGTATTTATTTGACGTAATAAAGCGCTTCCATCGATTTTACACATAGCTGAAGAATTGAACGCAAGTATTTGACATAATGAAGCGATTTCATCAGTTTTATTCATAACTGTAGAATCGAACGTATTTATTTGACGTAATAAAGCGCTTCCATCGATTTTAACATAGCCAAAGAATTGAACGCAAGTATTTGACATAATGAAACGCTTTCATCAGTTTTATTCATAACTGTAGAATCGAACGTGTTTATTTGGCATAACAAAACGCTTTTATACGATTTATTCATCGAGCGTAATTGTATTTGACATAATGAAACGCTTCCATCGGTGTTATTCATAACTGAAGAATCGGCCGTAATTATTTGACATAATAAAACACTTTCATCGAATTTATTGATAAACGAAGAATCGAACGTAATTATTTTACTTAGTAAATAGCTTTCATCGATTTTATTCATAACTGAAGAATCGAAATTGATTATTACACTGCTGTTCATTTAAATTACTCACAACCCACTAAATTGCTACATGGCATGTTTGGTTGATCGGCCATCTTTAAACAATAATTGTGAACTTTAATTTTTAACCAATTTAGCACCTATATTTTCTTATAAAATAACTTAATCTTTTTTAAATCCTAATAGTGAAATATGGTTAAAAATGTCTGTCGTTCCGGTCGGCAACGATTCGCGTTATAACTTTTTGGGTTGATTTCTCCCCCAATCAGGTAAACAACTATTACGCTTTTGTTTTTAATTATAAATTGTCAATATTTGTCATGTTTCAACTGGATATTCGGCAAAATGTGGTGAAAACCTAATAACATATCAAATGACTAGCTGAAAACCCGCCCTTCGCTACGGAGTATATTCAAATTAAATACAACAGTCAATGTATGCAATTAATGCCAAATATATATATATATATATATATTTACTTATTTATTTATTTATTTATAATAAATATGTCGATCAATGTATACAATTGATGTAAAAAAAAATATTTATAAAAAAAAATTGTAAAGGATATTTTTATAGACAAAATAATGTAGAGGAAAATATTAAAATTAAATGTAATAGGACATACTAAAGAATATAGTACAGTTTGAGGAACATAATATCTTTTAATGTATTTTACTATTTTTTTGGATAATGTCCAATCGTCTGCCGCATTAGCAAGAAAAAAAAAATTTTTACTTGTCTATTTCGTTGTTATACACGTACGATAAATTTATTTAAAATACCAGAAAAAAGAAATCACGTGATCAGAATTTAATAAATTAAATTCTAAAATTTAATCTTTAAAAATTCCCCAAAAATCAGAAAATAGAGGAAAAGATTCGAAAAAGATTATATCTTAAAGGAATTTTCATGATCTTTCTCGTGATATAAATTTCATAACCCTCAAATTATTATTTTAAATGCAAACTTTAAAAAAGTTATTAAAACAGCTTAAAAATTTAGTTTAAAAAATCTAAGAATAAATTTTCAAAAATCTTTCATAGTGCACCCCTACACTATAAGGAGAATCGCCATGCAAAATTTCAGCCCTTTAGGTCCAGTGGTTTGGTCTGATCTTGGTATGTCAGTCAGTCAGTTACGGAACTGTTTTATATATATATATAGATACTTGATTTGTAAGTGATTATGAAAATCCTGTAAAACTGACTGAATGATTTATATTATGACAGGATTTTACGAAATAGTATTTGGAGGATATTTTTTATTAGCCTGTAAGTATAACTTTAACTGCCCTACATATTCCCACAATTTAAAGACACTGTTATTAGCATCAACGCAAAAAGTTAACACTGTAACAACTTCCGGTTAGTGGCTGAAGCTTCTAAACTATTTCGTGGCAAAATAGTAAATAATGTCCGAGTGGTTTCTGATTATTAAATAAAAGGGCCAGAATTTTACCCAAACTTAACGAATTTAATATTGAACTAAAAATTAACAGATTGAACGTTGAATCGAACAATTTACAGCTGAAGAAGACGTCTGGTTACAAGAGATTTTAACAGCGGCTTCTACTATCAATTATTTTAGCTTTCAGGGAGGCAAAAAATCATACATCCGCTCAGTCCAGATCTTAAGGGGACTCTCTTAAAAAAACACAAGAGTCTCGATATATATCTTGCTGAAAATTCCTTAGCTGCGACGTGGGAGTGTTCTGAGAAAACGCTTGTTTTCGAGAGAGGGACCGTGGGATTAGCTCCCGATGACGGACCTCAGTCCGATGAGTTGTTAAGTGGAAACTTATGTCTTCTGTAACATCAAAATATCTGAAAAACGACCACCGAGTGATAGGTTTAGGAGCCCCAAGGTGGTCGAGGATTTTTAAAACACAGATTTCCCCAAGCTTTTGGGAAATATGAGACACGTGGGACAAAGCTCCCGACCTAATGAATTCCGACGGGGAGGGGGGGGGTTAAATGATCGCTTCTTCAGCCCGATAGATGTATTTTTTAAATCCCTGTGACACGAGATTGGCCCACAGGGTTTTACGTGCCGTTACAACACTAAAAGTTCTTTTTTTTCGAATAAGCAGTCATTGGCGGTCTCTTCTGTCATCTTTTCGGAGATCATTGATGTCCCTCATTAATTTGTGGAAGTATCTAAATGTCTCATTATATACACCACTCTTAAGAACTTCGTTTTATTTCAAATGCATTTAAGTAACCAGACATAACATAAAACGTCTTACCACAACCCTGTAAGTTAATATTCAATTCATTTAAATGTTCACAAAAATCTGCAAAACAACCAGTTCACAAATCGATGTGATGTGAGACTAACCTTATCTAATCATTCAACAAATCGTTTCAAAACCAAACCTCGGCTAAGCCAACGAATATTGTTTTAAATTTTCAGTTCTTTATACACGAAATCTACCTCATTCAGTAGAATACGAAATTGACTTTTATTTAAATCTGAAGCTGTAATTAAAAACCTTGGTAAATTGGTTTCACCAATTCACGAAGTTCCTTTAGGCAACCTATGAAAATCTATCAGTGGATGTCCAACATCTTTTGCAAATAGATTTATAAATCCTGCCTTCATGCTGGGGGCGCCAACTGTTGTGATGGATACTACTTTTTACCATGTTTTTATTAACTCGCTTTCCTGTTTTTTTTGTTTGTTTGTGTGTGTTTGTCAAGCACAAATCTTTCAATCGATTTTTAACTAACTTCCCGACTAGCTAGACATTTGAAACTTTTAGAACACAACAGCCGACAGGTGCTAATTGAAAATAAATTTGGCAAGGACTTGTTACTCATGCCAGAAACCAATCATTCGTGTGCGACGCTTGGCACGCGTGCCAAGGATTGGCCACCCCTGTTCTAGGAGTTTAAGGAGTCCTGTTGTATCTCCGAGCCCGTTACTTGAACAATACTCCATTTGTATGTCCAGTCTAGACATGATTCAGGAGTTTGATTCTCAGTCAATGCGAGATCTTCCTTAATTTTCATATGGCTTCCGGGACTACGGGAACAAAGCAAGAATATATGTATGGGCTTATGTTGTTTTCTATTTAAGTTTTGGGATATTTATTATATGTGTGAGTTATTTATCATTTGCAATGTTTTTTTTAACTCGCTTTCTTGTTTGTGTGTGTGTTTGTCCAGTACAAATCTTGCAATCGATTTTTAACTAACTTCCCGATTAGCTAGACATTTGAAACTTTTAGAATAGCTCAGAACACGATGACAATGCATTCTTTTGATACTTTTAGCCATCTTTAAGCAGAATTAAATTCATTTTCAGTTAATTTTGTTTTGTAGACTGGTGCAGCCATCTATCGGTTGGGACGGGAACAAAAAGTTAAACGCAAGTTAACTTCCAATTAACTTCATTTTCTTTCAAGTTGATGGGATAATTCATCAAAAAAAATTTTTTTAAGTATTTATTAATACATAGAATTTTCAAGTTTATATGATTCAACAGAAAACTTAAAAACATGGTGTATAAAAAGTTCTTATCTTGTAATTATATATATATATATATATATATATAAATGTGTGTTTAGCTCTGGGGGATTAAATTTCTATCCTCACATATACAAACACAACTGATATATTCTTTTCTGAAACAAATAGCAGAAATTATAGAAAAGAGGTTAGGGATAAAATCCTAAACTTATAATTTTAATGGAAATGGAGAAATAGAATAATCTCCCGAGAATTTTTTTTCTACCGCACAGATTTGCAGACTTGGGCCCCAAACAAGATGAAACTGAAAACGAAAAATGTCGTAATGATAAAAAAATAGAAGGGGCGAGCTTAAGTTTTAACCAGAAGAAAATCTCGTACTTTTCTGTTTTGTCTTCCATTTTTCGCCGTGAGGTTTGATTTGATAGAGGAGTGTTTTCGTTCAGATGTTTTTAATCGCTTTTTCTTTATTAAATTTTCTTCCGTTTCTCTCAATAATTTCACGATATATTTTCGCCCTTTTCCATTATTTTCCACACCATGCATTTGAAGCTCATATAACATTTCGTTTTTCATTCAAATTTGAAATTCAACTTGTGATGTTATGAACATTTATCTATGGATAAAGCTTGTAATTTGATAAAGTATTAAATATTTTGTTACTGCGAAAGTTTTTTGAAAAATAAAACATTATGTTTCCCTCTAACTAAAAACACAGCACATATTTCAATATAAACAAATTTATAGTTACTTACGCATAATGTAATAAAACTTGAAATGTATTTAAAATTTATATTCCGATTATAAAAAAAATGGATACATACTAAAGAAAATCACAGCAGGAAATAATTTAAAAATTTATCTGTACTTGAATCAGTTTTCAAGACAATATATATATGTATATATATATATATATATATATATATATATATATTATATATATATATATATATATATATATATATATATTATACACACACATATATATATATATATATATATATATATATATATATATATATATATAGAGAGAGAGAGAGAGAGAGAGAAATTTCTCTAGTCGACCAGCCCTCTAAGCGGCAACATTTCAATTGATGACCCCAGAGCCAATGTTATGGAAGAAACCTCTACGTCTGAAAATTGCTAATTTTTTTCGTTTATAATTTCTGACTCGAACAATAGAAGTTTTGGTGACTAATCCTCAGTTGTTATTCCCGAATTCTGCTCTGTAAAATGACTGCCATTTTCCCTTGTTCATTGTTTCGTGAAAACATTCCTTACAATGTCCTTAAATGTGCATTCACTTAACATATCTACTCGCTGCAATGTGTTTATCGTTACTGACTGAAATGAACGAAAGAAGCCTGGGTGACTAATTTTCAGTTATGATTCCTGAATTCTGCTCTATAAAATGACTGCAATTTGCCCTTGTTCATTGTTTCGTGAAAACGTTCTTTACGATGCCCTTAAATGTGCATTCAATTAATATATCCCCTTGCTGCAATGTGTTTATCATTACTGACTAAAATGAACGAAAGAAGCCTGGGTGACTAATTCTCAGTTATGAGTCCTGAATTCTGCTCTATAAAATGACTGCAATTTTTCCCTTGTTCATTGTTTCGTGAAAGCGCTCTTAGCGATGCCCTTAAATGTGCATTCAATTAATATATCCCCTCGCTGCAATGTGTTTATCATTACTGACTGAAATGAACGAAAGAAGCCTGGGTGACCAATTCTCAGTTATGAGTCCTGAATTCTGCTCTATAAAATGACTGCAATTTTCCCTTGTTCATTGTTTCGTGAAAACGTTCTTTACGATGCCCTTAAATGTGCATTCAATTAATATATCCCCTTGCTGCAATGTGTTTATCATTACTGACTAATATGAACGAAAGAAGCCTGGGTGACTAATTCTCAGTTATGAGTCCTGAATTCTGCTCTATAAAATGACTGCAATTTTCCCTTGTTCATTGTTTCGTGAAAACGTTCTTTACGATGCCCTTAAATGTGCATTCAATTAATATATCCCCTTGCTGCAATGTGTTTATCATTACTGACTAAAATGAACGAAAGAATTACGATTCCTGAATTCTGCTTTGTAAAATGACTGCCATTTCTATTGTTCATTATTTCATGAAAACGTTCATTATGACGTCCTTAACTGTGCATACAGTTCCTATACAACAAGTTTATCATTTGACTCAACTGAGCAGAGTAAGTTTTGGTGATCAGTACTCAGTTATGATTCTCGAATTCTGTTCTGTAAAACGCCTGTCACGTGCCATTGCTCATTGTTTCGTGAAACGTTCATTGCAGTGCTCTAACGTGCGAATAAAGGATTTTTTTCGATGTTAAAAGTACACTCTTCCATAAAGATAAATGCACACCAATCGCAAAGTTCAGATCAACTCTTCCCTTCAACTAAAATATCCATTTTTTTTTGTAAATTTGTTCAAACTATAATGAGCTAGTATAGTTCAGTCTAAAATTATTTCCGGTTTTGTATCTTATGAAAATTTTTATCCCGAACCGGAGCATATTTTCAAAAAAAGTTTCCCTTATTAAAGTTTTAAAGTTTCACTCATTCTCGCATCTTAGTCTCTCATTCTCGCATACACAGAAAAACAAATCATAAATGTGAATAATATACACGAAAGTATGATGAACAAATATTTTTTCTGAAGACTAATTTTTTTCGCGACTGAATTTAATTTGCACCGAAAAATAAACCAAAGGGAAAAATAATGCCCATGAAGAAAAAGAGGACAGCTGATAATCACTTTCTCCTGTTTTTGTCGGTGATTTCCTTTTACGTAGTTGGTTGCAGAAAATTTTTCCTTCAATATCTCATCACGCGTTATATTCCTTTCCTCAATCATTTCGTAATAATCCAAAATTTTCCATTACCTTTTCTATAAATCATTTACAGTTTATTGAGTTCAGGGTCTTCGATGTACTTTCCCTTTACAAAAATCTGAGAGAGTTTCTATCGTTACGTGAGTCAGACATAGATAAAAAAATATTAACAATTCCTGTGTGAGAGGTTCGTATATTTTGATGAAACTTTGATTTTATACGAATAAGGAATTATTTTATATAGTTTAAAATATCTCTTTTAGAATTCTCGGGCGTGAAATAAAATTCTTTAATATGAAAACTAGACAGATATTTGGAAGCGTATTATGTTTTAATACACCCCGCATATGTTCCTAGATCACGTGATCGGGCGAAGGGGACGAACTATTATTTTACATTGAAAATACTGAATCAATCAATAGTTTTACATAGAGTTATGTTAAGTGAGAATTCAGTGACGTTTCTTAATTGATCTTCTGAAACTCTCTTTCTATTGGATATGTACACTAAGTTTGTAACAAATTCGAGTTTAATGGTTTTAGAAAAAAAAATTCATAATTAGGTATTTAACTTTTTGCAGCCCTCGAACAAGCTTATGGCGATTGTCCCTCACTACCGCTCTTGAAAGAGCTCTTTTTATAATACCTAATCATTTCTCTTGATAGAGCTCTCGAAAGTATCACAAATCCTCTCTCACCTGACTGTCCGAAATTATTACCCTCGAACCAGCTCTGGTGACTATACCTAATAATTGTCTTCCAATGAGTTCCTGCGACAATTAATTACCAATCACCGATTACCAACGAGTTCTTGTGAGAATCCCTAATCATTGCCCTCCAAAAAGCTCTTGTGACTATCCTTGATGAATGCCCTCCAAAGAGTTATTTTGACTATACCTAAAGGTTTATTATGATCGAGTTTTTGAGATACCCCTTATTATATCCCTCCTGACAGTCCAACATCATTGACCCCGAAACAGATGTTGTGATTATACCTAATAATTGTCTTCCAATGAGTTCCTGTGACAATTAATTACCAATCACTGATTACCAACGAGTTCTTGTGAGAATCCCTAATCATTGCCCTTCAAAAAGCTCTTGTGACTATCCTTGATGAATGCCCTCCAAAGAGTTATTTTGACTATACCTAATGATTTCTTATGATCGAGTTTGTGAGATACCCCTTATTATATCCCTCCTGACAATCCCACATCATTGCCCTCGAAACACATGTTGTGACTATACGTAATCATTGTCTTTCAGTGAGTTCCTGTGACAATTAATTACCAATCACTGATTACCAACGAGTTCTTGTGAGAATCCCTAATCATTGCCCTCCAAAAAGCTCTTGTGACTATCCTTGATGAATGCCCTCCAAAGAGTTATTTTGACTATACCTAATGGTTTATTATGATCGAGTTTTTGAGATACCCCTTATTATATCCCTCCTGACAGTCCAACATCATTGACCCCGAAACAGATGTGATTATACCTAATAATTGTCTTCCAATGAGTTCCTGTGACAATTAATTACCAATCACTGATTACCAACGAGTTCTTGTGAGAATCCCTAATCATTGCCCTCCAAAAAGCTCTTGTGACTATCCTTGATGAATGCCCTCCAAAGAGTTATTTTGACTATACCTAATGGTTTATTATGATCGAGTTTGTGAGATACCCCTTATTATATCCCTCCTGACAGTCTCACATTATTGCCCTCGAAACAGATGTTGTGACTATGCCTAATCATCATCTTTCAGTGAGTTCATAGTTTTTCAAAGAGTGATAACTACTAACCACTGCTCACCAACGATTTCTTGGGAACACACCTAATTAATGCCCTCCAAAGAGCTCTTGGAACTGTTCCTAATTATTTCTCTTGATTCAGCGCGTGAAATTATCACTTATATCCCGTCTGACTGTCTCACGTCATTGCCCTCAAACCAGCTCTTGCGGATATATCTAATCATTACTTTCCCATTACTTCCTGTGGCAATTACTAATCACTGCTAACCAAATAGTTGTTATGAAAATTCCTAAACATTATCCTGGAAACAGATCTTGTGACTATATCTAATCATCGCTTTCCAAGAACTTCTTGCGACAATTACTATTCACTGCTTACCACCGAGTTGTTATGAGAACCCTTAACCATTGCCCTTCAAAGAACTCTTGTGACTATGTCTAATAATTTCTCTAATCGAGCTCATGATATATCTCAAATCACGAGTCTTGCCTGTCCCTCACCATTGCCCTCGATCGAGCTGTTGTTACTACAAGGTATAGGGCTGTATACAGCTGTTTCTTTTACAGCTATTGTATACCAAATCAGTTTTCCAATAACTTTCTGTGGTAATTACTAATCACTGCTTACCAACGAGTTCTTGTGAAAATACCTAATCATTGCTTTCCAATCACTTCTTGCGGCAATTACTAATCACTGCTTACCAACGAGTCGTTACGATCCTTAATTATTGCCCTCCAAAGAGCTGTTGTGACTAAGCTTAATCATTCCTCTTAATCGAGCTCATGAGTTATCTCAAATCATGAGTCACATCACTGTCTCACATCATTACCCTCGAACCAGCTGTTGTTACTACACCTAAACAGTTTTCCAATGACTTCGTGTGACAATTACTAATCACTGCTAATTCATACATGTAATAAGCATTAAATATGATTCTCGATCACACGATAAATTAAAACAAATTATCAAATACGAAAGAATATTTTATAAAATATTCTTTTGTCAATGAAATATATTTTTTGTCCCATTCAACTTGTAATTTCATGGGGGGAATTTTGAAACATCTATCCTTTTCCCACAAGACAGATTTACAGACACCGATATGGAACGTCTGAACTTATGTCCCGATAAACAGGAAAATCAAGGCGAGAGGAAAATATCGCAATGATAAAAAGATATGAGCTTAAACTTTAACCAGATTTTTATTTTTTTCCACTTACTTTTCTGTTTCTCCCCTTCATTTTCGCCACGTGGGTAGATTAACGGGAGACATTTTATTCCCTCCAAATTTTTTTCCATCTCGCGTTTTGTATTATTATCTTTTCCCCTTTCGAAAATTTTTATCGATATTTTTGCTCTTTTTGTTATATTTCTAGGCGTAGATTTACAGTCTATGTTTTCCGCTTTTGTTATTCTGAACAATTCCACTACAATGATAGCAGTAGTAACTAAACTGAAAATTAAGGATAATTCATCTGTAAACAATTTTGAATTCGATAGGCTTTCGACAGGATAATTTGCAAAACTGGAAAAGGATGTATTTTAAGTTTCTTTCTCATTTTTGCGAAACAATTATAAACTTCTAATTCTTCTTTGAATCAAACATTCATTAAAAAAAGCGCATAAATTTATTACTAAAATGTCATTATCAATGAGAAATTACTCATATACATTCCTACATACGTATACATACATACCTATACATAACACATATGCATACAAACGAACAAACACCCACCCACCCCCACACACACAGATATATATATATATATATATATATATATATATATATATATATATATATATATATATATATATATATATATATATACAGGGTGTCCATAATTAAACTTCCCTACTTTAAAGTTGTCTACAGTCAAAACTATTGTTCAGAAAGTTATGAAATTTTGTGTAGGACATATTGAAGAGATGGGAATTTGTTTGAGCGAATAAAATAAATAGTTCAAAATTTCACCACCAGAGGGCGTTTTTTGATGAATTACACATTTAGCCAACATTTACTAAAGTTAAAAAACTTATTACAACAAGACATGTTCAACTTGACGGGCATCATTTTCAGTTACCATTTGAAATCGTAAGATAGCATGTTCTACTGTTGACTGCAGTGTGTCCGGGGAAATTGCTGAGAACAGGTCGTGAAATACTGTCTTTCAGATCAGGTATAGTTCTTGGTTTATCAAGACTGACTAGATGTTTCACATGCCCCCAAAAGCCAAAAGTCGCATGGGTTGGGGTCTGGGGAAAACAATTTTACTAACAAAGCTCGATCTGGTAATCGTAACGATGACATTCTGATTAGCAATAGCAAGCACGCTGAAAACAAATTCTCCATGAAAGTTTCTAGGTTTTATAACAGCTTCTGCTCTACGTCGACAAAAATTATTTGTTTCTTCTCCGTTCCTTCAAATCTTTTGCCTGAAAATTAGTTATCGAAGAAGTTTCCGATCGACTTTGCAATCACTTTAAAGATGGTAAAATTTAATGAGTATGAGTTATTGTGTTAGGGTGACCTATGGATAAAACGATGGTGAAATCTCAAGTAAAGAACCAGTCGTAAATGTGTAATTCATCAAAAAACGCCCTCTGGTGGTGAAATTTTGAACTATTTTTTATTCGCTCAAACAAATTCCCATCCCTTCAATATGTCCTACACAAAATTTCATAACTTTCTGAACAATAGTTTCTACTGTAGACAACTTTAAAGTAGGGAAGTTTAATTATGGACACCCTGTATATACCGGGTGCGTCATAAATTCGCGTAAAGTTCAAAAATTCGTAATAAAAGAAGTAATGCTTGGAAAAAATTTCTGTTTGGGCCAATAGGATCAGGGGGACATTGGATTTTTTTCCATGTAAAAAAAAGTTTCCAAAAGTATCCGAAAGAGGGCGCTCAGATGTCATTCTGAGACTTTTTATTCAAATCAGGCAAATCAGGCAAAATTTGCCGGGGTCAAGTCTTGTGATCGTGAGGACCACTGAACCTTACATCAGCGACTTATCACTCGGTCTTCAGTGAAACATTCCAAAAGGAACGTCTCGACATCACATGAAATGTGAGGCGAGGCACCATCTTGCATGAAGGTGACAGCAAGTAACGCATGTCTCTGTTGCAACGCAGGGTTGACGTGGTCACGCGAAAACGTAAGATACCGTGCTGAAGTGACTGTACAGATTTTCCTGCCGGATACAGGACAAGGCTCTTCAAAAAAGAAAGGGCCCAGAATAAAAGACGCGGTGAAACCACACCAAACAGTCACATGAGAAGAATGCAGTGGCTGGGTCAGGTACTTACGAGGGTTTGACGTCGCCCAGATACGACTATTTTGCTTAATAACGTCACCATGCAGTAAAAAGTGAGCTTCATCCGCTTATATGACGTTCAGCAACCATTGTGGGTTACGTTCCATTTGTGCCAGAGCCCATGTAGCAACGTTTTGTCTTGCATCTGTATCTGCCGGTAATAACTGGTGAAGTGCCTGGTTTTTGTACGGATACAGAATTCCGTGCAGAACACGTCGAATCAACGGTTCCGGAATCCCCGTTCTTCTCCCAGCTTCACGAGCATTGCTAATCCCCGCTGATGTCTCGGCTGCCGAATCTTCCATGACACTTTGTACAATACGGACGCAGCCCTCGCTCAAGGATAGTCTGCCACTTCATGGTCGATCCTCCAAACTCCCCGTTTCCTCAAAACATCGTACTAAATTCAGTATCCCATTCAATGAAATAGGGCTTTTTGGCGCCTTCAGTCCTTTCTCAGTGCGAAACTTTCGCAATACAACAGTTGTGGATTCACCATTCTTGTAGAAAAGTTTCACCACCAACGCTCGATCTGGTAAAGAAAGCATGCTGCCGGCTTCGAAGGACGGATCCTTCAGGAGCTTCATGAGGAGTTGTGGTAACTACAGTACATGGGCCGGACCCTCCACTGTGATGACGGATCCATTTCCAGCCAGGTGTTTTATTGATAGCCTGATTTGCATAAAAGTTTCAGTATGATGTGTGAACGCCCTCTTTCGGTTACTTTTGGAACTTTTTTTTACATGGAAAAAAATCCAATGTCCTTCTGATCCTATTGGTGCAAACAGAAACATTTTCCGAGTATTACTTCTTTTATTACGAATTTTTGAACTTTGCACGGATTTATGACGTACCCGGTATCTATCTATCTATCTATCTATCTATATATATATATATATATATATATATATATATATATATATATATATATATATATATATATACACAGTGCGTGTAAAATTTTAAGGACAGCAAACAATTGTAACAATTTTGATAAATTTAAAATGAGATAATTAAAATGAAAGTTTAATGTTGATCATAAAGTAAAAATGCTAATATAGTAAAAGTCAAAAAGATGTATCTGCGAGCTTTTTATTGCAAAAAAATTATAATTATGCCAAAAAAACGCTATTTTTGCCTGCGTAAAAACTTTAAGAACACCCCTATTTTTTTATAGAAATGTTATGTAAAACTTTTATTGGTCTGTACATTAAATACTTTTGTATAGAGCGTTTTTTCTGATGTTTTATTTTAGGAGTTTTAATTTTATAATAATGCCAAAAGCAACTAAAGTAAACTAACTGAATATGAAAAAGGTGTTGTTGATTTTTTTTGCATTGTGAGGAATGAGTTGTCGGTCTATTGCGAAAAAGATAGGAAAATCAAAAACTATCATCAACAATTTTTTTAAAGTTAAGGAGACAAGGGAACTTCAAATTCGAATTTTTTAATTTACAATTTTTAACTCTATATACTAAATAAGGATTATTAATTTTCTATTTTATTACATTGAAAACCCTTAAAATTCAAAATAAGGAACTTTTGGCAAAATAATGTCTGTTTTTCAAAAAAAAATTCAAAAATGGTAACGTTTTTCAAAATGCCCTATGGGTATTCTATATTAAATAAAATCCTTAAATTGTGTATAATAAGTTTACCATTTGTATATAAATATAAATGTGCATTTATTTTTTTTTTGTATGAATCTAAAGTCTTAAATAATTTTTTTTCTATTTTGCCTGTTATTTTTTTATGTTTATACTTTATTTCATGGTCTATAAATTTAAAAAATATTTGCGATATCAAAGAACTACGCATAGTTTTTGACAAACACTTCAATTAACAATTCTGAGATATATGGAGGATTTCAGAAGAAAATGATTACGCAGGGAGCTTTTTGAAAAATTCTAGCATTTTTGAAGAATTTTTTGATAAACAGGTTTCATTCCTCCACAAAATACTTATTTGTGAATTCTAAGTATCTTCAGTGTAGTAGAATAGAATATTAATTATACTCACGCTGTATGTAGAGTAAAATATTGAAAATTAAAGAAGAACGAGATTGGAGGTCCCTTGTTCCCGCCGAGTACGGAACGACGAGTACGAAAAGACGAGTACGGAAAAAAAAATCCGCTGGAGGCAGACCAAAAGCCTTGCCACCCACAGATGACAGAAGAGGTTTAAAGTTAGCATCAACTGGAAAATGCTCAAGTAAAGACAGTTTACTAACAACTGGGTTCAATGCGTGCAAGAAAACAATCTGACAATAAAATTACTCGATCTGGGAATTTACAGTACACAGCAAAATTGTGTAAACCATCTTTACTGATTAGACACAAAACCCAGTGTTTACAGTTTGCAAGACAAGTGATGACTCGGGACGACTAATAGCTGCAGGTTATTTTCTCCGATGAAAAAAAAGGGAACTCAGATTATCCTGATGGTTCGAAGTATTATTGGCTTGATCTGAGGAACAGAAAAAGAAATTTTCTCAAACCGTCAGTAAGGTGACGGATCTACTATGACATGCGGCTGCTTTTCGTTTACGGCGTGGGGTTAATTGCATTTCTTTTAGAAAAAGTTAATTCAAAGACACGTCTAAAACTCTTTCTGACCATCTTTCACCTGTTGCAACACTTCTGGCAGGGGGAAAATGGATTTATCAGCAAAAGTTAATTCAAAGATACGTCTAAAAACTCTTTCTGACCATCTTTCACCTGTTGCAACACTTCTGGCAGGGGGAAAATGGATTTATCAGCAAAAGTTAATTCAAAGACACGTCTAAAAACTCTTTCTGACCATCTTTCACCTGTTGCAACACTTCTGGCAGGGGGAAAATGGATTTATCAGCAAAAGTTAATTCAAAGACAGGTCTAAAAACTCTTTCTGACCATCTTTCACCTGTTGCAAGACTTTTGGCAGGGGAAAAATAGATTTATCAGCAAAAGTTAATTCAAAGACACGTCTAAAAGTTCTTTCTGACCATCTTTCACCCGTTGCACCACTACTAGCAGGAGAAAAATGAACTCATCAGCAAAATAATGGGCATATCCACACAAGCCGTAGGACAAAACTCTGGCTTCAGACGAAAAATATTAAAGTTTTGCAATGGCCACCCAGAAGTCCTGATCAAAAGCCTGTCGAGAACTTGTGGGGAGATCTAGAAAGACGATTTTTCAAAAATGGAAGGCATTTTCCCCCAGCTTCAGAACTCAGATCTACGACTGAAGATGAATGGTACAAAACCAGTCCCCTATTGTGCCAGAAATTAATAATGTCCAGGAAAGATAGAATATTTGCGGTCATTAAAAGCAATGGTGGGTGCACAACATATTAAGTATCTGTTTCTGCATTACCGTATTGTTTTATTTTCCTGTCCTTAAAGTTTTTGTACAGGCGGAAATAGTTTTTCTTGTATAATTATTTTATTTGCGTAATAAAATACTTACAGATCAATTTTGTTGACATTTTTATTAGCTTTTCAACTTTATGATACACATTATAATATACTTTTTTTCATCGATTTGACATTTATGAAAAAAATTAAATTTTTTGCTGTCCTTTAAGTTTTTACACGCACTGTACATAAATACATACATACATACATACATATACATGCATACATATAGAATTCCTTTTTGGAATATAAAACTTCTAGATGTATAGAATCAAAAGTGAAATGGTAATGATTAATCATAAATCGTAGCAATATAATTTTCAAATATAATTTAATATTAGAAGCCCAAATACCTTTTTATCAAATTATTTATATATATTTCGTAAAAATATTTGTGTAATATAAAAGCTACTTCACAATTTTTGAAAAATTTAATGTTACAAAAGGTACAAATAACATGTTTAACAATTTTACAGGTCTATTTAATTTGAAGTTATGCATGACAAGGTTTTTCAGTGTACTTTTGTTTTAATATAAAACCTACTTCACAATTTTTGAAATAATTAACGTTACAAAAGGTACAAATAGTATGATTAACAATTTTACAGGTCTATTTAATTTGAGGGTATGTATGACGAGGTTTTTCAGTGTACTTTTGTTTTAAAATAAAACCTACTTCACAATTTTTTAAATATTGAATGTTTCAAAAGGTACAAATAACATGTTTAACAATTTTACAGGTCTATTTAAATTGAAGGTATGTATGACGAGATTTTTCAGTGTACGTAATCAATTGAAGCTGATATAAAAAGAATATGACGGAGTCAAAAAAGTCTTTGGTTGAAAGAAACGTTGACTTAGTTTGAGATCTAGGGAAGGGTTAGGCAAAGATACTCGTACTAGCAGAAATTTATTGAGCTAGATATGTGTTAAGCTCTGACTTCTCAAAATATGCAAAGCATTTCGAATATTCTTTTGATGTAAAGAAAATTTAAATTGCTGCTCAACAATAAAATTAAATTCTTGAAATTTATAACAATACGGAGATAATTTTCCTGAAGTCATATCATTGTAATGTATAGTACAATACGTTTAAAATTATATATATATAAATTATATATATATATATATATAATTTTAAAAGTTTTGCATATTTTGAGAAGTCAGAGCTTAACACATATCTAGCTCAATAAATTTCTGCTAGTACGAGTATGTATATATATAAATATAGTGGAATCTCGATCGATCGTTTTCGGATCCATCGGTTTTCCGTATGTGTCGTTCATTTTATGCAGTCCCAACGATCATATTGCTTTGTTATGTTTCCGCATCTACCGTTTTCCCGCATTTATCGTTCATTTCAATTGGTCCCTTGAAAAACGATATATCGAGATTCCACAGTATATATATATATATATATATATATATATATATATATTTAAAGATATAGCTGACTCAGCTTTTCCCACCTGTCTTCCCAACTTACGACTATTTCTGTCAAATTGTCATTTATTGATATAAAGTATTTTTCAGCGCTAAGATAAAGGTTTTAGTACATTACGTAAGCACAAAATAGTGCCTGATCAGCGCAAGTGGTAGAATTAAGGGGTGGGTTCGCTGTTTTTTTTTTATTTTCACGTTCGGGTCTAAGAGCTAATGATAATACGATTATCTTCAAGCGGTGAAATGAAGCCTTAGAAAAACTATTTTTTTTCTAAAGGCGACTCTGAAATCTCTGATGGATGGCGATGTGTAAGGGTTTAAACAGCGTTGACACTAAAATGTTCCCTTCTAAACACGGTTATTTTTCTTAACTGTAGCGGATTCTGTCACTCAAATTCCTAAAATGTAAACTATGACTACTTTATTTTTTTACATTAGTTATTTATCGATCTTAGATTATAATCTCTGATTAAACAATAAAACTATGCGTCTTGTAAACTTGTAATTCCTTTATTTTAAAGGTAATCTTCCGAACATAAGTTCGTTTCGATCATAAGTTTATTTGAGAATTTCTTTCATTTTAAAGAAACAAACATAAGTGGATTAGCGAAATTCTTTCATTTTAAAGAAACAAACATAAGTGGATATAAGAATTTCTTGTCTGTTCAAGGAATATAAACACAAGTTAATTTGAGCATTTATTTCATTTTAAAGAAACAAACATAAGTTGATATAAAAATTTCTTTTCTATTAAAGGAACATAAACGCAAGTTGATTTGCGAAAGTCTTTCATTTTAAAGAAACAAACAGAAGTTGATGTAAGAATTTTTTCATTTTAAAGAAACAAACATAAGTGGATTTGCGAACTTCTTTCATTTTAAAGAAACAAACATAAGTGGATATAGGAATTTCTTCTCTGTTAAAGGCGTATAAATACAAGTTGATTTGAGCATTTATTTCATTTTAAAGAAACAAACATAAGTTGATATAAGAATTTCTTATCTATTAAAGGAACATAAACGCAAGTTGATTTGAGAATTTCTTCTGTATTACAAAAACATAAACGTTCGTTGGTTCGAGAATTTCATCCCTGTCAAAAGGAACATAAACTGATTTGAAAAATCTTCCAAATTGAAGGAACTAAAAAGCAAGCTGATTTGAGAAATTCTTCCGTATGACAAGAACATAGACATTAGTAGATTTGATAATTTCTTTTCTATTACAGGAACATGAACGTTCTTTGATTCAAGAAATTATTCCATATTAAAGGAACATAAATGTAGGTTCATCTGCAAATTTCTTCCCAATTAATGAAACCTGATCCTAAGTTGATATAATTTCTTCTTTATTAAAGGAAAATTAACGCATGTTTATTTGGGAGTTTTCTTTCTTAAGGCGAGAATGGATCATGAAAAACTTTTTTTTAATTTATCAACCAATTGCTATGAAATTTTGTATACTTATACAGTGTTGTTTAGAGACGAAAATGCTAAATAAGAAAAATCAGAATATAATTAATTAAGATATTAATTAAAATCAGTTTGTTAATTACTCTATTTAAAAATGCTCCATGCGCATCAATTTTTAGCTCAGATATCTAATTTTCTTTCTTAAGCTAGCTTTATATAGTTATAGTTGAAGTTAGAAGCAATATTTGATTTACAGTCATATTTATAAAAACTAGAAAAAAAATCGATAAAAATAGGTCATTTTATGCAAAATTTTATAATTTTTTATTGTAAAAATTTTAAGGTGTTTTAAAATAGTATAATGAATTTGTTACTAAGTTTTATTCTAACATATATAAATAATCATTTTCTGAAATTTTATGAAAATTCAAGGTAAATTATGACGTATGGGACATTTTGAACTTACCGAAACAACACGAAAACTTGTTTTGAGAAAATAGCATTTAAAGTTTTAATTTAACGTACTATTTCCATTGTTAATGTTTTTAAAAAATACTTATAACTCGGTTAATAATGATCGGATCAACATACTTTTTTTTAATTTAAAGCTGATGAGTTGCAGAATCATTTTCTGAAAGAAAAAAAATCGTTTTGGGGACATATTTTTATCAATCTGAAGGTCCATTGTCGCCTTAAAGAAATATGGACGTCAGTTGATTTGAGACTTTCTTCCCTATGAAGGGAACTTAAATGTAAGGTGAATTCAGAATTTCTTCCACATTTATGGAATATAAATGTAAGCTGATTGAAGATTTTTCCCTTTTAGAAAAATGTAAACATAGGTTAATATGATAATTTCTTCTGTTTTAAAGGAACATAAACGTAAGTTGATTTGAGAATTTTATAAAAGTTCCACGACAAAATATCTTCGGAAATCAGTGATCAACTCGATGTATATCCAAAAGGTGCATGTTTTTTTTTATTAAAATAAATAGTTTTTCCTGTAGACAATTTTCCTATTTTTAGGGGGTTCAATAAGTTTATCTGAAATTTCATTTTATCAATCAACTTCACTTTAGTTTCTCGAATACAATACCGATATATTATTTTTATTAAAATTGGTATAACAGCAAGAAAAGAACACAAAATATTACATTATGCATCTTTTCTATTGTTTATAGGTATACCTATAGGTACATATGTATACATACATGTAGGTATATGTTTACACACATATGTATATAAAAATCTGTCATAAAGAGTTTAACTTATGAACATTTGTATCGATCATATGCTTCTAAATCTTTATTGCAAACGACCCTCTGAACTAATCTCCACATTAAAGAGTGAAGCGAGTGAGTATATGTGTGTGTGCGTATTTCTATCTGCATGTATATTTATATAATATCTGCTTATCCATGTATATAAAACAGTTCCGTAACTGACTGACTCACTGACTGACTGATTGACTAACTGACTGACATACAACGCACAGACCAAACCGCTGGACCTAAAGGGCTGAAATTTTGCATGGCGATTCTTCTTATAGTGTAGGGGGGGGGGGGAGCACTAAGAAAGATTTTTGAAAAATATTTCTTAGATTTTTTTAAAATTAAATTTTTAAGCTGTTTTAGTAAATTTTTTTAAGTTTGCATTTAAAATAATAATTTTAGGGTTATAAAATTTATATCACGAGAAAGATCCTGAAATTCCTTTAAAATGAGATCTTTTCCGAGTCTTTACCTCCATTTTCTGATTTCTGGTGAGTTTTTAAAGATTTATCTCCAGAATTTAATATATTAGATGCTGATTACGTGATTTCTTTTTTCTGGTAATTTAAATAAATTTATCGTCACGTGCATAACAATTAAACAGACAAAAATATTTTTTTTCTTGCTAATGTGGCAGACGATTGGACATTATCCAGAAAAATATTAAAATAGAATAAAAGATATTATGTTCCTCAAACTGTATTATAGTCTTTAGTATGTCCTATTACATTTAATTTGAATATTTTCTTCTACATTATTTTGTCTATAAAAATATCCCTTACGACTTTTTTTATAAATATATATATATATACATCAATTGTATACATTGATCGTCGTATTTATTATATATATATATATATATATATATATATATATGTTAGCAAGTTACACTAAAGACTACTTGTGAAACGAATCATGTACTTGCCTTTCCGGGTATTGCGTCATTTGTTCTAGACCGGTTTGATCATAAAACCTGATAACCGGATCAAATCTTTAATCGAATTTCCACAGCTGTGAAGAAGCTACCGTAAATAATTTATTATTCAGTTTCCAGTAGTTGGTGCGTTTTAAACAAACCGGATCGTTGAATATCATTAGATGAGGCGTATATAAGGCTCACATACGATTCAGTAAAAAAAAGAGGAGAAGGAGGAGCTTTTCTCGACTATAGTTGAATAGATAGATAATGAAGCTGAGGACAATCTGAAGAAAGGTAATGTTGATTTATAGTTTAAGTTTAAGACGCAGTAAAGAAAATAGAATAAGGGGCTAACAGTCTTTGCCTATGCCTAACTTGAGGTAATTCCATCACAGTGTATAGACACTGTTGTTTGTATATATGAGACTTGTTTTTTTTAATGAATTTAGAGAACGCTATTGATTGATATGGATATTTTATTGTTGAAGATTTTTAAACTAACTTTAATATTTCAAACAAATAAATTTGAATTGTTATTGTTGAAAAAGTCTTGTCGTCTATGCTTTCATCAATAGTTTTAACGTATACCTATTGTAACAAACAACGTTTCTTCTGCGATTTTACTCTGCAATTTAATTATTAGGTTTTTTGTTGACGTGCTCGTTTCACGTGCACGCTGACAATATATATATATATTATATATTTATTTATTTTTTGGCATTAATTGCATTCATTGACCGTTGTATTTAATTTCAATGTACTCCGTAGAGACGTGCGAGTTTTCAGCTAGTATTTATATAATATCTAACGTATGAGTTTTATCTTATGAACATTTAAATCGATCAAACAAACCTTCAATGTATACGACTTTCTGAACATACCTCCACTTTCATGGTCTAAGTATAGCAACGGACGTATATAAAATAATCTCGAAGCAGGCACCACGGCACCAAGCCTAGATCAATAAACATCTCTCACCATCTAATAAAACAAATCTTTAGCCACATTCCAACATGAACCCTTCCCCGGGAGACAGGAAAAAATCTACAGACAAAAAAAATTGCTCGACTGCTTCAGACAGTTATTAAAAAAGATGAAACCATCGGAAACAAAAGGAAAAGTCATAGAGAACGAAAGTTTATAGAAATTTTAATTGAAATTGTTTGACCATCCGTCTTTTTTTCCCCCCCGTGGAGACTCGACAGGTATCAGCGCAGAATTTATCAGGCCTTTTTTTTTTAAAGCACCTGAATTCCAGATGAGCGTGACGAGGGTTGATCATGACTCCGTTTCTTTGTTTCGCAAAAGTATCATTAATCAAAGCAGTGGGTAGGGAGAATTTAATTTAATTTATTTTTCCCTTTTCCGTCGTAGTGAATTTTTTAAAATGAATACATGTATATATATATATATATATATATATATATATATATATATATATATATATATATATATATATATACATATACATATATATACACATATACATATATATACACATATACATATACATATACACATATATATATATATATATATATATAACTAAATTTAACAGAGCTAGATAATTAAAAGAAGAATGTAGACAAAAACAATACAGAAATCAAGCACTCAGGGCATCCACGCACCAGAGGCAAGATTCTGTACTAGTGCTGGAACTAAACCAAAAGTACAAGGAAACCGACAGGTCTCGTCATCAGAGAGACTAACCAAATCAGTCATCTCAAGGGGAACTTACATATACATATATATATATATATATACACACACACACACACACACATACACACACACACACACACACACACACACACATACATACATACATACATACATACATACATACATATATATATATATATATATATATATATATATATATATATATATATATATATATATATATATATATATATATATATATATATATATACTGAAGTGCCTGAAAAATTGGAATTGCACTTGATAGGTCTATTTCTGGATTGTACGACTACAGAAACGCGGCAGGGCATGGACTCCATGATCTGAGGATGTCTTTAGACAATGAACGTGACCACGTATTCTCAATAACGGTCCCCAATTGTATGATATACCTAGATGGTGGATCTCCGATTTGGCAGGAACATTGAATATCCGCATCCCATATATGTTCAATGACGTTCGGATATGGTAAGCAAGGGGTGGGTGGGTCATTTCACGTTCCAAAATTCGGACGAGGATTCCCGTAACCATAATTTGGTGGCTGTTGGTGTGTGTGGTGGCACATTCACTTGGTGGACACCCGAACCTATGACAGTGAATCCATGACACGGGTGGCTGTCACATCTGAAAGGATGTTAAACATAGCGTTCTCCTGTCAGAGAAGTTGTAGACGTGTAAGGGGTCGATATTCATGACAGTTCAACACAACCCATACCATTCCTGAGGGTCCACCATCCTGTACAACAGTCCCTTGTTGACACGATGGATTTATTGGTTTATTGCATCTCCTTAACAAGCGGACTTTTTCCATCTGCCCGAATCAGTTGGAAACAAGACTGGGCACACCAAGCTGACGGTCTCCTGTCTTCCGGATTTCACAGGTGCTGTTCTTTAGCCCATACGACAAGCAGAGCTCTGTGTCGTCAGGAAAACAATTGTACTCCGGTCAGGCGTTGGCTATTGAAGCCCGTAATATGCAGTGACGTTCTACGGTCACACTGGTGTTAGGAAGAGGTACCCGTATTGAATTACCACTTCATTCCTGAGGGTCCACCATACTGTACGACAGTCCCTTGTTGACACGATGTATTCATTGGTTTATTGCATCTCATTAACAAGCGGACTTTTTCCATCTTCCCGAATCAGTTGGAAACGAGACTGGGCACACCAAGCTGACGGTCTCCTGTGTTCCGGATTTCACAGGTGCTGTTCTTTAGCCCATACGGCAATCAGAGCTCTGTGTCGACAGGAAAACAATTGTACTCCGGTTAGGCGTTGGCTATTAAAGCCCGTATAATTCAGGGACGTTCTACAGTCGGACCGGTGTTAGGAAGAGGTACCCGTATTGAATTATCACTTCATTCCTGAGGGTCCACCATACTGTACATCAGTCCCTTGTTGACACGATGGATTCATTTATTGCATCTCCTTAACAAGCGGACTTTTTCCATCTGCCCGAATCAGTTGGAAACGAGACTGGGCACACCAAGCTGACGGTCTCCTGTCTTCCGGATTTCACAGGTGCTGTTCTTTAGCCCATACGGCAATCAGAGCTTTGTGTCGTCAGGAAAACAATTGTACTCCGGTCAGGCGTTGGCTATTGAAGCCCCTATAATGCAGTGACGTTCTACGGTCGTCACACTGGTGTTAGGAAGAGGTACCCTTATTGAAATACCACTTGATTTAGGGCAATGTTGCACACCTTTATCTTGAGGAGATGCTCGATAGAAGGCGCCGGTAACGATCGTCCAGACCTTGTAGATGGCGATATTGTTGTTGTAAGTTTTATCGTAAGTGTAGTGAGTTTTATCGGAATTCTTAAGTTCAAAGTACACCTTTGAAATGATTCATCGTGAAAATCTAAACTTTGCTCTATTACCGAAATTGCGTGACCCATCTCACGATCACCTGACATGATCGCTCCGTAATCAGCACCTTAGGCTACCACACATGTCTGTCTCTTTATATATGGTGCTTTAGGACCTAGCTGTGGACGAGTGTCTGTGTTGCTATGTATCTCAAATGGCATCGTCTATCCCAGTTATTCAGCCACTTTAGTGTGTGTGTATATATATATATATATATATATATATATATATATATATATATATATATATATATATATATATAGATATATAGATATATAGATATATATATATATATATATATATATATATATATATATATATATATAGAGAGAGAGAGAGAGAGAGAGAGAGATAGATAGAATCTGTGTGTCTGTGTACTACCTAACTCCCCCATATTCGCTTCTTTCAGTTTTGCAAAGGTTCCATTTATCAAAGCAAGAGGGGGTGAAAAATTGAAGTGCTATCTTCATTTTTTTATCCGTTGCAGTTTTTCAAGCGCATTATTTAAAAAATATATAATTATTCTCGAAAAATATGGATAAAAAAAAACCTACTTTGAAGTTTAATTACATTTCTCAAGGAATGAAGATATTTTTTAAAAATAAATATGTGAGATTTTTAATAGGGTGACATAACTTATTTACTTTTTTCGGGCGGGGGTGATAATGTGTAAGAATAGAAAAAAAATCTTCATTTGCAGTAATAAAAAGCTAGTGTGTAGTAGGAGAGGTCTAAAAAAATAGATTCTCTTTGTTAATATATGAACTTAATGTTGACGCAAAGTTTTCACAGACTGTTTTTTTCAACTTCAGCATTCAAGTTTCGCGCGTTTTTTAAAAAGGCTTTTACACAAATTAAGCATTTTAAATATTAAAATCTGTTTCATGCGACAGACTTGAGTGTGTGATTGCAATTACTTTTAAAAATTTTCGGATTAAATATCCTGCTGCTATGTAAGAGTGGAAAAATATTCGGG
>OU015490.1:33697485-33727485 GCA_907164885.2 Dolomedes plantarius | reverse complement strand
TGGATATCCCTTTCATGTGAAAAACACGTAAAATCACGTTTAGCCCCCCCTCCCCCCCCTTGGGGCCGAATTTTGAAAAAAATCTTGAAACTGATTTTAGGTAATCAAGTTCCTTACATTTTAAAGCAAGAATCTTTTGGATATCAATTTTCTTCTTTGAGATATGAGGGAATATGGGAAAATACGTTTTGCCCCCTCCCCCCCATGGGGGCCGAATTTCGAAAAATCCTGAAATTGGTTTTTAGGTATATATGTTCCTTACATTTTAAAGCAAGGATCTTATGGATACCTGTTTTCTTCTTCGAGATATGAAGGAAAATGTGATAAAGCACGTAAAAACACGTTTTCCCCCCCTCCCCCGCTTGGGGGCCTAATTTTGAAAAATCCTGAAATTGGTTTTTAGGTATTCATGTTACTTACATTTTAAAGCAAGAATGTTATGGATATCAATATCCTTCTTTGAGATATGAAGGAATATGTAAAAAACACGTTTTGCCCCCCCTCCCCCCCTTGGGGGGCGAATTTTGAAAAATCGCTTCTTAAATGACGCCTTCAGCACAAAAGTAATAAGCTCCTAAAATTTGATATCTGTATCTCCAATAGTTTTTGCTGGGCGTTGATACGTGTATGTATATATGTATATATAAGTCAGGACTTCTTCCTTTATAGATATAGATATATATATATATATATATATATATATATGCAGGTACATAGTATATGCGTAACAATATAACATATGCATGTAAAATATTTAAATTACTAAGGAAAACTTAAGTTATATCTTGATATTCTTTTAAAATTTTTCGTCATTGCTATGGGTCATCTGATGGTGACATGATATCTGATGGTATCACCCGAATTCCTATGGTATATGTAACAGTTTAAAGGCATGTTTATTCATGTCCCAGTTTCTCCATAGCATAATTCTCCGCGTAATTCTAAGCTCGATTTCTCCGCAGCTAAATCGAAAAGTTTCCTTCCAGCCAAAACCCCATAGTTTAGACGAAACCAGATTCCACATCTAGCGCGGGCACGCGAGCCATGAATATGTAATAGCCTTTAATTAACTTTCGGGGAAACACTTACGCATTTACAATGGCGGTCTGGGGTCGTAGTTTCGCGAGCTCACGGCGTGACTCGGGCGACAGTGATGAATACTCCTCCATCGGGGAAAATTTCTTTGCTTCTGCTATAAAACGGCGTTTCCTTCAGCGTCTAGCACGGTTACGGTCACGAGCTTTCGCGTTTGCGGGAAAACCTGCAGGTGATATATCCGGAATTATTTATTATTGTTGACGGTTTTCACAACGTTTTTATTGTTTATCGCCCATTGACTGACAGACTCAGATAACGATATGCACGGCCACGGAAAGAGTTAAATAGGCAGGCATGCAACTGCTAATTAAAAAAAGAAAAAACTGGTAAAAACCTACAACAAACTGGAACCTACTGTTGAGGCCGTTACGAAACTGTTTTATTATTATTACTTTTTTTTAATAGTGTTTCACTTTTGACTAAAATATAGAGGAATTAATTTTTTGTAATGTTTTTCAGAGATAGTTTTACAAAAAAATAATTCCTCTATATTTTAGTCAAAAATGAAACACTCTTAAAAAAACTAATAATAATAATTAAACAGTTTCGCCACAGAAACGCGGTGAAACTCTACCGCGTTTCACATTGGCTCAGGGTCTATACGGATGGCTCTAGAACAAGTGATTGTGTCAACGTCGGAGCCGGTGTTCATTGTGAGCTATTCTCATTTTACTCTCCTGTTGGTGCTTTCGTGTCAGATTTTAATGGTGTGATGGTGAAATCTCAGCTTCAGACCTGATTGGAGCGTTTATCAAGAGTGGTGCTTCTCTGAGATTCGAGAGCAGCTCTTCAGGTTATTGACTCCCCATCTTTTTTTCGATCCAAAGATATTGATGATTGTGTTAACCTTCTGGAACGGTTGTCGGATCATAATAAGACAGTTGTCTTGAAGTGAATCCCGGCCACAGCGGAATCGAGGGGAACGAGATTGCTGACTTCCTGGAGAAAAAGGGGGCTTCTATTTTACAGCTAAACAACCAGGAATTGGCATACCATTCCATCAAGACGACAGTCAAAAAGACTCTCAGGTGTTCCATCTCACACGCTGTTGCCGCTAGAAGCTCTATTAAGTTCTGGTATGGCCAAGTCCATGATATTCCTGAGTGGCCTGGAGATACATCTGTGGCAATGCTAAGGCTTTTATCTGGTCATGATTGCCTCCGCAAGTCCCTCTTCAAAATTAACTTGGCTCTCGACCCTCTTTGTCTCCTGTGTGATTACCAGGAAGAAATGGACGTGTCTGACCTTGCTTATTGTCCTGATCTACCTCCCGTTTCTTTATGGGAGCGCTATTGGATTGCCAGATATCAGTTGATGGATTAACTGATGTAATTTTTCTAACTTAAATTTTTGTACTTTTGATATCTGTTGTCCTGTAATTCTTGCCATTGGAAATAAAACAAAAAAAACATGCAAAAGTTCACATACGTGTATGTACATATGCGTTCGTATGTGCAGTTTCAGGCCAAAAATGAAAATTTAAATATTGATATTGTTTGGTAATGAAACAAAAGTAGCAATAAATTAAAACACTTGGACGTTTTGGGCTGGAAATCTACTTCGTGAAACATAATGAAAAAGATTCGAGGAAGGACAAAAAATATTAATTCAAACAGGATAAAAAATTTGGAAGGAAAATATCTCTCCGCGAAAAACCACCCACGTAGTGAAATGGAAGAGAAAATAAAAATTTAGGGTAAAAAAATGATAGTCTGGTTTTGAACCTAAGCTTTTTCTACCTTTTTTTCAAACATTGCAATATTTTTCGCTCCATTTTTCTATTTCTTGGGCATTGAGTTCAGACTGCCACAGTGAAATCTCTAATTTGGATGCTCTGAGAAGTTTACAGACATGTGGGAATTAACAGATGTTAAGATATTGTTCATTAAGGATGTCTTTCTTCAGTTTTATTCAATATTCTTTCAATTATACTTTACAATTTTAAATAAATATTAGAATATTTTAAAATCAAATAATATACAGGGTGATTTTTTTTTAAAACTGACACCACTTTGAGCCATCTGTAGCGCGATCTATCAGCCGGAATGCCACCAAAATTGATAGAGAGGCTAAAGCCGACATGAGAAAGAGTTTCCGTAAAAAAAAAAGTTCCAAAAGTCGCCGATAGGAGAAGATATGGTGCTTTTGTTTTCGGTGCACCCGAGAATTTGCATAAAAGGTTAGTAAAACATCAAAATACACATTCACGACTATGTAGTCGACAGAAGCACCAGTATTCTGGCCTATAAAGATAAGGGATGAATTCCGAAAATGTCGTAAGCAGACAAACGAATAACAAAGAAATTTCCCTGCAGCACCACTTTTTGCAACAAATTCACTTTCTCCCTCCTTCAATGTGACCACAGTCCTTGTGGACGACACATTGTATCTTGAACACTACATTCTCAACGGCAAAGCGTAACATGCCACCAGGAAAGTTCATCAAATTCCGGGATATTTTGTCCTTTTGGGCCGCCAAGTTCGACACTCCACCAAGATACACCTTAGACTTTAAACAACCCCCACACAAAGATGTGACATGGGTTACGTCCGGGAAGTGAGGTGGCCATGCCAGTAGAAAAAAGCGACTGATGACCCTTTCGTCTGTTTAGCGAAGGCGCAAGAGATTCCGCACCGATATTTATAGCCCAAAATACTGGCGCTGCTGTCGATTACGTAATCACAAATTTGCAATTTGATGTTTCACTTGTCTTTTATGCAAATTCTCGGGTGCGCCGACAACAACAGCGCCATATCGTCCCCTATCGGCGACTTTTGAACAATTTATTTTTTTCACGGAAACTCTTTCCCATGTCGTCCTTAGTCCTATCAATTTTGGTGTAATTCCGGCTGATAGATCGCGCTACAGATGGATGTGAGTAGTGTCAGTTTTTAAAAAAATTCACCCTGTTTATACTACATAACAAAATGATCAACGCACCAAGAAGAAGTTTTCCGATTGCGACAAAAATTGGTGGTTCTGAAGAACATGCACAGAAAAAAAATTATTAAAATTTCGGAACAATTGAATGACTTATTCCAGAGTTTGGTCGCTACAAAGGGAGGAAGTCAATACGGCGTTGGTCCACCTCTGGTCTGGATGCAAGTTGCCATCCGGAGGGACATACACTTATAAAGTTCTCGGAAGGTTTCCTAATGGATTCTTGCCAAATTGTCTCCGAAAAATTGTCTCAAATAATCTATCGAAAATTGTTCGAATTTTCGAAAAAAATGTATTGCATTAAAAATGTTTGTGTTCTTTTACGCTTAAAATGACGTTTTCTATCTTAATTAGAACAGGAGAAATTATTTTTTTTGCAACATTCTAATAGTAGCCAATCGTTGTTTAAACCTATAAGTGCGTTTTTCTGCATGATGGGTTTTTCCCCATTTCTCGTCTTTAAATTGTTTTAAGTCAAGAACCGTTAAAGATAAATGGTTCAAACTTGTAACATGTCTTTTTCAACTTCAGAGGCTGTTCACACATTTTTTAGACGATGTATATTGTATTCACAAAACTAAATTACATAAAATTCTTGTGTTTTAAATGTTCTATTTGACATCGATTATTCTGAGCTATCTTTCGACACTGCAATTTCCAGGATAATAATGCCTTTTGAAGTGTCAGAAGAGGTATTCTATCCCATTCCTCTTAAACAGCTTTCCAGAGTCCTGTAAGGGTTTTGGGACGACGTTTGGATAATGCAGATTTTAAAAGTCCGAAACCACAAAAATACATAGGTGATACATCGGGAGATTTAGTAGGGATATCAGTGAAGGGAATGGCCTTGATACCAGTTTTTTGTTCCATTTCTTTTAGGAAATTTACAGTGGATTTTGATGTGTGATTGCTAGCTTTGTCCTGATGGAGTCTCACAGATTGATGGCACTGTGGGTAAAACGATGGTATTTCATTCAGAAAAATTGGCGATAAGATATGTTCCTGATAGTATTTGGAGTTAATCTTGACATTTTTTTCCACTCTCTTTATTTTTAACTTGCCATTATAAGAAAAACCAGCAACAATAATGAATCCCTTAGGAAAACTTTCTTTCGATTCTTTGAACCATGTACTTAAATTTTTTTCTCCCCTTTTATGATAATAAATGGCTCTTTATTTGTTGCAATCATTTAAATACACCCATGATTCATCTATTGTGACAATTGTTTTCCATTTTTCTTTGGATAAGTTTTTCTCATATAGAATTCTGCAGCGTGTCCAGCGTTCAGCGATATGATTAGGAAGAAGACGATGCCCATTGCGTTTTTTCGCTTTTTTAAGATTTAAATCAACGTTTATCATTTTGTTTACAGTGGACGCCGAGCATTTTAATGATTTTGCAATTGTCCTTTGACTAGGGGGATTTTCTTTTAACATTAAACAACGTACCTGTGCAATAGTCGAAGATGTCCGTTTTTTCCTTGGATACTTGTTTGGAATTTTTGTCCCACTTGAGGCTCCAATTTGACGTTTCTTTCCTTTCTTGTTGACGATATTACCCATCGACGCTTTAGATATCACAAAACCATGACTCTCACATCGTTTTTGGATAACGGAGTATACATATTTCTCTTCGGAAAGAGCATAAATGTAGCCTTCGAACCACTGCTTTGTTAAAACGCCATTTTGAATAAAAACAAATAAACTTTCAAGCCACAGACGATAATTTTGACTTTAAAAACATACTACAATTGCAATTATTTCTTTTGCAGCAAATGATTTTTTATTACCGCTTACCAAAATCGTCTAAAAAATGTGCGAACAGCCTCTGTATTTAACTTTAATTTTGATTCAGCAAATTGGGAAAAAATATTTCCTTTTGAAAATATGATTTTTTAAAAATAAGTTACATAATTATTTTTGTAATTTTTCATCTAAATATTTTTAACTTTTTTAAAAATTAATATTTTAAAAAAAGGCGTATCAAAATTAAAACTTATATATTTCTGTTTAATTAAACGAAAAAATTTTGAAATTAGACAAATAATATTTCGATTTATAACGATTTTAAATTACCCCCCTTTTATTGAAAATTTTTAGTTTTAAAATTTTTTAAAAACTTTGAGAAGTTTTATAATGGGATTTTGTTTACAAATTATATGGTTAAAAATCACAAAAAATTCAAAATTTTAACTCAATAAATAAAAAAAATTTAAAATGTGTCCCGGACCTCCATAAATCGGCAACATTCCGGTATAGTTCCTTTAGCTTTCCCACTACGTACCAAATGGGCTGTATGACGGAAAGATCAGGCGACCGAGGTGGCCCAAGAAGTGTTCTGAAAGCTTGTAGACAATTCATAGCAACTCGGCCTCTTGTTAAAAAGTAATTCCGTGGTTTATTTGCTTAAGGGGACAATGGACCTTCAACCTCGAATTTTTTAATTTTCAATTTTTAACTCTATATACAGAATCAGAATAAACAATATTTTTACTATATTGAAAACCCCTAGAATTAAAAAAAGGATATTTTGGCAGAACAATGCCTGTTTTTCAAAAAAAATTAAAAAATGCTATTATTTTTCAAATTGCTCCAAACGCATTCTGTATCATTTGAAAACCTAAATTTTTCTAATGTACGTTTACCATACATATATAAATATAACTGTGCGTTGAATTTTACTTTTAGTAATTTTTTTATGAATCAAAAGCCATAGATAGTTTTTTTTCCCGTCTTCCTGCTAATTTTTTCATGCTTTTACTTTATTTCATTGTCTATAAGTTTGAAAAACATTTGAGTTTTCAAAGAAATGTGCACAGTTTTGTGAAAAACTCATCAATTAACAATCCCGAGAAATTTCGAAGAATTTAAAAGAAAATGCGCATGGAGCATTTTGAAAATTTCCAGCATTTTAGATTAATTTTTTGAAACACAACTCTTATTCTTCTACAAAATACTTGTTCCCGAACTCTAAGAGTCTGCAATATAGTAAAAGAAGAGTACAAATTATTCTCATTTTGTATATAGAGTAAATACCGAAGTTAAAAAAAAATAAGGGTGAAGGTCCCTTATCCCCTTAACCCTTCATCGGGCACGCCAATTTTTGGAACACCATCAGGCGCGCGTGGCACAAAGTGCAACGACTCTTTAAACCTTGATTACTCCTTTTGTAATAAACTTTTTTTTATTCTCTTTTTATGAGAAAATAAAAAATCTGCTTTTTATGACAAGATATAAAATGTTGATAATAATGAGGTATATTTATAATTGAAGGCCAAAGAATGCAGATACAATGTCCTTATTTCAAAACTATCCGGTTTATTGGATCTCAGGACAACTTGCGAATGGATTCGTATTATGTCCAAAAACCAAAAAAATAATGAGATCGTTCATTTTCTTGATATGCGGGATACCGTGTAATAGCTGCACATTGGATCGAGTACATCAACTCCTGCTTTTGTAGTATTGTAATGCAGTATAATCGTTGGTTTACCACGGTTAAGTAACGACTAACAATGAATGTAAAGGAATACAAGGGTCAGAAAATCAGTCCTGCTTTAGAAAGGGTGCAGCTATAAATAGAAACTGCTTAGAACATTCAAAGCATTCAAAATTACGAAAATGTTGCACCCTGTACACGGGAGCGCCCGCTGAAGGGTTAATCTGATTTGTGTCGCTCACATATTGTGGATTTTTAAAATTCAGGACTTTATAGTAAATTCTGGTTTGGCTATTTTTAGGACTTATTAGAGACTACAAAAAAAAAAGATGTATTCAATATTGTATAATTTTATTAAAGTTCTCCCGTAATTGCAATTGGTATGCAGTCTTTCCTAATTTACCATAATTTTTTTTTAGTTGAATCAATGGCAGCCAATTTAACTGTTACTTATTTGGCAATCATCAAATCTCTTTACTGGTATTTCTTGATGTTTCACTTAATTCCGTTTTAGTAACTCTATATCTTTTGTATTTCGTTCTCACCTTATTATAGTTCATATAAAGTTTTTTTCTTTCAAAATAGGGAAGCAAATTTTTTTAAATAAATTTTTTTAAATGAGTTAATAGCAATCAATTTAATTCTTACTTTTTGGTAAACATCAAATCTTGTTTCTGCCATTTGTTGATACTGAATAACAATTTTTACTTATTCTTTTTTATTTTCTTGCTCAATTTTGTTTTAGTATTTCGCATTTTTACAGTTGGTACATAATATTTGCAAAATTGAAACATTTTATTAACTGATTTTTTTTTAATGAGTTAATAGTAGTTGATTTCACTCTTGCATTTTTGGTAATCACCAAATCTCCTTTATGCCATTGGTTGACGTTGAATGCCTGTTTTCTCTTATATACATTTTTTGTTCTTTTTCTCCATATTTTTAGTATTTCGTTCTCGTCTAATTACAGTTGGTTTGTAGTATTATTCTAAAGGGAAGAAAATTTTATTGACTCGATTTTTTTAAAATTTAGTTAATTGCAGTCGATTCAACTCTTACATTTTTACCATGTTTTTATTAACTCGCTTTCTTGTTTGTTTGTGTGTGTGTTTGTCCAGTACAAATCTTGCAATCGATTTTCAACTAACTTCCCGACTAGCTAGACATTTAAAACTTTTAGAATAGCTCAGAACACGATGACTTTTCAGTTAATTTTGTTTTGTAGACTGGTGCAGCCATCTATCGGCCGGAAAGGGAACGAAAAGTTAAACGCAAGTTAACTTCGAATTAACTTAATTTTCTTTCAAATTGATGGGATAATTCATCAAAAAAATTTTTTTAAAGTATTTATTAATACATAGAATTGTCAAGTTTATATGATTCAACAGACAAGTTTAAATTTAAAAATCTTATTAAAAATTCTTATTAAAAATTTTAAATTTCAATTTAAAAACATAATATGTAAAAAATTCTTTTTATCTTGTAATTATTGGTAATCATCAAATCTCGTTTCTGCCGTTTGCTAATAACGTTTTGTTTTATTTACTTACTCCATATCATGTCTTTCTCATATTGCAGATTATGCAAACTTGTGATCTTCGATTAGTAAAACTACGATTTGGTGAGTTTTAGAGCTTTATATGAATGTCTTTTTACTCAAAAGAAAAAGCATACTTTGTGGCATCAGTTTTTATTATAGCTGGAAACATATTTATCCCATCCTTAGTTTTATAAACCATTCAATTCACATTTCATAAACGTACTAATCCATCTCCGTTGAATTTTTCAGTTTTTCTTTTCAATTTACCTAGCTACAAAAACTGTCTGAAGATAATTTTTTTTTTAATCTGTTAAGCTAACCGAACTAAAACTTTTAGACAGGACGTGGAAGACTGTGAATTAAAAATAATGGAAGGCCGTAAACTAGATCTCGAAATGATAGAAAGATGTGAAAAAAAGGGGCACAACTTTAATACAAAACGTGATTAAATATAAACGGGGAAACTGTCAGCTTAATCCAGCCCCGAAGTGGAAAGGGGAGGCAAAACAGAAAAGTAGTAGAAAAACGAATGTCTGGTTAGAGCCTAAGCTCTTTTATATAATCAAGATAGTTTTTTTCCCCTTTTTTTGTAGACAAACTAAATCTCCCAGAGGGAGGACCGTAAATCTATCAGGTGGATGACTTTTCTTGAGAGATGATGATTTGATATTGCCCTTTCCTTCAAAAATATATCTAAGAGTTATATAAATGCAATATTTTATTTCTCGTTGAATATTTTTATTAACTCTATTGCTTGCTTATGCAGTTGCTCTATTGCATTACTCATGTTTATTTAAAATATAGATAAACACACACAAGCATTATATATATATGTGTGTGTGTGTGTGTATATATATATATATATATATACATAAAAGAGCTCGTCTGTTTGTTTGTCCGCCATAGAATCCTAGACTGTTTCACCCACCGGGACCAAATTCGGCACAGTTAATGTTTAGGACCCGAGAAACTTAAATCAGGAAAAACGAAATTTGGGGATCAATTAGTTTTTTTTAATTAATTTTTTAAGGATTTTTGTGCCTCTAAGAGGTGCGCGACCACCTGTGGAGCCCCTTCACCACAACCAGCTGCGTTAAGAGAGATGGTTTGGGGGGTGACGGGGGGGGGGTCAAATTCCAATGCGCGGGAGGAAGAGGGTTGGGAATGACCTTTGGCCCTGGCTCCCCATATAAACACAACTGGCCAGATGAACATGAAGAGCGGGGGTGCAGCCCAGTATTTTTTTGATGGAATGCATGAAAAATTTTATATCTATATATCTACCCGGGCAATAATGCTAGTATATATATATATATATATACAATCGAACCCCGTTATAACGAACTTCAAGGGACCAAATGTTTTGTTCGCTATATCCGAACCGTTAAGATAAATGTTAGAGTTCACAAAGTGTATCACTCATTAGTTGCTGTGTGTATTCAATAATGATGTATTGAAAAAATGATAAAATCTTTTAAAAATTATCATTAATGATTTACTATTTTCATACAGAAATAATCGGTAATCTGCTGGCGTGATGCCGATTTCAAAACATGTTATGAATCTCTTTGTCCAATATATAAAATGACTCCAACACTATTTCTTCCACTGTTTATGAAGACAAAAACTTATTAATAACACTCATCGCTGCTGTAGCATCTAAGATGGTGGGGATTTTGTCATTTATGTGCTCCTCTTCATCAGCATCAGATGCAGAATCTTCGATTTCAGAACGATTCAGTTTAATTTCTTCCACAATATCTTCATCAGTCGGATTTTCACATTAATGACTTCATCATCACGAGTTTCGAACAACTGCATGTCATAATCTGAGAATGATGAAATTTTGTGCTTTTCTATCCACATTGCGATAGGTAAAGTCTTCATCATCTTCTTCAATATTCTTTGCTTCTTCAACATTCGTTGTATCTTCAACATTCTTAAAAAGTTTAAAAAAAAATTCAGTAATCGACGGAAAAAAAGGTTCATTATAGACAATTTATAAGATTTTGGAGGTTCGCTATAAAAGGATAAATTAGCATTAAATACAATAGGAAAACGGCGGGACCAAAATTTTCGTTCGTTATATCTGGGTGTTCATTATATACCGGGTTCGCTATAACGGGGTTCGACTGTGTATATATATATATATATATATATATATATATATATATATATATATATATATATATATATATATATATGTTTATACAAACATGCACACACACACAATTTTTTCCCATCATAAAAGAAAATGTGATTTAATATTATATATTTAATGACATATTACTGACCGAATGACTACTGCAGAGTTGGAAGTCTGAATTCTAATTAAAAGGCTATCGCGAGATTTATTTTCAATTTTCACATTTGACTGCAGTCATCAATTTGAGTTTCAGCTTTGAAATTTAAGATTTACCACAATAGCCGGTTTCTGGACGAGATTCCTCCTGCAAGTCGGTGGTCCCCCCCCCCTCAAAATTGGACCACAGGTTAAGAAACCATGCAATAACGATTTAATGTGATTGACACTTAGGCCGTCTGTACACGAAGCAACTCAAAAGAAACTGATAACTGACTCAAATCACAAACCAGTCCATGATGAGTCGCAACCTATGTAATTGAATGGAGCCACGCACACGGCACAACTGGTTACAAACCCGTCCGACGGGTTTGTAATCAGTTGTGCCGTGTGCGTGGCTCCATTCAATTACATAGGTTGCGACTCATCATGGACTGGTTTGTGATTTGAGTCAGTTATCAGTTTCTTTTGAGTTGCTCCGTGTGCAGACGGGCTTAACTGCAAACCGTGCACTGACGACGCTCTCATCCGCAGATACTGTAAAAGTAATCCGAAATAATGCTCACTGCATCCAATTACTGCACAGAAAGACCGAAAGACATTGCTTTCTCTAGCAAAAAAAAAAAAATTACTTTTACTCTCATTCACAATCTTGATATAATTACATTTCCGCCAATTCCAAACTGAATCAAAAATTATAATTTGACTGAGCAATTTGCCGGGATCCGGAAAAAGTTATCGGGCGATAAATTTTTCCAAAAATCCTTCGAATCTGAAGTTAACGAAACAAAATTAATTATTCCTCGAGCTATAACTATCAGAGTTCTGTAATGACTTTGAAAGGCATTTAAATTTAATCAAGAATATTTTATCAATTAATGGATACATAATTCTTTTCTGAAACCTCATTTTTCCAAAAGCACGGCTCCTTGAATCTATAATTTTTTGTTCCCTTTTGCATTCTGCCATAAGATTATTTCTGTAATCATGTCTCTAATTATATAATGAATGTCATTAGCCTGGATAAAAAAATGCAAGCAACTGACGTACCATAGCACGTTAGATTAGGAAATTAATGTCAGTATACGCAAAGAAATAGAAAGCAAACTACTTCGAAATTATGAGAAATGAGTAACGCTTACTCTGTTAAAAAATATGTATTTACTAAAATCGCTTTTCTAATTTTCCAACGAATATCAATAACCTGGACTTAAACATAGAAACAGCATGTGTTATATAGCACGATACATTATAGATTTAATGCAAACCCGTGCAAGTATCGAAAAGCAACTGCACATCCAGATGAGAATAACAAACGTCTTACAATTCCTGAACTCAATAAAAGCGACTACGATAGTGTATTTCTAACAACTTTTGCATTCACATTTATCGCAAATCGGGTAATTTTTTTTATCTATATATATAAAACAGTTCCATAACTGACTGACTCACTGACTGACTGACTGACTGCTTCACTAACATACAACGCACAGACCAAACCGCTGGACCAAAAGGGCTGAAATTTTGCATGGCGATTCTTCTTATAGTGTAGGGGTGCACAAAGAAAGAGTTTTGAACAATTCTTCTTAGATTTTCTAAAATTAAATTTTAAAACTGTTTTAGTAGTTTTAAGTTATTAATTATTTTTTAAGTTTGCATTTAAAATAATTTGGGGGTTAAAAATTTATATCACAAGAAAGATCCTAAAAATTCCTTTAAAATGAAATATTTTTCGAATCGTTATCTTCATTTTCTGATTTTTGTTGAATTTTTAAAGATTCATTTTTAGAATTTAATTTATTAAATGCTGATCACGTGATTTCTTTTTCTGGTACAATAAATAAATTTATCTTCACGTGAATAACAACTAAATAAACAAAAAAAAATGTCTTGCTAATACGGCAGACGATTGGACATTATCCAAAAAATATTAAAATACAGAAAAAGATATGTTTCTCAAACTGTTTTATATTAACTGTACTATATTCTTTAATATTTCCTATTACATTTAATTTGAATATTTTCTTCTGCATTATTTTGTTTATAAAAATATCTTTTACGATTTTTATAAGTATATTTTTTGGATTTTTTTACATCAATTGTATACATCCATCATCGCATTTATTATATATATAGGCATTAATTGCATACATTGACCGTTGTATTTAATTTGAATGTACTCCGTAGCGATATACAGGTTTTCAGGTAGTTTCCACATATGATCCGATGCAATATTATGTAACGGAATGGCACAGCACGATACATCAGGGATTTAGGTTGGGAACTTGCAAGTAAAGAAAAACACTTGACTATCGAGATGCGAATAACAAACTTGGTACAAATACCAAGCTCAGAAAAGCCGACAGTGTTATGTGAATGACACAAACTTTTGCATTCACTTTGATCGCAGTTTGATCAATTTTTCTTTTCAGAGTTGGACTGTATGCATGTAATAATATGGAATAAATCCATGCATCATCGATTTAGCGTGGACACGTGCAAGTAACGAAAAACAACTGACTATTGAGATGTGAATGACAAAGTTTGTTCAAATACTTAGCTCAGCAAAAGCGACAGTGATGTGAATGACTGATGTGAATTGCTAACACCTTTTGCACTCACTTTTATAGCAGTAGGGGTAGGTTTTTTCATAAATGAGCAAGAAACATTGAGAGAATAACTAAAAAATTGCAACAAATACAAAGGCCGTTTCTATTGGGGATTACTCATTGTTATAAAACGGTATTGACAGATGCGCTGGCCACATTGACGGGTTGTCTGCCTTTAGACATCAAAGCTAAAATTGAAAAGGATTTATATGAGATTTTATATGGAAGCTGTGATGTAATATGAAGGTACAGTGATTTCCGCTTATAAGAATCACGTTTGTTATTACTGATTTTGATTCTTATAAGCGGTTGATTCTTATAGCCGAAATTTAGGTTTTTGCACAGGCACACACACCTATATATACATATATTAAATAATTTACCATAAAATACTCTTTAATTTACGTTAATTATGTTTTATTAAAATTATTTTTTATAATTTTAAAATTACAACTTAATTTCTAGACCTATAAGTACATACACATGATTATAGTAAGATAAGAAAAAAATCCAATATTTCCTACAAAATACCTGCTTAACAGTTTTAACATTTCAACTACAGGAAGGGAGCAAGAAAAAGTTTTCTATGGTAAATTTGACGTAATGAATTTTTCAGGAGTCTGTGTATACCTCTTTCAATACTAATAGTCTCAGACGAAAATTCACCTTCTAACTTACGGTTCACGGTTTGATAACGCGCTGAATCTACTAATGTCACGTTTGCCTAAATGATAGTGGACTCTTCGCCGAAGATTTATGTGTTTCAGGGTAAAGGAAGCCACAACCAGGATGTGGGAAAAAAGAGTCCCTATTTTTGTTTGTCAGTGGAGAAAAGTGAAATGGGACCTGGACGGGTAAGGGGTCAAGGTAATAGGACAGTGTTGGGGACAGTTTAAGGGGAAACTATTATGTTATGTCTAACAAAGAGAGGAATGAATTTTATGACTATATTACATTCCATCTTATCAATCTTTCTTTTAAAAAAAGAAAAACTTCATGCCTTTTGATGGTTTAAGTGGCTTTTTTGGAAAAATGAAAGGAAAGCGAAGAGTGTAAACTGATTCTTAAAACCGGTGGACTGATTCTTTAAAGCGAAAATTTTAACATGGAAATAATACATTTGTTTTTGTTTTTGGGATATTGATTCTTATAAACAGTTGATTCTTATAACCACTGATCACTATAAGCGGTGGTTACTGTATATGCTATAAGACAGAAAATTGCGAGGTTAAGTAACAAGCCATTTAACCCTTCAGCGGGCGCGCCCGTGTATAAAGTGCAACATTTTCGTAACTTTGAATGGTTTGTTTTTTACAAGTATGGTTTGAATGTTCTAAGCAGTTTCTATTTATAGCTACACCCTTTCTAATGCAGGTCTGATTTTCTGACCCTTGTATTCCTTTCCATTCATTGTTAGTCGTGATTTAACCGTGGTAAACCAGCGATTATACTGGATTGCAATACGACAAAATTATGAGTTGATTTAGTAGATCAAATGTGCAGCTATTACACGGTATTCCGCATATCACGAAGATGGACAGTCTCATTGTCTTTTTAGGCTTTTGGACGTAATAGGAATCGTTTCACAAATTATCCTCAAATGCGTTAAACCAGGCAGTTTTGAATTAACACTATTGTATCTGCATTCTTTGGACTTTAATTATAAATATATCTCAATATTATAAGCATTTTATATATTACCATAAAACGCAGAATCATTATTTTCAATGTGAAAAAAAATTATTACAAAAGGAATTAATCAAGGTTGAAAGAGAGGTTGCACTTTATGCAACGTGCGCCTGCTGGTGTTCCAAAAATTGGCGCGCTCGCAGCAGGGTTAAGAACATTATAGAATTATATGCCATAGAGTGGACTTGTGATAGGAGACACAGGACGAACATACACAGATGGCTCACGGGAAAATGGCAGGACGGTTTCGGGAGTGGTCTGTTATGAGAACGAGATGGAAAATAAGATAACCATGGAAAGGTTGTCTGATAATGCAAGTTCTTATGCAGCAGAAACTAGAGCCATACATATCGCCCTACGCGATGCCAAGAACAGTAAAAAAATGGAAGTAGATTTGTATATTGATTCTATGAGGGCTTTACAAGCCCTGGAAACGGTAGATTACAGGAGTAATTCCGTGGAAGACATTAAGAGCATAATACGAGATGGGGGAATAAAGCCATACTTTCATTGGGTTAAGGTTGCTATGTTCTAAGAAATAAAATTGTATTTCATTTTTCCTCTTTTTGCAGACTCTTGTGGTGGGAGGAGTCCAGTTGACAGTTCGAGAATTTCACCCCCCTTAGGATTGACATTTTGAGGGATTGTAATGGCTCTCTCTCTATAGGGGGGTTAAGTGCTGCCCCCTAATTTTTTATTTAAAATATATTTTTGTCGACTATTTACAGCTACATAAATGCTGATAATCAAATAAAATTGGTATTGTCAGATAGCCTGAACTTTTCTGCAAAGCGCTACAGGATTCATTTTATAAATTTCGTCCACCGTAGGTATTTATGAGCGTTTAAAACACACTATACCAGATTTTTCCCCGAATAATTTAAATTTTAAAATATTAATTGCATTTTTTAAAAAAAACGAAAAATGTACACAAATGTAAAATTTCTTTCTCTATGACGGACTACAATTTTAAAAAAAATCTTTGAATCCAATTCGGCAATCCGTGGACAAATTTTCTTTATGGGATAACATTGAGGTGAGCGAATCCAATGGGGTTGGTACATAGCAGCATTAAGACATGCTCAACACAAAGAAACTTTAGATGATACACCATCCAATCAGATACTTCGACTTACAGCACGTAGCAATACCACGAATGCTGATTTGACTGTGAACTCGGTTGACACTGCCGGATATGCAGCAAGAGAAAAGTTTTATACAACCTTGGATCTGGTGAACGCTTCATTGGTTCTTCGTTTGAACCAACAAAACTCCTCCTGAAAGAGCATTCGTTTTCTTGGACAGCTTTCAAACAGAAATTAAAAGGAAATCTCGGCAAATTCTGCTGCTTCGTGGATGCGCATATGTAGCTTTTAAAGGTTAATGGCTTGTGCCAAAGGCCTGGAATTTACGAATGAAAAGATAAATAAATAATATCCGAACGCAAGGCGAACAAAAACTAAGATACATAAAACTATACCATATACCTTCTGTTACTTTGGAATTGCCATAGATTTACATCAAATGGTTTATCCTTTAGAAATTTCTGCTTTGTCTTCATCATTTTCTGGTTTATTAATATCCGCTTCTTTCTGAGGTTTTACGTTTTATAGCAGAGACAAGTTGTCACTGATTTTATATAAATTTTCTGACAAAGTTTCGCTCATGACATGCTTTTCTCAAGCTTTAGGGCAAACGTAACGTTAAAATTCAAATATCGATACAAAATTTGAATAAATTTTAAAAAGCACTTTGCCAAAGTGTACCGAAATTATAGGACAGGAAATATAAGTGTTTCCTACGATTTTCTCCCTTAATATCCTTAACAATTTTCTTTAAGTCTTTAATAATTATTTATCCTTATCAGTCCTTAATCCTAAACTAAAAATTGAAAGAGTCCCTAATCTTTTAACACGCAAAATCCCATATTCAACACCCTGATCTTTTGTTTAAATATAAAAAAATATTATTTTGATAATTTAAAATACTCAAAAGGGCAGGTAATGTTTAGGTTTCGGATCTGTTAACTACTGCAGTGAGGAACAAACATTTTGAGAGATATACATATGTAGAAGAAATTAAAGTGCACCTCATCTTAACTAAGTGGTAGAAGTAACCAGTTATCGGCAGTCAGCAATTTTATTCAGATTCTTTTACGATGTCAAGAGGCTACGGTTACTATAAAACAGAAAACTATTGGATTTAAAACGTTTGTTACCGTCTGTTGGCAGCAACCCGTTCGTCGAGAAAACCTGTTATGCAAAGGCAACCCAATACAGCTGAAATTTGTTTAATGGCAAATACTTTAAAAAGAAGCATTTTATAGCAATTGATTTTGCTAAAATATATGTATTCCTCAGAATGTTATTATAGGGCAGGAGTGGCTAAACGGCGGCTCCATATCACTTCCTTTCGGCGCAAATAAGGGCTATGATTTTGGTACTTCTTAGGCCCGTTGCACACACGGCGTTTTTATCCGTGGCGGAAAAAATCCGTCGACGTCGTTCCAACAGTAGACCACAGAAGTCAATTGGAGCTTGCACACTGGGCGGAAAAAAAACGATCGGTAAATTTTCCATCGACGGTAGCTTGTGCAGCTGTCAAGTGCCATTGTGCGCCGGCGAATATTTTGACTACTGTTGGAACGACTTCGACGGATTTTTTCAGCCACGGATAAAAACGCCGTGTGCGCAACGGGCCTTAGAGCTGTGAATTCTTATTGTTGTGAATCAGTAATTTAAATGTTCGGTTTGAGAGTGGTAGTTGCGGTGCGTTTTGTACTTGAAGGTTTTTTTACCATTCAAGTCAAGTTGTTGTTGTAACGATGGACAACCGGAGCGCCTGTTCAAGCACAGTGTGATTATTCCTTCTAATGATAGAACTGATGATGCCATATGACCCAGACAAAAGGAGACTGTTTATAGACTCATCAAAGATAATCCTGAAAGTTTTCCTTTTGGCCAATGGGAATGAGTTACCATCAGTTCCCGTTGCATACTCTATGGATATGAAGTAGACGCACGAAAACTGAGGGATGTACTACTGAGGGATGCGAAAAATATCGATGTGAAAAGGTCTTCAGTCTTAGGGCCTGTTCACATAAGAGTCCGTTGCGTTGCGTTGCGTTGCGTTAAGGAAAAGATGACGTTGAGACGAAAATAAACAAATCATAGGCCTCCAAACGATTAGCAATGAAATTTTTAACGCCTATGATTGGTTTATTTTCGTCTCAACGTCATCTTTCCCTTAACGCTGCGCAACGGACTCCTATGTGAACAGACCCTTAGAGTTCATTCATTCTACAAAACGCAACCACTGTTAACATAGTGGTCCTTCTACACGCAGAGTAATAAAGATAAAGCGGAAGTGAGATCGTAACGACGCCATTTTCCGAGAAAGGTAGGACTGATCCATTTCTTTAACCCTCAAACGGTACGGTAGGGGGTGTAAAGGTGTGTTTTACCCCACCCTTACTCTCCCCTCTCATTGGAAAAGATCGAGTTGACAAAGGAACCCTACCAGCCCCGTCTTGCAACAGGCGTTGGAGCGTTTGCAGTTATACGTTTGCAGTAAATCCGAATGTCTTTGTTGAAAAACGTTATTCATGATCGCTAGTCATTTTTTACTTTTTTAGATTTTAAAAATTTTTATTCCGATTTTGAAGGCCAAAATTGTCAGTATATATTATCTTTTACATTTTTGTGCTCGGAATTCTGGTTCAGTAACTTCTAAAACTAAGTACAAGACTAAATTACGTATTAAATCTACTTGTAAGGTTTACATAAGATTCGATTCACAATAATCGAACTTTTAGGTGAATAAATCTAAAGAAGCCGCTTAAGATATGCTAAATGCGGCATACGCGGTTGGTATAAATACCAAGCAGCTAGTCGACGAAGTGTTGAGGAAGTGAGAGGAAGTGAAAGGAGGAGTAGAACTGACGAAACGAAGTAACGAGCTGGAGCTAGGCTTAGAGTCTGGTTTAATAATAGTTGAATTTTGCGAGAAGCCGCTAGAGGCATAGCTAGGTTGCCTCAAACCTACGCGAGTTCTTGTTAGGCCTAAAGTTTACAAGGCCGCACTGCTGGTTGACTTTCAAAGTATCTGTGATTATTGCAAAGAGTATTTTTCTTGAATAAGTAGTTATACAAGTGAATATATTGAGTTGTATTTCCCTTGCACGAATGCTAAATATATGTCGTACTAGTAGTAGGCATCATTTAGGTTGAAAAAGAAAGTTATATGTACAAATATTTAAATAAATAATGTTGTTATGTAAGAACTGTGTTTGAATGAAATTATTTAGAATGTCGCTTCAAGATATACATACCCAAAGTTAGGGTAGAAGTGCATATCCTCTATATACTATATACAACATTCTATGTAAATGCCAGATAGATTTTTTTGTTTAGCAAAACTACAATTCGTTGGTCATTTTTTCTACAAAAAGGTTTTTATTTCATGTAAAATATTATCAATAAATGTTATTATACAACAAAATTACTTATTGTGTACTTATTTCTACCAAAAGCCCCAACAAAAGAAAGATGGGGTCTATTTCGTCTAAAAACACCGTATCGTTTGAGGGTTAATATGGTTTATGAATTAAAACCTGTGTTAGTGGGGAAATAATTACAAGATAAAAAGAATTTTTTATATACCTTGTTTTTAAATTTTCTGTTGAATCATATAAACATGACAATTCTATGTATTAATAAATACTTTTTTAAAATTTTTTTGATGAATTATCCCATCAACTTGAAAGAAAATGAAGTTAATTGGAAGTTAACTTGCGTTTCACTCTTTGTTCCCGTCCCGGCCGATAGATGGCTGCACCAGTCTATAAAACAAAATTAACTGAAAATGAATTCAATCCTGCTTAAAGATGGCTAAAAGTATTAAAATAATGCATTGTAATCGTGTTCTGAGCAAATTCTAAAGTTACAAATATCTAGCTAGTCGGGAAGTTAGTTAAAAATCGATTGCAAGATTAGTACTGGACAAACACACACACAAACAAGAAAGCGAGTTAATACAAACGTGGTAAAATGTGTTGAAATATAAAATTATCAAATTACTCGGTGAGCTTGATGTAAGTGAATGTGATGAATCCTTCCCAAAACTTGTAGATACAAAAAGTGAACAGTTTAATAATGAACTCAAAGAAGTTTTTGATAAAGTTTATACTTTGTGCGACGAGGAAAAGTTCGATAAACATTTCGAAAAGCAAAAGTCAGCTGAAATCTGGTGAACAATTCAAAGAAGTAAACAAAAACTACAATGTGATTTGGAAGTATCAAAACAGAAACTATAAAGTAGCGTAATGGAAGTTTATCTCCCCAGAATACATTTACCCTCCTTTAGTGGAAATGTGCAAGACAGGCTACATTTTAGTGATCTAGACAAAGTGTTCATAACAATAACTCAATATCGGGGGCTCAAAAGTTAACTTGCTTGAAATCATCGCTTTATTCTTGAGCTGCCAAAATTAATCAGTCCATTACTATTTGTGATGATAAATACGAAACTGCGTGGTCTCTACTAGAAGAGAGATACTCAAACAAAAGACAACAGGTGTTTGCACTCATTAAAAATTGATGTCAATTAATCCAATCCAGAGAAACACCAAGTGAAATTCTTAACTCGGCCGATGCCGCCAGTGAATCCATAAGATCTTTAGAAATTTTAGGCCAAAGAATTGAAGGTTTTTCGGATACAATCACAACATACATTTTATGCAGTGGCGTAGCGAGCATAACTGGCGCCCGGGGCACGATACCTTTGTGGCGCCCCCCCCCCTGAAAAACATATAGTAATATAATATATAGACCCTATATTGGCGCCCTCGATAAACATATAATAACATAATATATAGACCTTATATTGGCGCCCCCCACAAAATAATATAGTAATATAATATATATACCTTATATTGGCGCCCTCCCCGAAAAACATATAGTAATATAATATATAGACCTTATATTGGAGCCCACCCCTGAAAAACATATAGTAATATAATATATAGACCTTATATTGGCATCCACCTCGAAAACATATAGTAATATAATATATAGACCTTATATTGGCACCCCCCACAAAATAATATAGTAATATAATATATATACCTTATATTGGCGCCCTCCCCGAAAAACATATAGTAATATAATATATAGACCTTATATTGGAGCCCACCCCTGAAAAACATATAGTAATATAATATATAGACCTTATATTGGCATCCACCTCGAAAACATATAGTAATATAATATATGGATCTTACATTGGCGCCCCTCTGCGAGTGGCGCCCGGGGCATGATAGACCCCCTTGCCCCCCCCCCCCCTTTGCTACGCCACTGATTTTATGACAGAAATTAGATACGTCCGCAAAACTGTGGTTTGAAAGCGAGCAGAAAAAAGACGAGCCACCAAAACTAGATGATTTAATGGAGATTCTTAAAAGACAAGCGAGAACGTTAGAAGTATCCCAACTCCCGAGAATTAATGGTTTTTTTTAAACGTAACTCGCAACAACGAATTCCTAGCATGGTATTTACATTTAATGCAAAAGGCTGGAAATTTTTTAGGTGTATTAAATGGCAGAGTGACAAATTCCACGGTTTTTACAAATGTCCAGAATTCTCAAATCCCTCGATAAATTCTAGATATGAATTCCTAAAAAAATATAATCTTTGTTTTAATTGCTTGAAAAATCATTGTGTGAAAAAATGTAAATCAATATATAGCTGTCAAAAGTATTCAAAGAAACATTCTACTTTATTGCATTTCGTTTCGAACAGCAGTGACGTAATGCCTCGTCTAGCAGCAATCTGGATGCGAACTCTGCAATTTACCCTTCTAAAGAAAAACTGTTTACGGGAAAATCTGCATGTAAAGCGAATCATACAAACCAAGGTCTTCTCTCCACTGCTATTGTTTACATTAAGGATAGGTTTGGAGTATTTTTAAACCGCTGAGGACTTCTGGACGTTGGTTCAATGAGTTCATTCATAACTAGTCAGTGTGCTAATGATTTGGGAATTAAAAAAGAAAATGTAGATATTGCGGTTTCCGGGTTGAATGGTGCTACAGTGCACGTTAGATCGAAAGTAACTGCGTTAATTTCAAACTACAGGTAGCCCTCCTACAGCACGACATCTTACAACACGGTTCCACACTAACACAACTGGAAAATTGCGGGAACCCTCGTGTAACACTGCAACCAGTAACACGGCTTAGCTCTAACACGATTTAAAATTGCGAAAACCTTTGTACAACACTGTACTTCTACAGCACTAGATAATATGATTTTTGTTTAACATTTAAAAAATAAAAATACCTTATAGTAATGACGGGAAGGAATAATGAACTCTAGTAGCTTTACATGAAAATGTATAAACAAATAATTTATTCATTTATAACTCTATTCGGATGTCATGGAGGAAAGCGTCATGCGCATTTTACACGTGTGACGTAATACCCCTCCACGTGGACGAACACTGCGTCGTTCGAATTCGTGCTGATGACGTCGGCAGATGCACTTTTGATTTTGTTTAGATTAATGTACATTTTGATCTCTTTATGAGAAGATTTGATTTGATCCGGTCATGCCGGAGTAATGTAAATAATTTGTAAAAATGTACATTCGTCTACCCTTCCGCTGAAAGAAGCCGAGAATTCAAAAGGGAGCTGCGACATTGTCTATCTCCGTATACCGTGAAATCTACAATGACCTTGTAAGAACCAGCAAACAAACCAAAATTAGAGATTTTTTTAAAGAGGTTAGAAGGTGCAAAATATCTAAATGAAGAAAAAGGTTCTGAAAGTGAAGGTGATATCGTTCAACCGAAAAATACGTTCTCGTTTGATTGTACTGAGCAGCGATGAGGAAGAAATTTAGTAAATTAAGGTCGCATTAAATGAAAATAATATTTCTGTTTCTTTTCGTTTTGTGTTATACATACATTTATATTTTTGCTTTATATGAAGTTGCTTATGTGAAATTTTAAAAAATAATGTTTGTTTTTAATAAGTTTTCGGAACGTAACCCCGCTTTTTGTACTGAATCTGGGTCTCATATTACACGGTTTCACACAACACGACATTTTCTAGGAACCTATCTACCGTGTTATAGGAGTGTTACCTGTACTCTGATTTTGAAGCTGAAGTACCAGTAAATTATATTAGTATTCCTATCGAGCAGTATCCCCAGAATATTACATTAGCGGATCCGGAATTTTACCAGCCTGGAAAAATCGACGAGTTGTTGGGATCAGAAATTTTTTATGGGCATTTAAAATTCGGTCAAATTCAAGTGCCGAATTCACAATTTAAAGTTTCAAAATTCTGTTTTTTTATTTATTGCATGTGGCAGTATTTCACGTCCTGAATATCAAAATTTGTAAAACATTCACTGTGGGTTTGTCTACTATTATAAGGATTTGACAAATGAGGTGCAAAAATTTTGGCACCTTGAAGCAATAAGAATTAATACGATCCTACGTGCAATGTCGAAGATCAAGCGTTATAAATATTTGAAAAGACTGACCTTTATAAAAATACACGTTATGGAGTTGAATTTCAGTGGAAGAAAGACTGGAAAGAAATGGGTGATAATTTTACTATTGCAAATTGCCGACTAAATAGTCTTAAAAGGAAAATGAAATTAAATTTATTGCTTCATTCAGAGTATTGCAAGACTTTAGAAGACTACGTTAACAAAGAAATTATAGAAAAGGTGTCAAAAACATCTCAACCAGATGATTGATCGTTGTTCTATCTTCCACACCAACCCGTCATTAGACAAGAAAGCCTAAGGGCCTGTTCACATAGGAGTCCATTGCGTTGCGTTAAGGAAAACATGACGTTGAGACGAAAATAAACCAATCATAGGCCTCCAAACGATTAGCAATGAAATTTTTAACATCTATGATTGGTTTATTTTAGTCTCAACGTCATCTTTTCCTTAACGCTACGCAACGGACTCCTATGTGAACAGGCCCTAACAACGAGTATGCGGATAGTATTTGATGCAAGTTCCCATGATACAGGGCAATTATCTCTCAATGATTGTCTTTGGCCAGGACCAAAGCTTAATCCAAGTATCCTAAGTGTTCTCCTCAATTTCAGATTAAATAAAATCGCATTTATAGCTGATATAGAAAGCCATTTTTGCAAATATCTTTAGCACAGAAGGACAGAGATGCAGTGCGACTTTTATGGTTTGAAGATAGTGCTCAAGTGTACCGATTCAATCGTGTCCTTTTTGGGGTAAACGCTTCCCATTCCTTCTATCTGCTTCAATAAAAAATCACATCTAGAATCAATTTCGTGCTGACCATCCGATTACAACAATATTACTGAACGAGTGCCTGTACGTAGATGACTTCCTCTCAGGTGTCGACAACTTACAAGATGCGCTGGAAGCCTCCCGAGATGCCATTTCTATTTTGGAAGAAGCAAGTATGGTACGCAGAAAATGGACGACCAATGACAAACTAATGAAGAAGCGGAAACAATAAGGGCTACTCAGGCACAACACAATCTTATCGATTTAGAATTCCCCTCAACAAGAGTTATAGTGATTATGATGTCACGGAATACAAGTGAAGATTGTTTCATCGTTTACGTGCATGGGCTGTTGGAGGTTCTATCAAAAATGAAGACAATAAGCGCTTTCTCCTGCGGGCGATCAGGAAAAGATACAACCCTCTTGGCATGTTAATTCCCTTTACCGTTCTTGTGAAGAGCATATTTCAATATTTGTGGGTGAAGAAAGTTTCTTGGGATGAAAAGCTAAAAATTCCAAGATATACATTCAACTCAACAAGTGTAGAACACTCAGATGTCAGAGATCCACTGCTTCAGCGATGCCAACCAAAGAGCCTACGTCGCTGCTGTGTACCTGAGAGTCTGAAAGAAACTAATATCGAGGTAAATCTCTGAGCATCAAAAAAGCAGAGTTGTACCTCTCCAAGGGACTACGATGCCAAGACTAGAACTACTGGAAGCTGTACTTGCTGCCCTACTGGGTAGTGAAGTCAAGAAAATAGTAGATAGAAAAAACCCATGAGTTATTTCCTTCTGGACTGACTCCAAAATCACCCTGTACTGGATCAAAAGTTCTAGTAATAGGAGGAAATCTTTTATAGCTAATTGTGTCAACGAAACTGAATCATTGACTGACAACGTCATTTAATAATGACATACTTTTACATTTATGATATTATGTTTTATCTGTTTTTGATTTCATCAGAATAAACATTAAAAACATCCTCAGCGGGTGAATCAAGTTACAAAAGAAATTTTTAAGAAATTTAGTTACTTCTATGTTGAAAACCATTGCTTTTCTTAGGAAGGGAACTAAAAAACTAGGCCTTAAAATCTGTAAAAAAAAAAAAAAAAAGACTCAAAACTCCTTAAAAGTTCTTAATTTTTAGTCTCATATTTATACTGACAAAAAAATATTTTATAAACACTTACAATCTAACATTATTACGTTAAAAATCTCAAACTGTGCGTGCATTGGGATCTGAAATATGCATTAATATTTTAAATTATGTCTATAATTAAGAGAAAAAAACTTTCCACTTTAAGGCACATTTACGTTGAAAAGAGGGTCTCGTATGTAATAGTAACTCATTTCATGAAGCATTACTATAATACTTCATTCGATTCCTTCTCTGATCGGGGGGGTGGGTGGGAATTCGTTCCACCAGAGCTAATGTGAAATGGCTCGCCATATTACACTACATCTTGAGATGTCGTAAAATATAGGTAGTTTAGAGGAAGAAGTAAAAAAAATATATATATACTTACGGCGAATGGCTCGTATCGACTTTTTACGCCCAATATTTGAATTACGTGACCGATGTTGAGTGATTAACTCAAAAGTTTTTCGCGAGTACTGCGTTTGTGTATGGGTGGGAGATTGGGACACAAATCAATTCCTGGGGATTTCGTTTTCAGTGTTTTGACTCTCTTGGAACTGTTGTTTGTGTGCAATGTTATGAATATTTAGCTTTGTTTTTACCGATGTTTTAGGTGTGTGAATACGCGTTGTTGATTGGTAAATCAACAACGCGTATATACATAGGTTTTTTGACGCAAGTTTCAGAAAGGACAAGCTGGGTGAAATGCGTGATCATAGAAATGATTTAGGTACCTTTTCTAATATTCAGTAGCTTTACGTACTTTAGGAACTCTTTTTTGTTTCCTATAGCTTTACATATTTTAGCCACACTTTTTGTTTGAGTAGCACCATACACTTTAATCAAACTTTTTAATTTCCTGCATTATGAAACGCTATAGCACCCTTTTTAGTTTCCTGCATAATTATACAATATACTACATCATATTTTACCAGCATCATGCATGCTTTAGCCCTAATTATTAGTCTCCTACATCGTTATACGTTCAAATTACTGTCATTACTTTCTTACCTCATTATAAGCTTTAGTCAAGCATAGAACTTTTCTGTTTCGTTATACGCTTTAGCCATACACATAATTTTCCTACCTCGTTATAAGCTTTAGTCATACATATAACTTTCCTGTCTCATTCTACGCTTTAGTCATACATATACCTTTCCTACCTCATTATACGTTTTAGTAATACATACAAGTTTCCTACCTCTGTATAATCTTTAGCCACACACATAACATTCCAACCTCGTTATAAGCATTAGCATAAATATAATTTTCCTATCTCATTATACGCTTTACTCTTACACAAAACATTCACTATAATTGCACATACAGAACTTTAAGAACCATAATAAAGCAACTACATACAATTCACAATCACGATATAATTTTAGCGTCAACTTAAAAACTCACCTCGTCATCTACTGGGTTTTAAGCAAAGCAAATAACATCTGACATGGGCTATCAATCGGTAGGTAATCATCTCCGATACAATCTGTTTATCTGAAGCCAATATTTACATCCAAGCACCTGGGTTATGCTGGAGTGCCTTAACGGCTTACTTTACACCATTTCTAGAACACATCCACACACAAAAATTAATTCTGTATTAATGTATGCAATATTCTACGTATTGATCAATTATGTATTGATCAGCGTAACGTAAACTCTTTTATGGCAATCATAAACACGTAGTATAGATGTTAAATGCGAAGCGAGGGCAGAACTGTCAACAAGCTGCCAAGGCTTCGAGGGATTATAAGACGGGAAGACGATCTGTCTTTGGTCGTCTGAAATTGGGATTTTCATTGGCTGCTGAAGAAGACGTCAGAACCAACAAGCAAAAAGACGATTTTCGTCATGACGACTTAGTCCAGAACTTGCGAAGGGTATATTTTATATAACATGATTCGAAAATCAATTGACAAATATAAATGGCAGTAATTTTTTCCGAAAGACAGAATATGGCGGCAAAAACATATAAATGCCTCGGCACAGCTATAAAGTTACAGTCCATGCAGATTTTCCTAGAGCATATCAAATTGGCAAACGAGATGGGCTGTAAGATTTTTCTTTTGGCGTAAAGAACTCAGTCCGCTGTTGGCTTTTAAAAAAAAAATGTCAAGTGGCGACGAACATAATAATATTTTATTTCGTTAGTTTTTCTAGAACAAAGCTTTAATAAATATGATTTTAAATCATCGGGCAACTTAATGAATGTTTCATCTTTCTTCCTATGAAAAACTTTGTAACCTACGATATCCAAGGGAAAACGGAAAAGGCGTGAATATCAGTTAAAATGGCAGCACATATTTTCTACATTTTTAATATATATATATATATATATATATACACTACTGGCCACTGTAAATGCAACACCCTGAAGGAAACATACAAATAACATGGAATTTACAACATGGATTAGCGGAGGTGAGATATGCAAATGATTAGAATTTCAGCGCAGACGCACATCACGCGCGCCTGTGGCGGCACTTTAAAGCGCTATTTAAGGCTTGGAGATTTCGACGATTTCAAGATCGGCAATTGTGTTTTTCTTGTGGTTTTTTACAAAAAAACGATCAATTATGCCTCGTCGAAAACAGCGATCATCTTTTGATCAAGTATCCGAGTTCGACAGAGGACGGATAGTGGCCTACCGAGATTTTGCATTATCTTTCAGGGAAATCGGTAGTCGTGTTGGAAGAAACCAAACAACTGTAATGCAGATATGTGATCGTTGGATGCAGGAGGGTACGACGGACCGGCGTGTTCGATCGCATCCACCTCAGCGCACCACTTCACCTGATGACAGGCAAATTGTGCGCATGGCAGTGACGGATCGCTCAGTCACATCACGAACCATAGCACAGCATATGCAGTCTGTCAAGCATCATCCAGTGTCTGCGCGTATCATTCGACGCCGTTTACAGCAGAGTGGTCTGTTCGCAAGACGTCCATTGCTTTGTCTACCCTTGACGCAGAACCACAGACGTCTCCGCCGCCAATGGTGCGATGACAGAAGGATGTGGACGGCAGAATGGAATGAAATTGTCTTTACTGACGAGTCACGCTTCTGTCTGCAACACCACGATGGTCGCATTCGAGTCTGGAGACACCGTAAAGAGAGGATGCTGAACAGCTGCGTTATGCACCGCCACACTGGTCCTGCACCGGGTATTAGTGTATGGGGCGGTATTGGATATCACTCTCGCACACCTCTAGTACGCATTGCCGGTACTTTAAACAGCCAGCGCTACATCTCCGAGGTGTTGGAGCCAGTTGTCCTTCCTTACCTTCAGGGCTTGCCCACAGCCATATTTCAACAGGATAATGCGCGATCACACGTGGTACGCATTGTCCAACGGTTCTTCGTCAATCACCAGATTGTATTGCTTCCCTGGCCGCCTCGCTCTCCGGATCTTTCGCCGATAGAAAACATGTGGTTCAGGGTTGCTCTACGATTGACCCAGATTCCATCCCCAGCTGCCACAGCAGATCAACTTTGGCAACGTGTGGAGGCTGCTTGGTCTGCTGTACCCCAAGAACTCATCCAAAGTCTCTTTGAATCAATGCCGAGGCGTGTGGCAGCGGTGATCTCCAACAATGGCGGCTACTCTGGCTACTGATTTTGGCAGGAACCACACTTCACAGAAGTCTATAAATTTATTCATTTGATACTTGGTCAACATGTTATCTACAAAATAAATTTTGTTGTGATATCTCTTCTCTTTCTTGGTGTTGCAATTTGGGTGGCCAGCAGTGTATATATATATATATATATATATATATATATATATATATATATATATATATACACTGAAGTGCCACTGAATTAGGGATACCTACCTAGTAAGGAGTTGGGCCTCCTCTGGCCTTGATAACGGCTGCCACACGACGACGCATAGATTCAACAAGTTTCTGGAAACGTTAGACGGGAATGGATTGCCAAATATTGGATAAA
>OU015490.1:33682485-33692485 GCA_907164885.2 Dolomedes plantarius | reverse complement strand
TTTCTCGAATTTCATCGTATTAATTTTACAGTAACATATTCTTATAATACAAATTTGAATGAAAGAAAAAGAATTTTAAATTTACAGACCTTAGTTAAAATAAACAAATCACACATATTTAGAAAAATATTAATGTAATGTAATGTCAGAGACATAGACAGTAGATGTCATGAGACACCAAAAAATATCAAAAAATAAGACCCTTTATCCTCAGTACGTACATTGAAGAATATATATTACATTGTTTTTTTTTTGTAATTGAATCAGGATACGAGAAATAATATTTACAATAAGAAAAAAAAAGGCAAAAAAATTAGTTTAAATAAATGTTAGAAATAAAAAATAAGGCAATTAAGTTTAAAATAATAAGTAAGTTATATTTAATAAATTAAATTGGCAGGTTTGAACATCCGTGAGTACAGATAACAGAACTGCACTTTGCAGGATCGAACCGAGGACTGAAGCATGGGAAGCAAAAACGAACGCCCCACACCAGCATTCCCTGATAGGGTATCAAGTGTGGAACTTCAATAAGAGGAAACTGCCTCGCATGGAACAGAAAAATAAAGGAAAAATGTTAAACACTATCAGAAACCACACTATCAGAATAACACTATCAGAATTAACCTGTGAACAATTAATGGACTGGGTAAGATTTGAAATATTAAGATCGGAACATAAATTTTTAATTTTTAAGTGGCCGTTCGGTTTTGGGATTTTTTTTTTCCAAAAAAATTCAATGCGTAAGTAAATTAAGTAATTTTGAAAGGTCCGATATTAATCCAATTGCAGTAATGTTTTCAGATAAGATTTTGAGAAAGTTTCATGAAATTGATTTGGGATATTGAATTTTGACTAGGTTGTACATTTTGTTGAGGGTATCTTTGTACCCTTCCGCCATTAAAAAAAAAAACATGGCTCAGGTTTGGTTTCCCGCCTAACAGGAAATTCATCATTAGCAGCGGGAATTTCTTTCCTCCGGATTACGACAGTTTCCTAGGATAGAAAATTGGTTTGAGAGATTGATTCGATCATTAATGCTAGTTAAGTTCGAGAGCAATTCGCTTTAGACCAACCCAAATTTAAAAAATCACATTATGTTCGATTTCGTTCAAAATTACCACATCACATTGCATACCAAGATTATAATATTTTATACATTACATATACAATGTATTTTTCATTTTCATAATAAAACTAAACTTTTGAATGTAGTTGACTTTTTTATGCGGCCCGTCTGCCTTGAAAAAATTTACCATGTGGCCCAGATGCTGCAAAAGGTTAAACACCCTGCTTTAAGCTCATCAGCCTGATTCAGAGGTTTAACTTTTTCAGATTTAGGAATATAATCAAAAGTGGGTGTAGAAGAAAATTTAAACGCACACTTACTGTGCATAAGATTAAAAAGTTCTTTGAGATTGGGGATGTTAAACGTTATTTTGAAAAAAAAGAAATTCATGTTTTTCAAAAGTCCATAGTAATCACACATGGTTTCCATTACTTATTTCACTGACACATTGAATTGTGTTTTGTTTTGTTTTTTATTATTAAATTTTGGCATTATCTTTTGAGAATGTATTTTCGTTTTTATCAATGCAACTCTTGCAGAAGTGCCACGGACGGGTAAGGGTGACTCGGTAACGAATTTAACAATCCTTTCTACTGCTTGTGTGTGACATGGAAAATTGCTGAAGTCAGTACGTTGACTCTCCTGATCAGATTATTTTGCTTCCTAGTTTATAATCAGAAATATGCCTCGTTCTGTTACTTTAACATCTTTACGTACAATCATATCAATATAATCCTTGGCATCAAAGTTTATACGTTGAACTTAAAACTTTCCAATGCCCCCTTCATTTTTCAGTCCTTGCTTTTAGAATCCGGCGTAATCCAAGCTGTCTTACGTGGCTGCGATCAACTGATATCATACATAAGAGGAGATTTTCAGAAGCAGCGAAGTACGAATTTCTTTGAATGACTGGGTCAATTACATTTTTAAGAGTCTGATGGAGGTAACGTGAATAGCTTACAAGTTTCCACAAGTGCTTCGATCCATGGATATAAGATAGTTTCCGCTTTATGTGAAACGAAACAGATGCATATACTTACAAAATGTACTCAGTCAGTATTCGGAGATTTTTTTTGCAGTACATTCTGTTCCCACATACAAGTGAAGTATTTGGTTTGCTAATGTAAGCTATCATGAATAACAAAGTTTTCCTGGTTTCTCATAGACAAATCAGAAGAGCACCTTCCAACAGAGATTGCATTAGACATTTCTAACAAATATTTTGGGTCCACACTTAAATCATCCTTAATTTCTAGTAATGGAATGCCATTTTCAATAGGTGATAATTCAATTACTGGAAGTTCATAGCAGTTTTCTAGTTGTTTACCTATTTCTCCTCCAAATTAGGACGTAGGCGCAGTTCATTTCCATGAAATAGACAAATCAACCACTGCAGTGGCCTTCTTAATTCCTTTTCAAATAAACGAACCACATCATTATTCAATCCAGTGTTCACGGCAGTTCCACCCATTCCAATTACAGTAATGTTTAAATTCTGGTTGTTGTCATTGAAAAATGCTATTATGCTATCTTATATACATTTTCCAGTGCCAGAAATCTGCTTCTGAAAATCTCGTCCTTTGTATGATATCAGATGATCGCAGTCATGTAAGAGAGAGCTTGGATTACCCCGGAATCTAAAAGCAAGGGCTGAAAATGAAGGTGGCATCAAAAAGTTTTTATTTCAACGTATAAACTTTGATGCCAAGGATTATATTGATATGATTGAATGGAATGATGTTAAAGTAACAGGACTTCCTATGAAGAGGCATATTTCTGATGACAAACAGAAAGCAATTCAATGTGTCAGTGAAATAAGTAAAGCAAACCATGTATGATTACTATGGACTTTTGAAAAATATGAATGTTTATTTCAAAATAACACTTTGCCTTTAAAGACATTACATTAATATTTTTCTAAATAAATGTGATTTGTTTATTTTAACTAAGGTCCGTTAATTAAAAATTGTTTTTTTCATTCCAATGTGTATTATAAGAATATACTACTGTAAAATTAAGATGATGAAAATTGCGAAATTCTACAAAATCAGTTGTTCTGTAATGACATCTAAAAATTAGAAATACTTAGAAATACCTAAGTTTCTTGTAAAAATATTTTGAATATTTTATTTACAAAAAATATATATTATTAATTTAATATACCATAAAATAAACAGAAAAAAAGAATTTTATCTCTTTTCACAAAAATATCTATTTTGAAGCACCTGAAAAATATTTCAGTAGAGCAATAAAATTTTATATTCAATACCAAAAGGCAGCTTTTGAAAGCTATAGCATAATGAAATTTCAAACCATCTTTTTTTTCGCTTCGTCATACTACAATGCACTAGTGTCATCTGATTGGACATTCAGTTGCACGTGATTGAAAAGGCGCCATTAAAGATTGATTACAAGTTCGTTGAAATTAATCCACAAGTAAGTTTCATTCGTTAGTCTTAAATTATTGCCTTTAGATTTTATTTAACACCCTTACATAGTGAACATTATTCTATTTCTGTTATAAGATAGTGTTTTAATCCAAGTTATATATGAATTGACCATATTTCAGATCAAACTCTACTGAACTGAGTGTATTGAATTAGCAATACTTATGGCACTTACGAGCACTTTCGTATGTATAAATAAAAACATTTTGTTTCGGAATAATTTAAGATTCGTGTTTCAGTTAATATTTTAGATGGACAAAGGAAGTAAATGGACTCTTGTGAAAGTCTTAAGTATTTGCTAATTAAATTAATATTTAGAATTGTAATTTGTACGCACTATTTAGATTTTTATATCCTTTAGAAAGTATAAAATACATGACACAAATATCAATTCCAAATCTACATAGTTGAAAAATAAAAATGTATTTTCATTTCCAGTATAATATTTTCCATTTTATTTCTTTAAAGAAATTTGAAAGAAAATTATAATGAAATTTTTTTTAATATGTTAATCCAAATTAAACATTTTTTTACTACTGGATTGATAAATCAGTTACACATGATTCCTCCATAGTAAATTCATGCATAGTATTCAATGGTGGAAAAATTGTCCATTTTCCTATTAAATATATTTTACAATGTTCTTATTGCCAGGTATCAATAGGCAACAAATTATCCATGTCTAAATGTTAAAAGATGGATTCAAAAACGTTCCACATTATAAAAGATTCTAAAAATGAACTTGTAAATCATACAAAAGGATCTATTGAATTCCTTATCAAATTGTGTTTTGAGTAAACTTTATAAAATACACTGCATTTTATACATTATAAAGAAATAAAGAACAAATATTCTTAAAATTTTTGTGTTCATAATTTAAAAGAATGTATTTAGTATAATTATATATTTTAATTTAAATGCTAAACACTAATAGGTATTTTTCATGTATAATCTTAATAGCCTTAAAATATAATTTTTTTAAAATTCTATTTATAATGTTCTATGTGTACACTCAATTGCTATATATTTATATGTTATTCCTACTGGGTGAAATTTCTTTATGTCTATCGAGAGCAAAGATATATTCAAAATTTCAAAACCAGATCAAAATATTGTTTAATCAGTATCCACATGTCAAGTAAATATTGAAACAATAGCAAATATTGGAGCATTTTTTTATTTTGAATATCTCATTAAATAAAAAGCTTATTTAAGGAACATTTTGAATTTCAATTGCTATTAATCAATATTTTGAACTGGCTTTGATATTTAGATTATATTTCTACTCTCTCTGAAGATATAAAATAAAACAATTTCACTCTTTAGGAATAACATAATGGTGCATACTTTTTGCAACTGAGTGTATATATTCTTGCAATTGAGTGTATATATATTTTCAAGAATTATTAATTTTTGTATGTATGTGAACTCCATTGTATTCCTGAATTCATTCAAAGAACCTCTGGAGTAATGAGAAGTTTAGAGTTTTAAATTTGTGTCAATATAGATGCCACGTGCATTTAATTTTCTAATTTGTATCGTGTTTGAAATCACTTTTATCAGTGTTATTAGAGATGATGGCAGTGAAAATTATTCCAAAATAGACTATTTAGATACATAAATTGTTTCTTAACTTATTAATTTGCATTCCATGTTTTTAAATTATATATTTATAAGTATATAGATTTGTAGATTATCAGAATGTGTACATACAAAAAATTGCTTTATTGTAATAGATATTGTACGATAAGAGTTTTTATAAATCTGAGAATGTTCTCAATAACTATCTATAAGCTGTTCATCTCTAAAGGTCTTTTGGAAATTATTTTGTTGTCATGCTGTGCAAAATAAATGTGAACTTATTGGCTTAATATATATATATAAAGGGTAAAATTAGTTTCTTTTCCCCTTTTTATATTAGTGATAAGCAAGTTTATAAAGAACTCTACTTTTCAATACTTCTTGGTTTGATAAAACATTAAATTTTTATTATGGCATTATAAGAAAATATTGGTTTCTTTACAGAATTTTGAAACTGGAATCTAACTTCGGGCTTGAAAGACAAATACCACTTGGATCTCATAACTCATGTAAGGTTTTTGTTTAACGTCACTGAGCCTACCTTTTTTTATTCTCGAGCTATACTTTTAATTTCAGCAGTGGACTTGTGGCCAAAATCACTGTTTTTAATATTTTTTTAGATTTATTTTTAACTAATTAAATTTTTCTATGAAAAAACTATAAAAATATTTATTAAACAACTAAAAATTTCAAATTAGTTTTTTTAACTTAGACGCTAATCTGAACTTTCTCATAAACTTTGGTCTCAATAATTTGTGGATAGAATATTGATTTTCTTTATTTATTCTTTTTTAACTGTGAAGCTTGTTGTTAAGGTTTTAGATGAGTGAGAAAGTGCAATCCAGGGATTTCAGTTAACATGACTCCCTGGTCATGTTAACTCTTGTGAAAAAACTTGAAAGTCTTTAACTCTTGCCAAAAAAAGAGATTTATATTATAAAAGTATAAAATGCCAAGGTTTATTTAGAAAATATAAAATCTGTTCATGGACAAAGTTTGTTTATAAAACTGTAGATAAGACATTCATTGTGAGTTGTGGTTTATTATATCAAAATGTGTGTTTGATAAGTGAATGAAATAACCCTTTCTTAATAATGGAATAGAACTCCTGTATAATCAATGAATTCACGGATACAAGATACAGTTCCAAAAAGCAAAACGCCTGGTTTACAGAGTCTTTTATAATAACAGAAAAATGATATTTATATTATGAAAATGTGAAGTGCCAAGCTTTATTTATTCTTAATGGTTAACATTAAAATTTTAAAAATATTTTTAGAATTTCCTGATAAGTTGTTAGAGGTTCGTTGATAATTCATTACAGAAGTAGTAAAAAGGAAATTGCTTTTGGATGTATTAGATCATTAATTAATGGGCTAAGTAATTTTAAATTTTGGTAAAATTTAATTTTATGCATGCCATAAATTTTTCTCTCTGTTAAACATGTTTATTCCATTTTAAGTCTTAATACTTATATAAAGAATTTGGATTAAATGAAAACAGTAATGAGTGATGGTGAAAATGTATTAAATGTGGTAATTGAATTGCTTGATGTTCTAAGACATAAAATTTCTCATCATCAAAATACAATAATTGACTTCTTGACTGAACAACTGACTTTATTATTAAACAATATCCTATTTTGCTACCCCCCTTGTTTAAGTATATTATATAATCATCCTTCAAATCCTAATAGACCATTATTTTATATTTTTGATCCTGTACACATTCTGAAGTGTGTCAGAAATAATTGGCTGAATCAGAAGAATTATGGTCAGTGTATGCATTTTATTGATTTTAATGATCATAACTTAACTAAAACTGCCTCTTTTAGAACCATTAAAAGTATCCATTCTTTAGAGGATGGACAGATAGTGTTATCATAATGTGTTTGGATAATTATATCCAAACACATATTTAAACATAATATGTGTTTGGATTAACTTTTAAAAACTCCATCTTCTATGGAGAGACAAAATGTAAAACTATGCCTTAAAATTTTCAATGACTATTTTGTTGAAGGGTTGAAAGTGCTTTCTACACATACTGATGAACCTTTTTGTTTAGAAACATCTGAATATATTGCAATCATTATTAAATGGTGGAAGATAATGAATGTGTAAAGTAAGTTAAAAGGGGGTCATAAACGAGATGTGTATTGTGAGTCTTTGTCATCTAATTCATCCAATGAAAAGGTTATGTACCTACAAAAATTCTTAGTTTGGCTTGATACTTGGAATTCTCTTAAATATACTTCTGGCTTTTTAACTAAAACATATACCACACTTTCTCACACTACACATGCTGTACTTGAAATGTGAACATATTGTTGCAATGAATTGGGGATGGCATATTTCTTAACAGGAAAAATTCAAACCGACATTATTGAAAATAGGTTTGGAAAGTTTCGCCAATTGTCTGGGTCACAATACAACATCTCGTTGACACAGGTTTTCGAAAATGAATCGAAGCTTAGACTTCAAACCCTAGCCCCTTAATTTTATAATTTGTATCGTGTTTGAAATCACTTTTATCTGTGTTATTAGAGATGAAGGCAGTAAAAAAAATATCTTTAATATTTTATCCTAAATATATCTATTATGTGCTTTCTTACGTGCACATGCACACATTAGCCAGTTAAGACATAACTATGTTTTACTATCCTAAAATTAAGAGTTAGAAACTCATTAAATCTAAACTTTAGTTAAGTGTATGTCTGGGAACTAGTACCTCATCTCGTATATGGTATGTCAACTGGAATTTTTTCAAAAATTCTGATTAGTACTTTTTTTTCTCCCCATTGATTCTGAACTCTTCAAGTTAAGCATGAGCTTTGGGTTAATGAAAAAAATCATAGACAGCATCTGTTTTATGTTGTTCTTTAAATTGTTGCATTATGCTTAGAATTTCTTTTATTGCCTTGTCAAATATTTGATTGTACTAAATTTTTTAAAATTCCACTGAGCATCTTGTTTAGCTGTTTAAAAAAATGGGGGGAAATGCATTGTAAATTGTCTTTACTTTCTCAAGTTTCATAATTAAATATGTTGATAAAGTTGTGCCTGAAAAATAACTCAACTGATTCTAAACATCAGTTGGAGTTTTATGGAAAGTTGAAATTGTTTCTTGGAAGTTTTGTGAGGTAGTAATCTAGTTCATGTATATTAAAGTCTTATTTAAATATTGTGCTAAACATATTCAGCACATTGAAAGTCTGATTACTTCTCAACTTTTAATCACCAGGCAATTTTTGGTATTAAATTATATGCTCAGTGCATATTCCATTATGAGTAATTTTCACTCAATCTGATTTGAAAATTTATGTGAGGAGAAATTTTTCTGATTATAATTTAACAGCTTGCCTTGTGTTATTATATATTTATTTTTATTCATTTCAGAAAGTCTGTTGGACAGTGTCTAATATTGCTGCTGGTAATACACAAGATTCAATGAGGTATTTAAAAAAGTCATGTATTTAATACCTTTTGGTTAATGTAATGTTACTTTTTAAAAAATAGTAAATTTACTGCTAAAAAAGTAAATTTACTGCTAAAACTTAATTTTATTCTCTAGTTGAGTGCAGTGGCATAGATTATTTTACAAAGTGCAATAAAATACTTTTAACTTTTCAAACCGAACTTCTAACCAGAAATTTAAAAAAAATTTAATAAAACTTTTAAAATTGAAAATATTTTCATGGATCTAAAGAATCGAACATAACACCTGTATGGTCAACTAAGTCATGGATAAAAGATGCAGCCCTAAAAGCAAAAGGCCTGGTTTCTGTATACTTTTATAATAATCATGTTACAACAGTATACAGAAACCAGGATTTTTGCTTTTAGAACTGAATCGTTTATCCATGAATTTGTTGACTATACAGGTTTTCTATTCCATTGTTAAGATCTGTGAAAATACTCTCATTAGCAAATATTTTTTAAAAAACTTAAATTTGGGTTAGAAGCTTGGTTCAAAAAGTCTAAGTGTTTTTTCACGCTTTATAATATAATCTATGCCATTTCACTCAACATTGACAGCTAGTCAATATTACCCACCTCATTTTTCAAATTAACCTAGACTAATCAAACAATATATCATAACAATTGTTTAGTAATTACTGAATCTAAATAGTATATTTTGAATATTTTTTTACTGTGGTTATCCCTAATAACAGCTGCTCGCAAATAAAAAATACTTTATACACAGATCTCCACCATAATTTGACAATTTAGTAACAAAAGATATGCTCTATTAAAATACTATGCAGAATTTAGTATCCCAAATTACTTTCAACCACAATTTTTGTAAAACCAATTACTGTGAAAGCTACATCATATAATAAATGTTTACTTTATTCATTATTATAGTAATAGATTAGTTAAAGAGTATTCACTCTTTTCACTAAATTTCTGAGTACAGTACGACATTCAATCCTGTCAATTAAATGATTAGTTATTACAGATATAAATAAAATAGATTAGAATGCCTTGATAGAGTACAATAATTGAAAGCTGACTGAGAGACTTGTTTAGAATGACAACAAAATTTTCTCTTCACTATCGAGAATCACTCTCACATTGAAAGTAAAGAAACACAAGAATGAAGATTGAATACTATATAAAATCTTTAATTTCTAAATCTGACCCAGCATCTGTATTAATGCTCTGTATGGCATGTTGTAATCAAATTTAGAAGTTTTAAGATTTTGTATGCTAATGTTTTACTTAGCATTCAATCTTTATTCTTGTGTTTCTCTACTTTCAACAGCATTATTGTCAATAGTGAAGAGGAAATTTTGGTGTCATTCTAGACAAGTCTCTGATTCAGCTTTCAATGTTGAGCTGAAATTATGCTCAACATTAAAAACTGATTATTGTACTCTTATCAAGGCAATCTACCCTAT
>OU015490.1:33559985-33677485 GCA_907164885.2 Dolomedes plantarius | reverse complement strand
TTCTCTCGATGGATCCGGTATCCTGGAACTGTTTCCATTAGTTACACACGACGCTGGGCGTTAAATTGAACTCTCTACAAACTTGGACTTGAGATTGGCATGCTTCTAGCCCCCCCCCCCCACAATTCGCCACCTCATTCCATCATCTAAACGTTGGTGGTTACTCATTTTTAATGTTACAATTTAAATTAACCGATTGCTGCAAAATTAACCCATCTATTAACCCATTTTTTTGTTTATTCTGCAACCGCTGTTTCATACCTTCCGACTCCAACGAGTGTTACGCACGATCATGCGTGTGTATTACAATTATTGAATAGTTATTTGTTTTTTATTGTTTCAATGTATGTACATATCAAATTTCATTAAAATAGGTACAGTAGTTCTAGAGATAATCGACCAAGTCTGTAAATTTTCTTAATTTCTTACACCAGTGTAGCTGAGTACCCGTGCTTCGCTACGGAGTACATTCAAATTAAATACAACGGTCAATGTATACAATTAATGCCAAAAATATGTATATATATATATATATATATATATATATATATATATATATATATTTAATAAATACAACGATCAATGTATACAATTGATGTAAAAAAACGAAAAAATATATTTATAAAAAATTCGTAACGGATATTTTTATAGACAAAATAATTTAGAATAAAATATTCAAATTAAGTCTAATGGCACTTAATAAAGAATATAGTACAGTTAATATAGTACAGTTTGAGGAACATTTCTTTTACTGTATGTTAATATTTTTTTGGATAATTTCCAATCATCTACCGCATTAGCAAGAAAAAAAAAATCTGTGTATATTTCGTTGTTATGCACGTGACGCAAAATTAAAAGAAAAAAACACGTGATCAGCATTTAATAAATTAAATTCTAAAAATTAATCTTTAAAAATTCTCCAAGAATCAGAAAATGAAGGTAAAGATTCGAAAAAGATTTCATTTTAAAGGAATTTTTATGATCTTTCTCGAGATATGAATTTTATAACCCTCGGATTATTATTTTAAATGTAAACTTTAAAGAGTGTTACAAAAACAGATTAAAATTTTAATTTAAAAAAAGCTAAGAAGAATTTTTCAAAAATCTCTCTTAGTGCACCCCTACACTAAAAGGAGAATCGCCATGCAAAATTTCAGCTCTTTATGTCGAGCGGTTTGGTCTGTGCGTTATATGTCAGTCAGTCAGTTACGGAACTGTTATATATATATATATATATAACAGTATATAAGCTCCTTTGACTTACTCATTGTCTCACAAACGCATAAGTTTGACCTGACAAACCACTACCAACACTTTTATAGCTTTCGGTTACGCATCAAATTTTGTCTCCTGCCAGATCTACTTGTTTAGCGTGTGTGTCCGGATACTTTTGGACAGATAATGTATATCGTACATACATATACATATATATATATATATATATATTTATATATATATATATATATATATATTTATTTATATATATATATATATATATATATATATATATATATATATATATATTTATATATATATATATATATATTGATATATATATATATATATATATATATATATATATATATATATATATATATATATTTATATATATATATATATATATTTATATATATATATATATATATTTATATATATATATATATATATATATATATATATATATCTTTATATATAAAAGGCAAAGTCTGTGTGTGTGTGACCGAGTTTTTGTCTGCTCGCGGCGCAGCGCAAAGACGGTAGGTCGGACAGTCTTTAGATTCGACACGAAGATGCCTCCCGAGGTCTCATTATGCACCTCGAAGCCCTTTTTTCGATTTTTTAATTAGATTTTCCGTAATTAAATATTTAGTCGCGATTTGGAGCTCCCGAACGAGTAAAAGCTCCGTAAATCCTAACGTATCCGTCCAAGAATTTTTTTTTTCGGACGAGCCTATACGGGAAAGATGACACTATACGGACATCACAATTAAAATTGTCTGTCTTAATTTATCGATTAATTGTGATTTTTTTTCGATCGTCTGTACGCACCCGTATTTCGGAAAAAAAAGCGATTTTGTCCGTGACCGTTTTTTCCAAATTGTCGAATCGATACGTAAATGTCGTTACATTTTTACGAAATTTTTATCTCAGAGACCCTAGACATCACAGTTTCGAAAGCCAGAACCAAAATTAATTTACAAATTGTAGTTATTTTTTAATAATTTATTTTATGATTCGGAAACTCTTGCGAGAAATCTCATTTTAGAGATTTCGTTCTTCATTTCCGGACGAAGGTAAAGCGGGTGAAAATAGGAGAAAAACCAGTTTTTCGACGTCATGCACGTGATGTGTTGGGGCGTTTGTTTTCTATGAGAGATTGGGTGGTTAAAGGAAATCGATTACTATTGCAGTGATAATCGATTAAAAAATCACATTTAGTAATGCTGTAATTTTTTTGGCCAGCACTTAGTTAATATCATATAATTTGTGGTGTATTTGTGGAAAAAATCTATGAAGATTTCAAAGAATTTCAGCATGTGGAGGATATTTGCTTTCAAGGAAATCGATTACTATTGCAGTGATATTCGATTAGTAATCCTATGTCAAAAATTTTGCCAAAATGTGCCAGAAAGGATTAAATTTATATGGGTAAAATAATGTATCGTGGTGAGGAAAAGGATGACAGTGACGCCCATTAACAAAGGGTTAAGGCTACTAAAAAATTGGTAATTACATTACCCGAGCAACGCCGGGACGGGTACAGCTAGTATATATATATATATATATATATATATATATATATATATATATATATATATATATATATATATATATATATATATTTATATATATATATATATATATATATATATATATATATATATTTATATATATATATATATATATTTATATATATATATATATATATATCTATTTATCTATCTATCTATCTATCTATCTATCTATCTATATATATATATATATATATATATATATATATATATTCTAGTCAACAAACAGTTCAGTTTATTTTGGTATAATAATGTATACACATAAAATCATTTTCCTGTACAAATAAGTCATTTCCTGTTTACGCCCAGATTGCAAAAAATGCTAAAATGTGAGAGAAACATCTACATCATAAAAAAAGGGAGTTTGAATCCACACGCACAAAATCGACCCAATTCGATTACGGCTGCAGAAATTCTCAATGTCTAACTTCTATGGACACACTTTTTCAGCGAGAGGCAGGTCCCTGGCGGGATTTGCCGCAATTTACAAACCATCTTTTACGAGACACTACCGCTACGTGATTAGATTCTCTGATGAAAGAGGCTCATAGACTAAAACTCTTCGGGGAAATTGGCTCTCACCAAATCTAACGGTAACCACACCGAAGTCGGAAAAATGAATAAAAACAGGCCGGGACTTTTCGAGGATATGCATTACTTTTAATGTTCGGGGAGTGTTCAAGATTGGTGATGCATTTTTATTTGTATAAACAAAATATTTAGATTACGTGATCGGAGGGCGAGAGATTAAAAAGGATCGTTAAAGGCTAGTGTTTTACTTTTTCAGATTATGAGGCTAAGTGATAAGAGTTGTAGAATGAAACTGAAGAATTTGGTTTCCACAGAATCAAATATTATTTCAACGTTACTTAAAACAGTGGATTCATTGACCACATAGATCTTCAATTCCCTTGTGCTTCTTGTTTCGTATGCCACCTGGACATAAGCATTCTAGGCCAGTTTCATATAGACTATCGGTCTCATGCGTGCTGCTCCGGTTTATAATGACCGGTTTCTTATTTAGCCTGGTGCAACCTCGATTTTGACAGAGCCCCACCAGGGGTTACATCTGGGGGGATTCTACCCTCTCCCTCCCTCTCTGACCTCATAGACGGACTTTCCGCTCCAAGGATTTAACGTGCCTATATCCGACTTAGGCACAGAGGTATTGAATGGCTCTTGTCAGAATTGGGTCCGAGCACTCTCAGCACTGAAAGCCGACACGCTATCACTAGGCTACCTGAAGCCTAGTAATAGCGTGTTATGCCCTCAATCCCTTTGATTAGTATATATATATATATATATATATATAAAATACAAAACAAAAAAACCTTTTTTAATTTCTAAATTCTTTTCATTTTCCTTTAAAATTACTTGGGCGTAAGCAAACTAATTTCGTTTTCGATTTAAGAGCAAAGGATTTGAGCGTAACCTAAAAGCAATAGTAGGTAATCAATATATCATCCCTTAGACCCCCAGTCTCGTGGGCGCCAAATCTTATATAACAGGCCACGGGACACAATCCCAGAGAACTGGCCTGGAAGTCTGTGTCCAATCAATGCAAAAGTCCAAGGGTGATGTGAAGTTTCACAAAAGACCCACCAAGAAAGACCACAAAAGACCCACCAAGGTTTTGACCGGGGAATTTCTTGAATTGTCGTTGCCCCGATAATATGTAGCAATTGAGAATAAAAAAAAAACTTTTGTCTTAGTGCAGTGTGTTCCTTGAGTCTGGTGCTGGAGGGGACCGTAAAAGAGTTTGAAGAGGGCCTTCGAATACTCCAAAGCTACAGCGCGCTTCCACGGCCGACTACGATATTTCTCGGGAACTGACTTTGAACTAGACTTTCTGTGACGCACGGCCAGCAATCACGGCCGGCACCGTTCTCCCTCGCCGCCCGTGCTGTTACACAATACACACACACACACACACGCACACACACACACACACACATATATATATATATATATATATATATATATATATATATGTGTGTGTGTGGGTGTGTGTGTGGGGGGTGTGTGTGTGTATATGTATGTGATAATATTATTAATAACCTTTAAATGCCCTTTCTGAACTTTCTTACTCATGTGGTAACCTTTCCGACTCCTTGGCGAGATGCTTCGCCTTTCCATACTAACTTCCTCCGCCAATTCTGGCAACCTCTCTTTGACCTAATTCTATTTTCGCGCGCTACGATTTAGAAGCGGGCTGGCTCGATCCGAGTAACGTGTCATGTCGCTGTTCTAGTAAAATAAATTATTTTCTTCATGCATCCAACTTTCATTATTTAGGCCATGATGTATGCTTTTCTTCAAGAGATGACCACTCGGGTCATTTCATATATATATATATATATATATATATATATATATATATATATATATATATATATGTACATACATATGTACTAATCAAGTAAATCTAATTTCATGTACATGCACGTCTTCATCTGTTTACACACTGATAAAAAACTCAAGTAGAAATATTTGCATCATAAAAAAATCAAATTAACATTTAAAACCAAACGTACCAAAGCGACCCAATTCGATCTGGCCTGCAGTAGAAATTCGCAAAGTCTAACTTCCACGGACACACTTTCTCCGCGAGAGGTGAGGTCCCTGGCGGGTTTGGCCGCAGTTTACAAACAGTCTTTTACGAGACACTACCGCTACGTGATTGGATTTTCCTGATGAAAGATCTCGTAGACTCGACTCTTCGGGGAAATTCGCTTTCACTGAATCTAATATTCACCAGACTAGTAAGGGCAGATTCAGAAAAATAAAAATAAAAACTTTTCGAGGGTATACTTTATTTTTAGTGCTTTGGGAGCGTTTAGGATGGTTGGTGTTTTTTATATATAAACAAAATATTTAGATTACGTGATCGAGGGGAGATTGATTAAAAATGATCGTAAAATGATAGTGTTTTCAGAGTGTAAGGCTATGTGATAAGGGTTGCAGAATTAAATTAAACAATTGTTTTTGTAGGGTTTCGATGTTTTCACACATTTCCCGTCACTTGAAGTACTTTATAATTTACCTCATAGATCAATAATTTCCTTGATTAGTTTAGGGGAAGTGTTCAGGTTATAGATTATATACATATACATATATATATATATATATAAATAAAGCCCAAAACACTTTCAAAATTCTAAATTCTTTTAAATTTCCTTGGGCGTGAATTAATTACGAATTTCGATTCCAAGAACAAAGAAATTGACTTTCAGGCATCTTTTATACAACCCCTGTAAACTCCTATACAATCCCTGAGCTTTTCTAGTTGCCCGAACCCAGATTTCAAGGCTTCAACCAATTAAGGCAAGAGTTCAGTTGTCACGTGACTACACCTCTATTAGATTATAAATAAGCATGTTTCAATGTACATGCGGCGGCTTTGGGATTTGTCAATGCCCCAACAAGATGTAACAGCGGAGGCAATAAAGATGTAACGCGTCTTCCTTGTGTCCGGAGTTGGCGGGACCAGAATAAGAACTTGACGGTATTTCGAGTAACCTAGGGCGACAGCGAGCCCCAACAGCCACACGACTACATTCATTCAGAAAAAGGAACTAACTTTATATTTATATATATACAGTGATTTCCGCTTATAAGAATCACGTTTGTTATTACTGTTTTTGATTCTTATAAGCGGTTGATTCTTATAGCCGAAATTTAGGTTTTTGCTCAGGCACACACACATTTATATATACATATATTAGATATTTTACCATAAAATACTCTTCAATTTACGTTAATTATCTTTTATTAGAATTATTGTTTATAATTTTAAAAATACAACTTAATCTCTTGACCTATAAGTAGATACACATGATTATAATAAGAGAAGAAAAAATCCAATATTTGTTACAACATACCTGCTTAACAGTTTAACATTTCAACTACAGGAAGGGTGCAAGAAAAAGTTTTCTATGGTAGTTTGACGTAATGAAGTTTTCGGGAGTCTGTTTATACCTCTTTCAATACCAATAGTCTCAGACGAAGATTCACTTTCTAGCTTACATTTCACGGTTTGATAACGTGCTGAATCTACTAATGTCACGTTTGCCTAAGTGATAGTGGACACTTCGCCGAAGATTTATGTGTTTCAGGATCCAGGAAGCCGCAACCAGGATGTGGGAGGTGGGAAAAAAAAGAGTCCCTGTCTTTGTTTGTCAGTGGAGAAAAGTGAAATCGGACCTGGATGGGAAAAGATGCCCTTGGGTCAAACAAATAGGACAGTATTGTGCTAAAGCGTTTAAGGAGAAACTATTATGTTACATCTAACAAAGAAAGGGATGTATTTTACGACTGTATTCCATCCCATCTTATCACTCTTTCTTTAAAAAAAATAAAGAAAGAACTTCGTGCCTTTTGAGTGTTTAAGTGGCATTTTTGGAAAAATGAAAGGAAAGCGGAGAGAGTAAACTGATTTTTATAACCAGTGAATTGATTCTTTAAAGCGGAAATTTTAACATGGAAATAATACATTTGTTTTAGTTTTTGCGTTATTCATTCTTATAAACGGTTGATTCTTATAACCACTGATCACTATAAGCGGTGGTTACTGTGTATATATATATATATATATATATATATATATATATATATATATATATATATATACCTGTAAGAAGAGTATATATATATATATATATATATATATATATATATATATATATGTGTGTGTGAGTGTGTGTGTGTAAGTAATATACCGGCCCGATCCCGTGGATGATTATGATGAGATGATTACCGGACCCGGCATACCACAACAGAGAAGAAAGTAGTAGCCGAGTGGATACCAACAAATGTTATTATATATATATATATATATATATATATATATATATATATATATATATATACACATATATATATTTATATATAAATATACACTGAAGTGCCACTGAATTAGGAATACCTACCTAGTAACGAGTTGGGCCTCCTCTGGCCTTAATAACGGCTGCCACACGACGAGGCATAGATTCAACGAGTTTCTGGAAACGTTCCACGGGAATGGCTTGTCAAATATTGGCTAAAGCTGTCCATAATTCAGTAAGGCTCTTTGGTGGTGTGTGATGGCCTTTCACGCCTTGTTCCAAAACATCCCAAAGATGCTCACTAGGATTTAAGTCTGGGCTTCTAGGTGGCCAATTCATGAGAGAGAAGTCAAAGTAATGCTCATCCAACCAGCCAGTAGCCAACCGGGACTTGTAAGAGGTACAGTTGTCTTGCTGGAAAACTCCATTACCGTGCGGATAACAGAACAGCATAAATGGATGGAGGTGATCACCCAGCAACTCTACGTACCTAATTGCATTGAGGGAGGTTGGTACACGCACCAAAGATAAAAAACTGTGCCACGAAAAAACACCCCAGACCATGATTGAGCCACCATGCCCTTGTACAGTTCCAGACAGGCATGCAGGTTCCATGGCTTCATGAGCCTGACGCCATATTGTCAGCCTCCCGTCGGTGTTAAGTAGTCGGAATCGAGACTCATCACTCCATGCTACTCGTTTCCAGTGCTCTACACTCCAGTCTCTGTGCTCTCTTGCCCAGGCAAAATGTGCAGCCCGATGGCGAGTATAGAGCAATGGAACTCTCGTAGGTCGACGGCTCCCGAAACCCATACGGTGAAGCGAGCGTTGCACAGTCCGTTTACTGACTGTACGACTGGCACCGTCATTAAACTGGGTGGTAATTTGAGCTAATGTTTGGCTTCGCTGGCTACGTACAATACGCCTGAGCCGTCTCCCCCCACGCACTGTCAAGGCTAATTGTCCTTTGCAGTTTGCCCGATCGCTAGTTTTTTTTCCACCATCCATGTATTCTTGGTATACTCTTGACACTGTCGACCTTGAAAATCCTAGCTGTCTGACGATTTCGGAAATTGAATGGCCCATGCGTCGCGTACCTACGATTTGTCCGCGATCGAAGGCGTCTAAATCAGGCAGTTTACCCATACTGGCAATTCCAACAACTAATTCAGAACAACCACAGTACGCGCTATATATGCAGTTACGACAGTGCCCTCACTTGCGCATAAATGATGCGCAGCGCTACACAATTTGCATAGGTTTTGCTATCCCTAATTCAGTGGCACTTCAGTGTATATATATATATATGTGTGTGTGTGCGCGTGTGTGTGTGTGTGTGTGTGTGTGTGTGTGTGTGTGTGCAATATACCGGCCCGATCCCGTGTATGATACTGATAAGATGATTACCGGACCCGGCATACCACAACAGGGAAGAAAGTAGTAGCCGAGTGGATACCAACAAATGTTATTATGTAATATATATATATATATATATATATATATATATATATATATATATATATATATATATATATATATATATATATTTATTTATTTATTTATTTATATATACATATATATATATATATATATATATATGTGTGTAATACAGAGGCTGTTCACACATTTTTAGACGATGCATATTGTATTCACAAAACTAAATTACATAAAATTCTTGTGTTTTAAATGTTCTATTTGACATCCCTTATTCTGAACTATCTTTCGACACCGCAATTTCCAGGATAATAATGCCTTTTGAAGTGTCAGAAGAGGTATTCTATCCCATTCCTCCTGAACAGCTTTCCAGAGTCCTGTAAGGGTTTTGCGAATAAATCTTTTTGAAATCTTTTTCGAATATTTACCTCCGTTTTCTGATATTTGGTGAATTTTTAAAGATTAATTTTTAGAATTTAATTTATTAAATGCTGATCACGTGGTTTCTTTTCTTTTTTTGTGATACTTTAAATTAATTTATCGTCACGTGCAAAACACCGAAATCAATTGACAAAAAATATTGAAATATGGCAAAAGATAAAATTTAACCACTAGACTTATTGAGATGGAAATTTTAATTGCATACAATTACAGTTGTATTTATTATAAATATACATTTTATGTATTTTTTGGCATTAATTGCATACATTGATCTTTGTAATTAATTTGAATGTACTCCTTAGCGAAGCACGGGTATTCAGCTAGTATATATGTAGGAAGGAGTTAGTACTCCTTCCTTTAGAAGTGAATCATTAGACTTAATTATTTTGAACATTTAATTAAACTAGACGATGTTTACAAGACAGGACTAACACTTAGTATGAAATTAAACAAAACAAAGCATCAACACAGCTATTTGACTCAAAACGGCAAGCCTGCGGAGCGACACATTCGCTTCGTAATGTCACTAGTCCATCACACCGCTTTCGTGCCAAGTCCTTCGCGCCGAAGTAGTAGGAGTGGAAGTTGTAGTAATAGTTCAGTTGTGTTGCCAAACTCACTCTCACACGGCCGTTCTGACTTTCCAGACGTCCGCGGCTGGGTTGTCAACAATAATTCTGAAAAGATAAAAAAAAAAGAGCAGAAAAAGGAAAAATATTTCAAAAAATCAAGCATTGTTCAACACAGTGGTATTGGTGTTCAGTTTCTGCACCACTGTTTCATTTTGTCCGCTGCAGTTGATGTTATGGTTGGACCATCGTGATGTCCTAACTTTCGAACTTCGTAACGATCGTTGGGGTTGATGTTCGTGATCTCATATGGTCCGAAGAACTTTGGTCGGAGCTTTAATCCGGTTCCAAATTGAGTTCGTTGTATTGCCACTTTGTCACCGATCTTGTATTTACAAGCCGGTTTACGCCGTTTGTTATATTGTCGTATGTTTTCTTCCTGTAAACGGAGGATATTTCGTTTAGCTTCGATACGTAACGCTTCTTTGTCATCAAGAATTCTTTGGTGGTGTTCCTCGTCAAGAAGATTTTTAATCTGTAGATCCTCTTGTTGTTTCATTTTAACACCAATTAAAAGTTGAAAGGGTGTGAATTTTGTACTGCGTGTGGTGGTACTATTTAAGATACGTTGCAATCTTGGGACATATTTAAACCATTTGTCAGGTTCATCTAGAGCTAACTTAGTTAAAACGGGAATAATTGTGCCATGAACACGCTCAACCTGACCGTTGCCACGTGGCACACCTGTTGCTATTGAAATGTGTTCAATTGACTGTTCCTGGCAGTAACTTTGAAATTCTGAAGATGTGAATGCGCTACCTTTGTCAGTAATGATTTTTGAAGGGTTGCCAAATGTAGTTTGTTGCAAGGATAATTTGTCTAAGGCATCTTTCGTAGAGGTGGACTTCACGGGATAGATCCATACAAATTTGGAAAAGGCATCAACTACTGTAAAAAGATACTTATAACATTTTTTTGTCGATGGTAAAGGTCCTAAAAAGTCGCAATGGTAACATTCAAGGGGTGCATCACCTTTTGGAATGGGGTGAAGGTATCCTTCTTGTTTTCCAGATTTTCGCGAGGACAAAATGCAAGGAATACAGTTCGAAATAATTTCTTGAACTAATTTCTTAAGTTGAGGAATGAAAAATTCACGAGAAACAATTAATTCGGTTTTTTGTGAAGCAAAATGACCTTGTGAATGGGCGTTTAGCACTATTTCTTTCTGCATCATTTGTGGTACTACTAAAAGTTCGGCATCCTGATGAAGTTTATAAAGAATTCCGTTTTTAACAAAAAATTCATCAGAAGGTGTAGATTCAAGCATAGATTTAATTTGAGATATAAATTCATCCTGGTCTTGGGCATTTTTCACCTTTTGAGTGATATCATTTGAGGTAATTACAAGAATGGGGTTACGACTTAAAGCATCAACATGTTTCATCTGTCTACCGGGTCGATGACAAACTTCATAATCAAAGTCTTCTAACATCAATGCCCATCGAGCAATTTTAGCTGGTAGGTCTTTTTTGTGCATCGTTTTTTGGAAAGCATCACAATCGGTGATAATTTTAAATTTTGTTCCCAACAAGTAGTTTCGAAATTTTTTTAGCGCTTCAATAACGGCAAGAACTTCCAGTTCATAACTATGATATTTTTCTTGTTGAACTGTAGTTTTACGGCTAAAATAATGAATAGGATGAAACTGTCCATCATCGGATTGTTGCAAGAGCACAGCACCAAAACCTAAGGAGCTGGCATCAGTGTGGAGTTCTAATGGGTATCCCTGTTGAAAAACACGAAGAACTGGATTTTGTGAAAGAATGTTTTTCTGTTGTTGAAAAGCTGCTATTTGTTCAGGGGGTTTGGGAGCTTCAATAACTTGAAATTTTGGTTCAACCTTTTCACTTTTGACGGATTCATTCTCAAGGGCATCATCATCGGCATCAAATATTTTTGGTTCAAGAGTTGCTTTGATAGTTCCAATATCAAAAGCATTATCATCATCGTTATCATGAAGCAAATCTAAATCACTGGCATCAGCATCATCTAAATATTTTCCATCATCATTATCATGAAACAAATCTAAATCATTGGCATCATCATCATCATCATCACGTTCAAAATCAATTGGATTATCCATTTTCTCTACCCTAGAAATCTTATCTTGAGTAGATGTTAGAGGTTTTTCAGACATGCATATTTGGCCCTGATCTTGAATTTGTTTTTCTACAATTTTCTGTTCCGCAAAAGGGAGTCGTCGAGAACGTTGATTTACGGGGATTTCATCTTGTAATAAAATAGTCCTTTTAATTTCAGTGTCTTGAACTTTATGGGGTTTGTAGGAAGTAACGATATTTTGAACTTCCTCACGAATTTCAGAATTCAAAATGTGTGAAAGATCAAATGGGAAAGCTTGATCATCAGGAACATTAGTAATATTAACGAAGATGTTGTTATCAGGAGTAAAACGAATACCGTCGTTATCAAATGTAAATTGGGTTTGCTGTAAAAAGTCGATTCCGATAATCACATCAAAAGGAATCAAGTCATCCTCTAGAACATGTATTTTAGCAGGTAAAGTAATGGTTTGAATTTCGATGGAATCCTGAAAGAATCCGATGCTGTGAACTTGGTTTTTGCCAATTCCTGAAAAGGGAATGTTGGTGGGCTGCAATGGTGGCGAACCAATTCTTCGATAGGTTTTCTCATTGATGAGGGTTGCCTGTGACCCAGTGTCACAGAGTGCTGTCAATTGAATTCCTGCAAGTTGAATGTCAACATGCATGGGATTTTTCGATGAAGTTTCAGGAGAAAGTGCATTTACAGTTTTATCAGAAATAGGTTTTTGAGAATCAGGTTTTGGTTTAGAATTTCGATAACTTTTAGGGCAATTAGCATGAACATGACCAAAACTTTTACATCCGTAGCATTGTTTACCATGTGACTTATTCAAACATTGGTTGCTTTTGTGACCTCTCAAGCCACAGGAAAAACATACTGGCTGTGTATTTGGGCTACGTGTATTATCGACTTTCACATTGAGGTAGGAAGCATCAATTTTTTTCTGATTATTTTGTCTGAAATTTTGTGATCTGTTAAAGATTTGTTCATAAATTTTCAACTTTTCCTTAAATTCAGGGACGGATTTACAACCGTAAAGAATAACTTTATTGTTTGTTGAATCAGGAATTCCGTTTATGACATACTCAAACAGAGAGGAGTCATCGAGAGAACCTTTGTGTGCCAAATCTCTCATAGCTAAGAAATATTCTTGTAGGGTTTCAAACGGTTTCATACGTCGAGATTCCATTAATTTATGTAACTGAATACCGTTAATTTTGTCCGAAAATTCGTCTAATAAATGGTGCTTCAATTGTTCCCAATTTGTAATTCCACGAATAGACCTAATTAAAGTTTGAGCGGGACCAGTTAAACATTTTCTAACAAAAGTAATTTGGTGAATTGGATTGTTTATCTGATATAAACAAAAAAGTTCTTCAACGTCAGATATAAAATTCTCAACACTGTAATTATCACGAGACGAGAAAGGTTTTATTAAATCAACAACGTCTTTCAGACTAAACAACTGGAAAGAGAGATTCGCAGTTTCAACTGAAGGCAATGAATTTTGATCTGATTCACCAACGGAAATGTGTGTATTTTGCTTATTCGAAGATTCTTTTGCGTCAATGGTGGGGGAAAAGGGAGATCTATTTTCCTCTATAACGCTGTTAGTTTGGGATGAACGTGCACCAGGAAGTGAGTCATCATTCACTTCGCATTCCGAAAGATCAGAAAATTCTGCTTTTAGTAACGATAAGTCACTAAGACTCATAAGAATGGTATTGGCACATTTGTCTGGGTCAGTTGAAAATTCTAAATGAAGTAGATTACAAATAGAAATCAAGTCTTTAAGTGAAAACTCTTTAAGTACTTTCTGTTTCGTTGCTTCTAACATGAATGGCTGTTTAAAACCTGTAAATTTACGTAATCTGGTACGATTTTGTCTGTCGCCGTCTGTACCAAAAATTAAACGATGTAGAACCTTTATTTGATTCGTACTACCAAATTTTAATGATTTTGCAATATTGGGGTAATCGTTGAGAGTAGCCATAACTATATACTAGGTTCAAACAATTATAGTACACAAATATACAAATATTCAAAACCAAAATCAATACTTATAATACGTAGGTACTCAAATTCAAAAGTAGAAAATAATATTTCAAATCGAAATTTTTTCAAATACCAATTCAATAATAAAATATTGATTCTCAAAATATGCATCAAAATAAGTAATCTTTAAAACAGGTTTTGTTCAAGAAAACAAAATTATGAACTAAAATAAGCATCAAATATCAAATAATAAGTTCTTCAAAATAATTTCTCTGGTTGAAGAAAACAGATGACGTAAATTTAGATATGTATCAAGTTAGATATTACTTCAGCAAAATATTCATCAAATTAATCTTCAAAATAAATCACTGTTGAAGAAAATAGAGGATGTAAATGCAGCATCAAAATAATAGTTAAAGTTCTAATGTTAAAAGCATCAAAATTGGGAAATCGAAAGTATCAAAATTGTGAAATCGAAAGCATCAAAGCATTCTGCAAAAAAAAAAATATTCTCGCAAGAAAACAGCAGAATTAAGTTCAACATCAAAGCGCATCAAATAAGCAAAGTTGTCATCAAATAAACATTCGCTTCGTCAAAATTATGCATCAAAATAATAATATAATAATCTTCAAAAGTATTCAATTCGCGATCTTTCAAAATATATATTATGTTGTGGTTTGTTCAAGGAAACAAGATTCTTCAAGTTAAATGTCGAAATTTTCATCAAATCATCAAATAATTTCATCGAAATAGAATTCTCTTCAAGAAAACAGAAGTGATAAATTCAACGTCAAAGACCATCAAAAATGAATTTAGCATCAATTAAATTCTTGCATCAAAAGAACGTTGAAATATCTTTCAGTTTTCTTAAATCATCAATAAGTTGAGAATTCCCTTAATCATCAAAATTTTCTTGAACAAGCGTCAACGTATGCATCAAATAATTTTAATATGATCCAAGTTACTTACAATTCTGGTTTTGGTTCTCATCATCCCATCAGAGTATCATCAGAGTCCGTGGCACATCACTTTGGCTTTCGCTTTCGATATCCAAATCCAAAATGACAGACAACAGTAATCCAGTCGAAATCAAGTCGAAATCAAGTCGAAATCAAGTCGTATCATCGAAAGAAAATAAAGTTTTTTTTTTAAGTTCAGCATGCTAGGGGTATTTTTCGAGTCCGAGGGCCGAGCACCCATGTAGGAAGGAGTTAGTACTCCTTCCTTTAGAAGTGAATCATTAGACTTAATTATTTTGAACATTTAATTAAACTAGACGATGTTTACAAGACAGGACTAACACTTAGTATGAAATTAAACAAAACAAAGCATCAACACAGCTATTTGACTCAAAACGGCAAGCCTGCGGAGCGACACATTCGCTTCGTAATGTCACTAGTCCATCACACCGCTTTCGTGCCAAGTCCTTCGCGCCGAAGTAGTAGGAGTGGAAGTTGTAGTAATAGTTCAGTTGTGTTGCCAAACTCACTCTCACATATATATACATATATATATATATATATATATATATATATATATATAAACAATTTACGGTTTATTTCAATACAAACATACACACGTAAAGCTAATTTCATGTACAAACACGTCATCATCTGTTTACACACTGATTAGAAGAAATAAAACATCAAATTGATACAAAAAAATCTGCATTAAAAACAAAGGAAATTAGCATTTAAATCTACATTACACACAAGCGACCCAAATCCATTACGACCAAGAAATTCGCAAAGCCTGACTTCCACGGACACACTTGCCTTGGCGAGAGAAAGTCCGTTGCGAGTTTGGCTGTAATTTAGAAACCGTCTTTTACGAGACGCTACCGCTACGTGATTGGATTTCTCCGATAAAAGATCTCGTATACTCGACTCTTTGGGGAAATTCGCGTTCACCAAATCTAATGTTAACCAGACTAGTAAGGACGGAATCGAGAAAATAAAAGAAAGGAAAATGAACTTTCGAGGATATGCTTTATTTTTAATGCTCTGGAAGTATTTAGGATATTTTCCTTGACTCTTTTTTTTTAATATAAACAAAATATATAGATTACGTGATCGGCGGGAGATAGATTGAAATAGGTCGTCAAAAGATAGAGTTTTAATTTTTCAGAGTTTGAGACTAAGTGATAAGGACTGGAGAAGTATACTAAACAAGTCGATTTAATCTGGATTCGCTGTCTTCACAAAGGAACTTACTGACACGGAAAGAAGTACATTTGTTGACCACATAGATCTTCCGTTCCCTTGCTAAGCATATATACATATATAGATATATATATATATATATACAGTGGAATCTCGATCTATCGTTTTCGAAGGGATCGATTGAAATGAACGATAAATGCGGGAAAACGATAGATGCGGAAACATAACAAAGCAATATGATCGTTGGGACTGGATAAAACGAACGACACATACGGAAAAACGATGGATCCGAAAACGATCGATCGAGATTCCATGTATATATCTTTATATATATATATAATATTAAAAAACTAGTAATTTCTTAATTCAACACTCTTAACATTTAAAAACAATTAATTCCTCACTTTAGTATTCAAAATTACATATCCCTTTTTAATCTCTTAATTAGTTAACTTCCCTTGGGCATTCGTGTTAAATTCCAAAAGATATTCCAAATTTTAGTATTATCGTCCCATTAAAACTTAGATAAAAAACCAGGCGATTTTATTCAAGATGGCTGACTTTTTAAGGAAATTAAAAGGTGCCCGGCGTGGGGGGTCTAAAAAATTCATCTTTGCACATAAACAGCAACTTTTATCCAATCAGCCATTAAGACACACCTCTCTGTCACGTTATGAGATGAACTTATAAAACTATCTGATGTCTAAATTTAGACGCACTCTGTAATATTTTGCCTGCCACGAAAAACCCGGTGGAGGGGCCGGTAAACTTAATAAATATGGCGTTCGAGTAAACTTGTGTAAACGGCTGATTCTTTCGACCAGGCTACCGTTCCAGTAATGCAGTGTCACTATAGAGTTGACCGTGATGTGGGGTTGCGGCATATTCATTGCAATGACCGGTGGCCGTTCTCCCCAAGTTACATATATATATATATATATATATAAAACAGTTCCGTAACTGACTGACTCACTGACGCACTGACATACAACGCACAGACGAAAGCTAAAGAGCTGAAGCTAAGAGACTGGAGCGAAAGAGCTGAAATTTTGCATGGTGATTCTTCTTATAGTGTAGGGGTGCAATAAGAAAGATTTTTGAAATATTCTTAGGTTTTTTAAAATTAAATTTTTAAGCTGCTTTTGTAACTTTTTCTAAGTTTGAATGTAAAATAATAATGTGAGGGTTACAAAATTTATATCACGAGAAAGATCATAAAAATACCTTCAAAATGAAAACTTTTTTGAATCTTTACCATCAGTTTCTGATTTTTGGTGAATTTTTAAAGATTAATTTTAAGAATTTAATTTATTAAATGCTGATCAAGTGATTTCTTTTTCTGGTACTTTAAATTAACTTATCGTCACGTTCATATCAACTAAATAGACAAAAAAATGCTTTTTTTGGTAATGCGGCAGACGATTGGAAATTATCAAAAAAAGTATTAAAATACTGCAAAATATATGTTCCTCAAACTGTACTTTATTAACTGTACTATATTCTTTAGTATGTTCTATTAGATTTAATTTGAATATTTTCTTCTACATTATTTTGTCTTTAAAAATATATCCCTTCCGATTTTTTTATAAATATATTTTTTCGTTTATTTGACATCAATTGCATACATTAGTCGGTGTATTTATTATAAATATATTTAAATTTAATTTTGGCATTAATTGCATACATTGACCGCTGTATTTAATTTGAATGTACCCCGTAGCGCAGTACGGAATTTCAGTTAGTATGTATATATATATATATATATATATATATATATATATATATATATATATATATATATATATATATATATATATATATACAGGGTCATCGAATAAGGTGTCCGTGATTGCAACGTGAAATAAAGAATCATATAATAGAAATCGTAGTGTTTTTCTTCACCAAAAGATACAGAAACGAATTAAGTTTTGTCATTACCTTGTAGGTTTCGATATGGGCACCCCTTATCGCTCGGCACCCGTCTAAGCCAGTGCACCCCAACCTTTTTATCACCGCGGTCCGCTGAGGGGGGGGGGACTTTGATTGTTTATATTTTAGATTGTGTTGATTTAATAATTTTAATTTAATTGTACTTAAACATGCCTTCAAAATAAAATAGAGTTACACCAAAAAATAAATATAAAGTGATTTAACATTTTAGCTCACTAGAACGCTAAAGCAATGAGAACCCTGAGCTTGTGGCCCTAAGCTGGAGGCCCGGTACCATTTGATACACGAACCGGTACCGGTCCGCGGCCCGGGGGTTGGGGACCACTGGTCTAGGCGATAGTCGATCGTCATCCAGGTATGCTCTATCACGGGAGTCACAGTCGCTATTTCAGCAGTGATTCTGTCCGACAAATGGCGTAATCCCAGACCTTCTCAGCGTACACTATGTTCTTCAGGTAACCTCATAGAAAAAAGCTAGAAGGGTAAAATTAGGGCTTCCTTATGGTCAAAAAATTGGACCGTCCATTATAAAGCAACATCAAAACCCAGGCACTAGGAAGCGCGACATCACCGCGTTGGCGCATACCCCCAGCGCAGTCACTGTCACCATGAATTATACCTCAGAACATTGACTTAAACTAACAACGAGAAAGGTTTTCCAACTTGTACCAAATATTCCAACGGCCAATCCATTCCGGATCATGTCCTAGTGTGCTTGGGTCTTGAAAAGGAAGATCTTCTGGTCCGGTCATTGTTGGTCATTGACTTCTTGATAGTGTGCGGTATCATGGACCTAATATAGCTCTTCTGTGTGACAGGGGATCAGCAACAACAACAACATTAAGTAGAAAAATGAAACTGGTACGGTTAACATACTATCTGCTGCTACGCAAAATCCCATGGGTTGATTGTTGTTCTCGATGTGCACAACTGAAATGATGGACACCTTTTTCGTTGACCCTTCATATATGTAAGGGACAGACGTATTAAGTATTTTTTTTAATTTATCGCCCCTCACTCTGTGTATGAATCCGGGTGACGCTTCTCAGGTAGTCTCTTCTAACGAAAATACCACGGGTTATTAACGAATGTTTACTTATTGTTGCTTACCTCTTTTGTATGTATATATGTATGTATGCGTTATGTATATATGTATCTATATATATATATATATGTACGTATATATATATATATATATATATATATATATATATATATATATATATATATATATATATATATATATATATATCTTATATATATATTTCTTCTGTCCGTGTGTATGTAACTGAACTCCTCCTAAACGACTGGACTGATTTTTATGAAATTTTGTGTGTGCAATTAAGTTGATTCGAGAATGGTTTAGATTCACAATTTGATCCGATAGAAAATGCTTTTATATTTTTAATTAATTAATAAAAATCCAGCAATTTATAAGGGGGTGCGTCCGGTAAATGGAAACTGTTGCAGTTTGTGGAATCACCCCTCTGGATAATGGCGTCCACGTTAGGTTTAGTTAGTAAACAGCGAGCGAAAAGATAAAAATAAAGAAAATCAAAAAGTTTCAAGTCATATATTAAACCAGAATAATAAATGAAAATAATAATCTTTGAAGTCAGATTTTATACTCTAAAATAGATCAGATCCAACGGTATATTGATATTCTCGACACGCGATGGAAAATTCGAATCAACCACGCTAAGTGACACGAGATCTTTTTTAATCGCTACTCCAGTCCCCCTCGCCTGTATCTTTGTGCCTATTGAAGAGCTAAAGACTAAGATTCTATCTTGCTAACTTATTTCTGAGTAAAAACTCCTCTGACATTTATAATCACCAGCCCACAATAACTTTCCAATAGCGAATATGTTTCACTTTACTCAGTAGAATTCTGTGTAATCGTGGCGCATTCGGAAGGTCGCCCATTCGGAAAGTACCGTGCTTTCGACCCGCGTTCGAATCCAGACTTGTGTAACTTTTTCTAGACCTGTTATTTCAGCTTTTTTTTTTAAGGCTTTTTTATTTAAGCTTTTATTTTATTATTTTTTAATTATTATTTTATTTTATTTTATTATTTTTAAATTTAAATTAAAATTTTATTTTATGATATTTTAAAATTATTATTTTTATTTATTTTTATTTTTTTCAGCATTTTTATGATGAAATACCGAATATAGCTGAAATCCGAGGAGTTTATTATGCATTTATACATTTTTAATTGGGTTTTCATATTATTAATATGTATAACATTTCGTATGCTTTTTTTCTATGTTATTTATACTGTGTTTAGTTTTTTAATGGATTTTTATAGGTTTATTATAAATTTATATATTTTATGTTTTACTTTTCAGAATTTTTTGCTCCAATGATAAAGGGTAAATCTTTTCTATGTTACTTATACTGTGTTTAGTTTTTAAATTGATTTTAGTTAACAAATATTCTTAAAATTCCGGACATCGCCGGGTACTTCAGCTACAATTACAACGTTTGAACAGGACAACGTCTGTCGGGTCCGCTAGTATATATATATATATATATATATATATATATGAAATGTCCGGATGGACATCTCGTGAAAATGTAGCTTGCATCGTGGCCGGAAAATAATAAAGTTAGCTTCAGGAACAAACTAATTTATTAAACAGTAAAGCAACACATCTTATTCGCTTCGAGTCAGTCCAGCGTCTCTCGCAAAAAAGCGCCTAAATAGAATTAGGTCAGAGAGGTTGCCAGAATTGGCGGAGGAAGTTAGTATGTGGGAAGGCGAAGCGTTTACGTCAAGACAAGAAGAACGGGTTACCATGGCAGAGATGAAGTACAAAATGGGCGATTATAGGTAGTTAGTAATATTATCATATATATATGTCAAAATTTTAACGCAGTTTGGTACTTTTCTGTTTAACACCTCCACAGAATTAACTTGGCTCCCGACCCTCTTTGTCTCCTGTGTAGCAACCAGGAAGAAATGGACATGCTTCACCTTGCTTCTTGCACTGTTCTACCGTCCGTTTCTTTATGGGAGCGCTATTGGATTGCCAGACATAAGTTGATGGATTAACGGATGTCATTTTTCTATCTTGTTCTTGTAATTTGGTCTTTTTGATATCTGTTGTCCTCTAATACTTGCCATTGGAAATAAATAAATAAATAAAAATGATAATAATAATAATAATAATAATAAAAATAAATAAATAAATAAAACTTTTCTGTTTAACTGTTTACTGCTTCTCGAAGCGATACAGACTGGGTTTGGAACGCTGCCAAAATTTTAACTCGCGAGGACGGACGAAAGTAAGGTTTTAGCGTCTCAAATTTTGCTTTCCGAAGGACCGTTATGGAGGAACGTAATCCTACGTTAAAACCCAAATTTATAGTAACATCCGTACCGTTAAAAAAATATGTAATTAGCATTTAAATCCACACGAACAAAATCGACCCTATTCAATTACGACTGCAGAATTTCGCAAAGTCCACGCACACACTTTCTCAGCGATTGGGAGGTCCCTGGAGGGATTTGCCGCAATTTACAACAGTCTTTCGCGAGACACTACCGCTACGTGATTGGATTTCTCTGATGAAAAGAGCTCGTAGACTCGACTATCCGAGGAAATTCGCTTTCACCAAATCGAATGTTCACCAGACTAGTAAGGACGGAGACAGAAAAGAGAAAAAAAAGAGAAATGAACTTTTCGATTATATGCTTTATTTTTAATGCTCTGGGAGTGTTTAGGATTTAAGTTTTTTTTATGTATAAATAAAATATTTAGATTACGTGATCGGCAGGACATAGATTAAAAAGGGTGGTAAAAAGATACAGTTTTCATTTTTCAGATTGTTAGGCTAAGGGCCTGTACACATAGGAGTCCGTTGCGTTGCGTTAAGGAAAAGATGACGTTGAGACGAAAATAAACCAATCATAGGCGTTAAAAATTTCATTGCTAATCGTTTGGAGGCCTATGATTGGTTTATTTTCGTCTCAACGTCATCTTTTCCTTAACGCAACGCAACGGACTCCTATGTGAACAGGCCCTTAGTTATGAGGGATGTAGAGTTAACCCTTCAGCGGGCGCGCCCGTGTACAAAGTGCAACATTTTCGTAATTTTGAATAATTTGGTTTTAGATGACAGGTTTGAATGTTCTAAGCAGTTTCTAATTATAACTTTACCCTTTCTAATAAAGGTTTGATTTTCCGACCCTTGTATTCCTCTCCATCCCTTGTTAGTCGTGATTTAACAGTGGTAAACCAGCGATTATACTGGATTACAATACGACAAAAGCAGGATTTGATGTAGGCGATTAAATGTGAAGCTATTTCACAGTATCCCGCATAGCTCGATGGACAATCTCGTTGTTTTTTAGGTTTTTGGACATAATAGGAGTCGTTTCACAAATTGTCCTCAAATGCGTTAATCCAGGCAGTTTTGAAATAAGGCGATTGTACCTGCATTCTTTGGCCTTTAATTGTAAATATTTCTCAATATTATCAACATTTTATATCTTGTCATAAAACTCAGAATTATGTCTTTCAATTTCAAAAGAAAAAGTTTATTACAAAAGTAATAATTAAGGTTGAAAGAGACGTTGCACTTTTCGCCACGCGCGCCTGCTGGTGTTCCAAAAATTGGCGCTCCCGCTGAAGGGTTAAATTGTAGCTATTTGCAGGGTTTCGCTGTTTTGCCACATTGTTTCCTAGTCAAATAAAGCGTTACAATTGTTGACCACTTACATCTTCAATACCCTTGATTAGTTGCGAGGTATAGTCCTAATAACAGATTAACAAATGCATGGTTTTGAATTCGGTGTTATGCATCTTAGAGGATGCTGGGTATCCAACATGTTGGAATCGTATGTCTTTATTTTGGCCTATGGGAAAAAGTTTTCGCTTATTTGAATCTTGCATGTTAAAATATTTTTCTAAAAAAGTTGCATTTCTTAGTGGAGTTAGAAATTATTTACATATGTACAGTTTTCATTTTTCGAAAAAGCTCCTTATTGTACTTCTAACATTTAAACTAACCGGACAAAAATTGAATTTTCTCTGTTTAAGGCGACAATGAACCTTCAAATTGACAAAAATGTGTCCCCAAAACTATTTTTTTTTCTTTCAGAAAATGATTCTGTAACTCATCAGCTTTAAATTAAAAAAAAGTATGTTCATCCGATCATTATTAACCGAATTTTAAGTAATTTTTTCAAACGTAAACAATGGAAATGTTAGTCAAATTAAAACTTTAAATGCCATTTTCTCAAAACAAGTTTTCATGTCGTCTCAGTAAGTTCAAAATGTTCCATGCGGCATAATTTTTCTTGAATTTTCATAAAATTTCATAAAATGATTATTTATATATGTTAGAATAAAACTTAGTAATCAGTTCATTATACTATTTTAAAACAACTAAAAATTTTTACAATAAAAAAATTTTTTTGATAAAATTTTTCATAAAATGACCTATTTTTATCGATTTCTTTTCTAGTTTTTATAAATATGACTGTAAATCAAATATTGCAACTAACTTTTATTATAACTAAATAAATCTAGCTTAAGAGAGAAAATTAGATATCTGAGACAAAAATTAATGCGCATGGAGCATTTTCAAATAGAGTAATTAACAAATTGATTTTAATTAATATCTTAATTAATTACATTCTGATTGTTTTTTATTTAGAATTTCCATCTCTAAACAACACTGTATAAGTGTACAAAATTTAATAGCAATTGGTTCATAAAAAAAAGTTTTTCATGGTCCATTGTCGCCTTAAATGCAAATAATTCCTTTTCATGGATGAAATTTTAAAAAAGAAAAATGCTAGAAATGTTCCATTTGGAAATGTCTACAAACTTAGGAGAGCCAAAAAAAGTTACATTTTATATGAAAGAAATTTTATAAGTTGTTTCTCTAATTTTAAAAAAATTAAATACATCATTCTCCAATTATCAGAATGATGAAATATTTCAATATTCTTGAACAGTTTTAATAGACTCAATAATTATCTCTCGGTTACTTGTTTTGCCAAAGGATTCAACTCTGGCATATATTGCATTGTTGTAGTTCGTGGCCATTCAGCTAATTTTTGATTTGTCGACACTGAGGGTTGTTTATTTTTCAATCGACCTAAAAGTAAAATACAAGTATTCACAGCTGTAAGTCGTACCAAAAATAAAGGTCTTTCGAAACGTCGTTAATAATTTATAAAACATTCTTGTTTAAATTGTTTAAAAAATTGACCATTAAACCAAGCGCCACAAAAATGGGAAATAAACTGCACTTTGGCCCACCTGTTATATGTATTCATTTCAGTGGAACAGCAATTAAATGTTCTAAGATACACTGTGCGAGGTTAGAGCTTTGTGTCTATAAACCGGGGAAGCAGGTGGAATATTTTAATATATTCTTAAAAAATGAGGAATTAGCCTCCAAAAATCAAAAACACTTTTTGCCGAGTTTAAAAATGCAACATCTCATATGAATAAGCAATAATCAAAAGAAGAAATGGATGGAATTACTTTTTTTTTATATAAAATTACTTCATATAAACCGTGTAACACACGCTATAATACTTCCAAGCCTAAAATGTAGATGTCTCCACCATACAGATAGACTTTGCGTGTAACTTCCGTCGTACTGTCAATTTTTTAGCCAGGGAGAGTTTGGATCTCGTAGAGAGCGGAGACCCCTCCCGGTCTGATGCCCAATTTTGGACTATGTTAGGTTAACTTTGTTTTTCTCTAAATGCTTTTCGATTGTTTTTTACCGTGTAATGCAATCCGCCCCTTGTAACTGTGATTTCTAGAGTAATTAAACATGTTCTAAACTTTACCCCGATATATTTTCGTGATTACTTTTGGTTTAACGCCAGTAATTACATTAAAGACAGTTACAACAATCATTTTGATATATATTTTGAAATTACCTCGAATTCCTTATAAATAATGGCTTGCACAACAGATTACGGCTGGTTTCACCATAGATTAACATCGTCATATGAAAGTTAGTGGTAAATTTAAAACTTGTTATAACTTAGGCCCCCTGGCCGTATAAATCCTAACTAGTTCCATTGCAGGCTACAAGGCGAAAAGAGGCGGTTTTAGTTTAGCTTACTGCAATTGGGCCCCAGAAAGCCAGAGGCCGACTTTTTGAGCGTCGTTGCCCCAATTTCGACTGAACACTCCAAGGAGCGATATCTCGTCGGCTCGTACACTTATCTCATCCATATACCACATTGGTGGACATGCCGGCCCAGAAATTTAACACGCCCATGCCCGGCGTAGACGCGAAAATGTAAAACTACCTTACTTGTATAGACTATGTAATAGGCAAACTTATTTCGTCCGGCAAGAATACAGTTTTAACAATTACGTACACAGAATATTTACTTTTAGAGAGCTCCGTCTCGAACAGAAATTTACTCTATGGAAATTCTTAGAATCCAGTTCGAACACGTGCAATTTTTTTATTTTCGAAATCCTCCAGTGATTTGTGGCCTAATTTCCAACCCAATTCTTTTACGGGACCTCCCTCTACTACGTGATTGAATTTTCTATTGCGGCGAGCTCCGTTTTATCCATTAGGGAAATACGTCCAAACGAAAGGCGATGCAAAATAGTTAAGCCGCACTAGTAAAATGAGGAAAAAAGCGTAAAATAATTCAACGTATCTGAGGTACTTATCTATTTCAAGAGCTCTGGAAGTAGTTAGGGCTGGATTTCATGCACGATATTTCACCTTCCGTGACCGTTATAGCGACGTTAAATTACAAAATTTTCGTATGTTCAGGCGTGTATAAAAAGAACTGTTACTTTAGTAAAGTATACTACATTTTGTGTTGATCTTGTGTTTTGTATGCTTCTGAATTTAAATTAATCAAAAGTAAATTAATTAATTAAAAGTGTGGGCAGGTGGTCGTAAGATTTTTTTTCTCCCCCTGTTTTCCTCTTTCACGCATCGGCTTCTATCACTGTCTCCCACGACGTTCTTCTAGAATCTTCAGTTGTGTTTGTTTCTCCAATTTAAATGAAAGTTTTTGATGGCCTAAACATTTATGAATCGCCCCAACTTTCCTCGGCCAATTGAAGAAATATTTATGAGAATTAAACTTGTTACTACCATTCTATTTTTTTAAAATTAAGGATGGTGAAATCTGTGTGTTCTGGGTAGCAAATGATTAGGTTATTTTATAACATTTATATTTATAATATATAACATTTATAATATATAATATTTATAATATTTATATATATAATATATACTATTTATATTTATAATATATAATATTTATGATATTTATATCACGTTATTAATGACTACGTTGTGTTATATTCAGTTTAAATATTTATGTTTGATATTAAGATTTGGCAAACTTTATTAAGTAGAGAATTACTATTTGACTTTTCATAAACGGATTCGTATTCAGATCAATCTTAGCGGCAGTAAGCTGTAATTTTATGGTATTCCTTCTAGAAAGGCATACTAACTTTATTAGGCATAGAATTACTTTTTACCTTAGCATAACCGGATTAGCATAAAATACAATCATATAGGTAGTAATTTCTCCATTTTTAGTTATTCCTTGGACATAAACATACTAAGTTTATAAAGTTTAAGATCACTTTTTCCTTCGCATGAACGGATTCGTATAAAAGACAGTCTTAAAGGTATTAACCTGTCCATTTAAAGGTATTTACTATAGAAATGCTTACTAACTTGATTAAACATAATATTACTATTTGACTTCACATAAACGGATTAGTAGAAAAATTAATCTTAATGGTAGCATAGGTGTGATGAAGCGCTTTCGATTTGAAAGAAAAATTAAATTTTTAGAGAGATAAAGTGATCGAAGGCTGTTTTCATCACATTTCGGTTAGAATGCTAGGAAGCCGCCTTTGATTAGAGGACGGAACAGTAGTCTGTACGCTCAGCCAATTTAAAAGCGGCGGTGCGCGATAGGGGGTAGGTGATTCCAGACGCAGATAAGGAGATGGCACCAGGGTTTGACATTAAAGTAAAATACCCTATTGTAAAGGATTTATTGGACCTGTAGACCGCAAAACACGTGGACTGGACTTTGGGTGGTCTCTGTATGACGTAATTAAGACGTGCATGGGTTATGGGATTATCCAATCCGAGAAATGAAAATGGAGGCTAAGTGGTGGATTTTTGAAAGCTTTCCTGAATGGATTAGGAGTCACGAGAAGGCGTGGACTTTGTTATGAAAAAACAAATAAATAGAAGACTTAGAGTTTTTTTAAAGGATTCTCTTCTGCGTGCGGGCCCGGTTGACTTTTCCCGGTGCTTTAGCATTGCAGAGGGATGAAGAGATTGGAATTTCAAAACGTCGGAGACCGGTTGAGCATTCCCGGGAGTTGTCCGACAGTACGAGAAAGAGGTTTCGTTTTCCGGAAACCGGTTGATCTTTCCTAGTGCCTTAGCATCGAAAGTGATGAAAAGATTGGCAGTTTTAAATATTGGAGATCCGGACGAGTCTTCCCGGAGCTGAGAGTGATTTTGAGCAAGAGAATAGAAACGGGGTTATAGAGAGGATGCGCCTTAATGTTGGAGATCTGGTCGAGTCTTCCCGGAATTGAGCGTGACTTTGGATCAAGAGAAGTCGATGTCATCATTTTCCTGATGAGTGCCCCATCATTTTGAAAAGAGTAGAAGAATACCCACGACAGCCTAGAGACGCAGCGCACCCACTACCTAGAAGGAAGAAGCGATACCCCATGCCTAAGCAGAGCTTCGACGCCAGAGTCCCAGTGCTGTATCGTCAAACTGAGTGAGTGAAAGTTAAATTTTGTTTTGTTCAGACCCCACCGAGCTAAATGAAAGATTAGTGCGGGAACAGTGTTTTCGTAAAGATAATTTTGATGAATAGGAGTTCTTGGCTATGAGTTAGCTTAATAATTATATGCTCCCTGAATCCAAAAGGTGTAGATTTAATTACATACATGTCATTCGATATGAATCGAGGAGAAAATGCTAAAAGATTAGTAAAATGTGTAAACTGTGTGCGAAGATTTGGTAATTCAGTTTTTTTTTTTGTAAATAGATAAGGTTGTAAATAAATCAATTTTATTTTGTTACATTGGAGTCAGTCATCTTTGTTTTGTGTAGTTGATCTAAGGAAGGCTTTAGAAGCAAAGTTTGTTTGACCTGTTCGGTTGCAAATCTGTCTATGAGCTTTGGGTTGTATTCAAGAAAATAAATAAAAAAAACACAACGCACCCAAATACCTATAAATTATAAATAATTTGTACTAACCCAAATAATATACGAATCTCGCCCGAAAAAATAAATAATTTTAAGACAGGCAACACGACAAATGGTGACCGTGACTCAGTCTCATGGTGTGTTAGGGACTTTAGAGATAAAAAATTTTTTTGTTTTTCAAAGTGAAGGGAGCCGCGTATTAAAATTATTTTGAAAGCGCGCGATGTTTGAAATTTAAATGTGTATTTGCCATATTTAATTTTGAAGGTATATGAATAAGTGTATGAAATCACAATAAATTTTTTGTTCGGTAAATGGTCCCGACCAGGATAATAAAAATAATTTGTGTTAGGCTAGAATCGTGAAAATTTTTTTTGCGTTACAAAAAAACAGTTACAGTTTTTTTTTGTCTTTAAGAAAATTTTTTTTGGTCTTTACAAATTTTGTATAGAAGGGAGCAGCGCGTAAGAATTTTTAGAGCGGGAGTGTTTTGAAAATATGTTCGTATATTTGCCACAATTATTATTATTGAGTGTAATTTTGTTTTGAAGAGTGTGACAATATTGATTTTATGTTAAGATTGTTTGAAGTGTGAATATATGAATGCAAATATTTTAATTTTAACTAAGTGAATTAAAGAGTGTTTTTAGAAAGAGTTTGTTGAGTTGGTTAAAGATAGATAAGAAATACTTATGTTTTGATTTGTATGAAGTGTTTAAAAATTTATGTATATTGTAGATATTGTAGAGATGATAGATTGAATTGAGGTGTATTTTTGAAAAATATTTTGAATAAGTTAAAAGTAGTTGATGGCAGAAAATTTGTTTGATATCAGTTGTTAGATAATATTTAAGTGTGATTTTGAAAATTCTATTGAAATGAGAAAGTCAATAGATAGTTAAGATTTGAGTAACAGTTGAGAAATTATTGAATTGAGTACAAGTGTGTTGGTCGATAGTAATTAGTGGTACTTGGTATAGATATGAATTTTTTGAAAAGAAACGTGTGTCAATTTAAGTATAGAATTTGTCAGATAATATTTTGCAATTACATTGAGAATAGAATTGTGTTTTGCTTTGATTTTGTGCATATATGTGTATTTTGGGGGAAATTAGCGTTTTTTAAGTTTGGGATTGTGAGTCATAGTTTAGTTACGTATAAAGAATTTGAATGCATACTGTTAGGAGAAGTAATATTATAATGAGAGAATTCTTGCATATTGAGTAATGATAGGTAAACGAATGATCGGTAATGTGAGGTGTAAAATTTAAAAATTGGAGTTATTTGAGTTAGATCAAGAAGGTTGTATCGCGAATGTGTTGCAAAGCCATCGTCAGTTGGGTAAAATTGAAATAGGAAGTTTAGATAAAAAGTTAGAGTAGAGGTGATTGTGGATGAAAGATGGTTAACGGTAAGCAAAAGCGCAAATCATAGTCAGATTTGTTTCAGTCTATAAACGATAAATAATGTGAGGTGGATTATATTGCATTTAATCTGCCAAAAAGGTTATAGCTGAAGGAGTGCTGAGTTAAGGATGTACAATAAGAGTTTTCGATACATTGTTGGAGTAGAGGTGTTTATAACGAAAAGAGGATTAGTTATAGGCATAAATGGTCAGAATTGCCACAGTATAAAAAACTAAACTTTTGATGGATGGATTGCATTAGTTGTGAGGTGCTATGAAAATAAAATTTACGATTGTTTACCCTGGGTTGAATAATAAGTCAGTGTAGTGAAGTTTTAGATATGAATTTAGTGAAGCATGTGCGTAGAATTAGTAGAGATATGTGGTATTAGAAAGATGGCGGTGGTTTTTAAGAATTACGCAAAGTAAAAGGTGGTCGCGACGCGATGCTTTGTGCAGTTGTTCTAGGAAAGTGCGGTGTTAGCTTTTGTTTACGGAAATAGTATGTTGGGGGAATTGTGGTCGGAGAAAGGAGATGTTTTTCGTTTCCTCCCCCCCCCCCCTCAGGAGAGGTGCACGGGGAAAGAACTGTTTTGTGTGCAGGCTGGCTATGTTGTGCCGGGGAGGAATTTTAACAATTTGAACAAAGGAGGTTTTTTTGAAAGTCAAACCGTTTGGTTTTGGTTTAGGGATTCCTCATAACTTGGAAGTTGTTCAGGGCTGCAGAGCTGAATGACCCCAAGGACAATGGGGATTTAGAAAGTAAATTTGATCGATAGGTAGGTGTTGAAGGGTTGTTTACGATAAGGTATGCGAGGTAACTATAAAAATTGGTAAGGATGTTTGAATTTAAAATGTCGCAAATTGTTTAAAACAGCCTTTTTGGAGAATAAATGAAAATTTTTGGCCAGAATTTCATTTATTTATCTAAAATGCTGGGGGAACGAAATAGGTTAATGACTAACTAAAATAAGAAGTTTAAATATGCGGCTTAGGAGACAAAGGCAAATAATAGAGTGGTTGTTTTAATGGTTTTAGATGTTTGGAAAATGAAAAGAATTATGGGTTTTGGTGTTATCAAGTGTTAGTGGTTGAGTTTTGTGGGAATCCTTGGTGCTAAGGGGGAAAAAAAAATTTATGTTTCGCAAATCTAGTATGTAGTAGGGGGTCCATTTTAAGGTATTTCCTGTACAAAGGCATACTATCTTCATCAAGTATAGAATTAGAATTTATTTTTGCATAAATTGATTAGTATAAAAGCCAGTCATAACGGTAGTAAGCTGTCCATTTTAAGGTATTCCCAGTAGAAAAACATACGAATTTTATTAAGCATAGAATTACTTTTTACCTTGGCATAAACGGATTCGTATAAAAATCATTCTTAACGATAGCAATCTGTTCATTTTAGATATTCCTTGTAGAAAGGCATACAAACTTTATTAAACATAGAATTACCTTTTATCTTACCATAAAAGGATTAGAATGAAAGACTATCTTATCGGTAGCAAATTGCTCATTTTAAAGTATTCCTTGTACAAAGGCATAACTAACTTAATATTATGTGAAATTTAGAACATGTAACAAAATAGAAAATCGTATAGTGGCACTTTTTTTTTTAAATTGTTAATTTGAGAAAACACATTCTGACTCATGTCTGAGAAAAAAAAACTCAAATCTAATAAGTAATGTTAACATTTTAATTTATCTTCTTTTTACTTAAAATTAATTTTATCATTAATTACAAATTTGCACTGAAAACATAACAATTATCTACATACATAAAAAAATTATTCGAACACATAATAAATCCTAGTTATATATATATTGATTATTCTGTGCTCTCGCCTGATAAAATATATTTCAAATTATTATTACTCACCACCACCCTCATTGGAGACTGTAGATCATGTCTCGTATCTAAAACTCGGTCAAAAAACAGACCAGTAAAATCATCATACAAAAAATGGCGACTCGATGAATAGCGGACAACCTAGGTGTGTCTCACAGTCGCGGCCTTTTCTTCAACCGCCAAAAAAAACGTTAAAAAATTTCCAGCCCCGGAAAATCAGAGGTCAGAAAATGTTCTCGAACAATTAACACTTTTCCGCTATCATTGGTTAAAAGATGGTTGCTGGGCGGTTGCTATGGGGAAGCTAAGTCCCCCTTAATGACCGAGAGGGTGGCAAGCAATTCTTCCTTTTGTGCACAAGACCTTGCGCACTATTCGTACTATTCCAGGTGACCCTAAATTGCCTACGGGAGGTACATTCCCTTCTTCCCGGAAAACCGGTACGAAAAACCACAGGAATGATTTTCAGCACACATATATCTTAAGTGTAATGAAGCGCCTTCGATTCTAAAGAAAAATTAATTTAATTTAAGAGAGTAAGGGCCTGTTCACATAGGAGTCAGTTGCGTTGCGTTAAGGAAAAGATGACGTTGAGACGAAAATAAACCAATCATAGGCGTTAAAAATTTCATTGCTAATCGTTTGGAGGCCTATGATTGGTTTATTTTCGTCTCAACGTCATCTTTTCCTTAACGCAACGCAATGGGCTCCTATGTGAACAGGCCCCTAAAGTGATCGAAGGTTGTTTTCATTACATTTTGTAAAAAGGTTAGGAAGCCGCCTTTTATTAGAGGATGGGACCGACGCCTTTGTGGTTAGCCATTTTAAAAGCCCCTGAGCGCGGTTGGGGGTCTGTTGATTGCAGACATAGATAATGGTTTGGCACCGGATTTTGACGTTAAACTACAAAGCTTATTGTGAACAAATTTATGAGTAAATGCGGGGGAATCTACCGCAGAACACGTGGAATGGACTTTGGGTGGTCTTGAGTGACGAAATGAAGGGCGTAACTATTTGGAGAGTTTATCCAATGAAAAAATTGAAATTGGAAGCTAAGTGGTGGTTTTTGGAAGACTTTCCTGAATGGATATAGGATTATTGAGAGGCGTGGACAACGGTATGAAAAAAAAATGAAATAAATAGGGGGCCTTACGAGTTTTTACAGGGATTCACTTCTACATGTGGGCCCGGATTCCCTTTTCCCCGGTGCTTAGCATCGCAGGTGATGAGAGATTGTCGATTAACATATAGGAGATCCGGTTGATTCTTCCCGGTATGCTTGCATCATGATCCCGTTTTCGAGAAGAGGAGAGAATTGCGCCTTCAAGATGGAGTGACGACATATAGGAGATCCGGTTGATTCTTCCCGGTATACTTGCATCATGATCTGTTTTCGAGAGAGGAGGGAATTGCGCCTTCACGTTGGAGTGACGACATATAGGAGATCCGGTTGATTCTTCCCGGTATACTTGCATCATGATCTGTTTTCGAGAGAGGAGAGAATTGCGCCTTCACGATGGAGTGACGACATATAGGAGATCCGGTTGATTCTTCCCGGTATACTTGCATCATGATCTGTTTTCGAGAGAGGAGAGAATTGCGCCTTCACGATGGAGTGACGACATATAGGAGATCCGGTTGATTCTTCCCGGTATACTTGCATTATGATCTGTTTTTGAGAGAGGAGAGAATTGCGCCTTCACGATGGAGTGACGATATATAGGAGATCCGGTTGATTCTTCCCGGAATGCTTGCATCATGATCCCGTTTTCGAGAAGAGGAGAGAATTGCGCCTTCACGATGGAGTGACGACATATAGGAGATCCGGTTGATTTTTCCCCGTATGCTTGCATCATGATCCCGTTTTCGAGAGAAGTTATTTGATAAGGAGAAAATTCTGGTTTCTGCATCCACCGATTAAGAAAGGAGATCCCACGTCCGATGATAAGATCGTCACCCGTGTTCCAGTCCAGTCAGCATCAAACTGAGTGAGTGCCAAATCATTTTTGTCTTGTTCAGACCCCAACTGCGAATTTTTGAATGATTAAGTGCGGGATCAGTGTTTGTTTTCTTTAGAATATAGATTTGGAGAGATAGTAAGTTTTTGACTTAGAGTAAATAAAATTATGCTCCCTGAATCCAAAAGGTATAGGATTAATTATATATATATTGTAAATAGTAGTGTTGTAAATAAATTAGTTTTTTTTTGTAAATATAAATATTTAGTCAGTCATCCTTATTTTAGCAGTTGATCTAAATAAAAGTTATCTCCTAGTTTTTAGAAGCAAAGTTATTTGACCTGTTCGTTTGCCAGTAATGTCTAGAACTTTGGGTTGTATTCAACCAAATAAATAATTAACACAAGGCACCGAAATACCTATTTCTTATAAATAAACCTGTACTATCCCCAAATAAAGTACGAATCACGCCCAAAATAAATAATTAAGACAGGCAATACGACATTAAGATTTACAAAAAATAAATAGATACACTTATAAATGTGCATGGAACCGAATTAATGTTGTATCGAGATTAGGAAATCAGAAAATATATTTTTTTAGAGATAAAACAGTATATTAATCAAAATATTTACAAAGTCGAGTTCCATGTCACACTTAATTAAGTATGGAATTACAATTTGTTTTTGCATAAACGGATTAGCATAAAAGATAATCTTAAGCTTCATTTAGTCAAGATTTGTCCTTGATAAACTGTTCTCTTTGCAATTTTCTACGATATATCCAACAGATACTTTTTCTCCAATTATAGTCTTAAACAAAACTGGGCTACGCCACAGCAGCTTTAAATGCATGGCTGCTGTACACGCCGGAGGCCCAGAACTAAATTTCAACGGTTGCTAATGGCAATACATCAACCGTGCTTGCACTGTGTATGGAAGAATTAACTCGATTCTACAAGTTTTTTCCTCTTTTTCATCTTACCAGGAGTTGTACTTCGCGTGAAAGTCTGGCTTGCGTGTTGCATTTACTACGAAAAGTAAGTTTTTGCCCTTTCAGACACCATACATTATTTTTCAATCGCACATGCAGGATGAATAATTCAATTTAAGTAATTTAAATTTAAATTTTTCGGTTTCCTATATAGTTTTAGGAGCAGATTTCCCTCTTTAATTAAGGGTGTGGAGAATACATTAGACAAGCAGACATGTTCTAGACGCTAAAAAAAGACATAAAAGTTTCCCGCGGTTGCACGTGCCATGAATTATTAAATTTACCTGATTTTATTTTCTTTGATCTATTATAGTATCTTAGGAGTTATGTTTCCTGTCAGAATGAGATAAGCCTGCTGCCTTAACGAAAAATATTAAGTTTTAGATGTCTCAAAGAGAATGCTATCCACAGGATAAGTATTTCAATTTTAACAGATTTCAGTTATTTTTGTTTCAATTTCCTGTATTATTATCGGAGCTTCATTCGATTTCAGACACTGATAGGGTGTGTATATTTAACTACGGAAGGTCGTTAGCACTTTATGGAAACGATTTTGAAGTTAAGTTTTATGCATAAATGCCGTACTTTATGCGGTGCTTTGCTTCTATCTGATAGCCATGATTCTTGACAATGGCTGTAGCTCAAATTTTCCATGAAAGTAAATTTTTGCTTAGTACTGTTATGTCAGTTTTATCTCATTTTTCATGGACAGTTTTCCAAAGTCCGTTCAGTGTTCTTGGATGCCGTTTTCCCCAGGCTCGTATTAAAAACCGAAATCGCAAATGTCCATTGGAGGAGAGTCAGGTAATTTTACAGGTATTTCATTAAATGGGATACATTTGATTCATGTTTCTGATCATTTCTTTGCTAAATAAGCGGCAGTTGATTTAGACGTGTGACTAGAGGATTTGTCTATATGAAGCTCAACTTTATCAATGTCCTTTCCATATAACTCTTGAATTTCTTTTTCAAAAATTTGCTCTAAAATATTCTGCTGATAGTAGAGTGAATTAATTTCGGCTTTACTTGAGTTTTTTTTTTGTTTTTAATTTGCCATTGTAACAAAATCCTGCTACTATCATGAACTCCTTTGAGAACTTTTCTGTACACTGACGTATCCGTTTCGTACGGTCATTCCCGTCAGTTGAGCAATAGAAAATTGATCTTTCTTTACAGTCACTTAAATACACCCATGCCCCATCGAGTATTACCATAAATTTTCACTTTTCAGCCGCTAGGTGTTTTTCATATAATTTTCTACAATTTGTTTTTCTTTCAACAATATGCTATGGCAAAAGAAGATGAAACTTTAGGTTTAAACATCTTTTTCAATTAAAAATTTGTTATCAATGATTTTACTTACAGTGCCAGAAGACCTTCCTAGTTTCGATGCAATGGATCTTTGAGTCGGCGGATTTTCTTTTAGGATCAGAGACTCCACTTTCTTGATATTTACCTGCGTTCGAGAAGTTTTAGGATGAGGTTTAGTGGCCATTTTTTAATTTTTACTTTCCGTTAGACGTTTTTTCCCTTTCTAATTAATATATTATTAATACCTATTTTTGAAATGCCATAACCGCAATTTTTACACCGCTTTATAATTTGTTGATACGAATAATTCTCCCCGGCAGTTACGTAACCTTCGAGCCATCTATCAAATTTAGGAGCCATTTTCAAAATAAATCTTTTATTTTTCATTCCAATCAAAGAAAAATTATAGCAGATCATTATTCTGAAGTTGACAATTTTTTATCTCAAAATGCAAACGCTAAAAACAAATTACAAAATCGTTTCCATAAATTGCGAACGACCTTCTGTAGAATGACAAATTACGTATATCCGTTTAAAATAACATAAAAGCATCACATCTTGCCTTTCTAATGCATTATACAATTTATAAGATTCTATAAGCCCTAAGTTGTTACTGTTTCACATTCACCAAAATTTATTTCTGTTTTCAAGTTTGCAATTTTCCATTAAAACAAGCAATTCAGTAATATAATCACGCTTAACAATGGAAACAAAAAGAATTGTTTTAACTAAAATACTGTTGCGTATTTAAAAATCTCAAACCTAGTTTCTTTTTACAATTTTTAATCTTTTTTTTTTAATTTTACGTCTTTTTAATGAATAATTTGAAAGGTTCTGAAGAATTAATTATTTCGCTACAACCTTTTATGCATGTGGCCTGAAAAACAAATTTTGAAAATTTAAGTATAGATCTTACTCAATTATTTTTGAAAAATCATAACTTTTATTGCGAGGTACGAAGAATAAATATTAGAATGTAACCGATTTTAATAATTTTTCTTTCAATTTTCGATTTAATTTTTGGGGCTCTATTCGATTTGATATGGTTATGATGTGTGTACATTCAACTAGAAAAACAAATATATTTGCTGAAAATATCGTAAATAAATCACAAGTTCCCTTTGTAATGCATTTTATAATCTAAATTATTCTATTGGCCTAATATGTTTTTATCATTTTTACAGGTCTGTGTTTCTGCCTTTTTTTGTGCGCCAAAATTTCCATTAAAACATGTAATATTGCAATACATTAGTGACGCTAAATAGATGACTGAAAACAATTCTGGATTTATCCTTAAACAACTCAGTGTACATTTAAAATCTTGAACCAAGTTTTTTACAGTGTTTATTTATTTATTTATTATATATTATCTCATGTTAATATTTCTCCACATAAAACGCATGTTTTGGGATATAAGTATATAATATGGCCACATTTTGTGCCTTAAGTATATATTTTCCAGAATTACGCTTGAAAATCATAATTTTTTTTAATATTTACTAACAGAACATAAGAACTTATTGCCCTCTCTGTGCGATACATGTAAGCTTAACTCACGTTGAATCTGTCTGTCTAACTGTATATTTTTAAAAATTGCTCAATGCAGTTAAAGTATTACTAACCCTTAAATGAATACCTTCTATTTTTTTAAATAGGCTTCTCACAATTAAATACACAAGAGATATATTGAAAAAAATACATATAATTTACATTTGAAAAACAAAATACTCCAAATAGTTTTACTTTAATAGATACGAATTTGATTATAATCATAAAGATGAGGTTGAAATATTTTCTGCCTCGGAATGGCAAAGCAACGCTGCGTGGAGTAAAATGTGTACTTTCGCGGTTGAAATTATACGACTAAATTACTATCAGTCATAAGTCTGCATTTTGTATAAAGTTATACGTTTGGTAGACCTACTTATCTCTAACGCATATAACTGGCGATACAGGAAACTCCAAAAAGGTATAGTGTTGTTGTTGCTTATACCCCTTGACCGACAGTATATCAGGTCAAGTCCATAAAGGCTATTGGACAGAACAGCGCGCCTCCGGATTTGAATAGCACCACAAGGGTCGGAGTCCAACTTGGCTAAAGGGCCGGTCCCGTATTTTTGAACCGAGTCAAGTGACGAGACCGGTACACTTGATCCAGCACCTGCAGAGGTAAATTTTGAGACCTTGGAGGCCATTTTAGCCAAGAAAGATTTTTCTTGTACCAGCCGCTATTAGTGTACACGGCTGTGGATTTGTCAGCTACCGGCCTCGAACCAGAGACGTTCAGATCACTGGCTCACTGTCTTTGCCAACTGGACCACCGAGCCCCCAAAGAAGGCACTGTTTAGGTGGGTGCAGTTTTTTTTTTCTTCATAGTACTTTTACATTTGTTCAAAGTTTTTGTTGTGGTAGTGCTTATTCCAAGTGACCGGGTAAGTCCTAACGAGATCCACTAAAGGCCGAAAGGCGAAAAGGAAGTTGCTCCTACAAGGCACTACAAGAGTCAGAGGTCGACATTTTGTCCGGTGTCACTACGATTTTGATCCATCTGGTGGGTTCGTAACCTGCCTCAACCCCTACAAACCGCGAGGATGGACTTTCCGGCCCAAAGATTTAACGTTTCGAAACTCGACTTAGACAATAGAGCAGTTAGTGACGCTTCTCAGGATTCGAACCGAGAAAGCTCAGTGCAAAATTCCGAGGAGACAACCTTTAGGATGTCCTGGGTACTACTTAAAAGTTTTGCGGAATAACTACACGTGTGGTTGTGAGACGTTCGAAAATCAGCCCTTTGTCAAGTGATGAATGTTACTCTACTGAAGAAGATATATTACCATATTATATATATATATATATATATATACAGTGGACGCTCGTTAATTCGAACTCGGTTAATTCGAACTTTCGGTTAATTCGAACTAATCCAAAGGCCCCAAAAATCTTGTATTGGAGTTAATGTTAAAAATATCTCATTAATTCGAACTAAATTTTTATCCTTCGGTTAATTCGAACTAAAAATTTGAAAAAAAAAATTTTTTTCCTTGTTTAATGGAGAAAATACACACTGTATTTAATATTTTGTGTGTCACAATTTCTTTTCTGTGTAAAGAGGCATATGCCTGCATTCCTAGACTATTGCATGTCCGCTAAACGTTAGTAGCTATTGTCCTTCTTATTAGTGCTAAATAGAAAAAGTAATTTTCCTTTATTTGGATCGATTTTCTTAGAATTTCAGAAAAACTAGTCTTTACTATAGATTCTAGGGAGCTGCGTCAGTTATAACTGCAGTGCAGACAAGTTAAGGGGGTCTAGTTTTTCTTCCTCATTGTGTGGTGTGAACGTGTAAAAATTCAGGATGTCTACACGTGGAAAGTACAAAACCCTAACTTTGAAGACAAAGGTAGAAATTTTAAAGAAAGTAGAGAATGGCGAATGTAAAACAAAGTTATCAACTGACTATGGAATTAAAAAAAATGCTTTGTCAACTAATTTGAAAAACAAGGAGTCAATTTTAGATTCATTGGAAAAATCAAAATTTGCTAGAGGAAGGAAACGCATGGGAAATGCGTCGCAAGAAGTTTTAGTAAAAGCTCTACTGCTATGGTTCCAGGATGTTAGATCTCGAAATTTTCCGATAAATGGACCCCTAGTGCTGACAAAGGTTCATGAATTGGCAAGTGAATGGGTATTGAAGATTTTGAATGCAGTGATGGCTAGCTTTCTCGATTTAAGTCAAGGCACAATATTTCTTATCAAACTGTATGTGGCCAAAGCTCTGATGTAAACGAAGACGTATGCACTAATTTCGGTAGGAAACTGCCAGGGGTTTTCTCTACTTACCTGCCGAAAGATATTTTTAATGCGGCCATAATGGACAAAGCCATAATGGACTCTATTAAAACTCTGAACTCATTTATTCAGATGGAACCTTCCTCTGAAAATGAATTGAAATGTTTACTTCAAATCGAGAAGCTGGCTGAACAATGTAGGCATCATAAACAGAACCAAACATCCATTTTAGTTTTACCCCAAAGTGTAATTCATATTTTTAATAAAAGTTTACTTTATACTGCATATCTTCTGCTTCATTTTATGATTAAGGTAAGTCTGTATTTCTTTTTAATATGTTTAACTTCAGATAACATAGTATAACATATTTTCTGGGGTTATACATACTAGGAGAGTTTCTTCTTCAGTGATACACATTTGAAGTTATATATTTTCTCTTAACATCGGACAATTCGAACTTCGGATAATTCGAACTTTTTTCTGAGAACCTTTGAGTTCGAATTAACGAGCGTCCACTATATATATATATATATATATATATATATATATATATATATATATATATATATATGACATTTCACCCCTGATTCCATAACACACACAATAAGCAAGATGAGGCAGAGTTCTATAAAATTGCAGTTCTTTATTTCACAGTAGTTGGGAACGGATATCAGAGCGCCCTTCTAGCATGACGCTGAACATACAAGTCTTTTCACATACACAGCCAACAACAGAATAAACCTGCTTTCTTAGTCAGGGGCTGTACCAAAGTCAGCGACTGTTTACATGAACACAGATGTTTTTCGTGGGTGGTATACTACTATAAGAAGCACATTGGGTGCGCTTTATCTTTATGATATTGTTTGACACTTTTGATCCTTTATCTCTGGCACCTGCAGCCATTATCTCTGAGATATTGTGAACTGCGGATTTTAGATGACTAGAGACGGGGTTTGGTTACTCCTTCTGGCGGCATGGCTAATAATCCTATCAACTGAAAAGAATTTATTGTGTTATTTTCCCCACTGGAATTTGCAGATGTTCACTTGCTTTTGGGTGGGCTATTTAAGAGAGGAAGGGTCCTCTCTTAACAGATGTGGGACCCGAATTATAGAAATAGACGAGATTCAACTTATAATGTCAAGATTCAACTTATAATGTCACATCCCCCCTCCCAAGAGGCTATCATCCTATGCCTGCATAGGGTGAGAGACACCTGAGTGTGAGTATGTTGGGACCTCACCTAATTCACTCTGCAAGATCAACATTATAAGTTTTACTACTTCAATTTTTAAGTTAAGTCATAATCGATATAAAACTCTTGATCTGCAGTATCAAGCTCTTTATATCGACATATGTTAGCTGGAATTATAAATCTTTCCGTATCTCTGGAGAAGTTCTCCACCTATCTAAATTCCTCCATCTCCAGTCATCGTGTTCAATACCATAACAATACAATTACTTGGCCTCAAATTAATAGGTGCACAATTACAACAATAGTCTAATAGTAATTAAAAAGTACATAATTATAACAATATTAGTGGGAGAATAAAATAATAAGGTAATATACTAGTATAGCCATGAAAATAATAACATAGAAATGGCAAGTGATATGGCATAATTGAATCTCTCTGCAAATACATCAATAGTCTGGTAATAATTATGAATAAAATAAGGTATAAGATAATATAATGGTATAGCCATGAAAAGAATAACATAGAAATGGTAATGGATATGGCTTAATTGAATCTCCATGCAGATACATTATACCGAAAATCAGTTCTAATTCAATAGTAATCTACATGAAATCATACACAAAAACAATTCAATTCTGATACTTGTAAATCAATGCTAAATCAATACACAGAAATGATACATTAAATACTTCAATTCAGGTAAACGTAACTCAACATTAATTAAATAGGAAAACATATTGACAATCACGCACTAAATTAGTTCAATTCAGAAAAATATAACTCAATACTATTTACACTTCTAGAGCACTGGTTTACTCGGATAATAATTACTATTTATACAATCACAATAATGCCAGTATGATCATAAAATAGATAATATGATAATAGTGCGTAATAATGAAAAAGAAATAACAGGTGATATAATATAATAAAATCCTTACTAAGACACAAATATATCATATGAACACAATGCTTTTTACAATTATTAGATTATTCATCTCTTTCATTCCACTTAAATTCCCTCATGTTTTTTAATTCACTATATTCTTTAATACAGGGGAATAATTTCTATTTTTCTTAACCTCAAGATCTCTTTCCTATACTCTCCGAGATCTCTACATTGAGCGAAAATTAATCCTTTTACCCTTCCAGTATTCATCTCTCTCAAGCTCAATTTCTGCATTACCTTATCCTTCAAACCTAGCTGTGGTGTTCTGACTTATGATGACATCTGCTAATCAGAGTACTAATTTCTCATGATAGCTTGTGTTTGAATAAGCCTGTCCTATTTAAATGAATTTAAGATTCTACTGAAAGGTACAAATTTCCTCCTTCCATTTTTTCCTTAAATCCATAATTTAAAAATAATAAAATAATTCTGACAACTTCAGCTAGTTTGGTTAAGGTATAATCATTATTCGTCTCTTTTTACACACTCAAAGGAATCGGGGACTCGCTCTTTCACCTCCCCCTCTAAAACACTACTCGTCGTTTGACCTACTTCTGTTGGGTGGGGTCAGGGTTCACACTGTTACTCCTAGCACGCTCGGGTTGTTTATCCGCTATCAGCTGTTTGGCGACTGGGGTTTCTTTTCGCCTCTCTAGGTTGTTTATCTGCTATCAGCTGTTGGGCGACTGGGGTTTCGTTCCTTCACACAATTCAAAATTCTGTGCTGAATTAAAATATCGTAGCCTAGATGCATGAATTACGTCGACGTCTGTTTTCGTCAGTGGGTTTCGCTTATTAATTTCATATGTCACATCGGATAATTGTTTTGTGATTGTAAAAGGCCCCTCGTACGCTCGGGTTAGTTTGCGAGTGTTGGGGTAATGAAATGTCTCTATCATGACGGTATCACCTACTTTAAACGGGGAGTTTTTGAATTTTTTATCATACTGTACCTTGTTTTTCTGATGGTCAATGATAGTTTTTTCGTATGCAATCTCTCTCGCTCTATCTAAATCTGGGTAAATCTTAGTTTCAGCTAATGGAGAAATGTATGGGGAACATCCATATAATAGATATATTGGAGGGAATGAGGTAACTTGATGAGGGGTATTATTGTAATCTACGGTAACCTGTTCTAGAACTTTCGGCCAGGGTGTTTTCTGTGTATCCCCATTAATTTTACAGCGCATTCTTTGCATAATGGTGGCTCCTACCCTCTCCTGTTTGCCATTGCTTTCAGGCCTATGAGAAGCGGTCAAAATTTGTGATACATTGTGGTTTTTTAAGAAGTGTTTAAACTTGGTTGATGTGAATGCGGCGTTTCTGTCACTTAATAATTTCTTTGGTTTGTTAATCTGAAAAATTTGTTTTAAGCAATTAATGTATGTGTCTGTAGTTGAGGTGGTACTTGCGAATGTCCAGATGTATCTTGTGCTATGGTCCATTACACAATGTAGATATTTTTTCCTTGAATTATAATATCCTAGACCTCCGATAGTGTCAATAGACATTAATTCGAACGGTAGCTTTGCGGGAGGTAAAGCCTGTAATAATCCAAATCTCTTTTGATGTGATTTTTTGTTTAGCTGACATATTTCACAATATTTTACATAATTCGCTATGTCAATAATAATAGTATCCCAATAATAAATAGGTGACAATATTTGTATCATTTTTTGGATCCCAGGATGGCCAAATTGAAGATGTGCTGCTGTCAATAATTTCAACCGTAATGAAGTAGGAATAAATATTTTTGTCAAACCCTTTTTCTGGATAGTCACTACATTATCTCTTTTCTGAAATCTCGGATTATGGGTATTGTCTGCCTGTTGGTGTTCTTCTATTTCGTCTAATGTTATCAAATTGATTTGTTGTTGGACAAAGTGGGAAATCGGCTGTCTACTCAAAAAATCTGCTTCGTGATTGGTCGAACCCTTCTTATATTTTATGTCGTAGTCGTACATTGATAACTTTAGGGACCAGCGGAATAATCTTCCTGTTAAGTGTTTAATGGATTTCAGCCATACTAAGGCGGCATGGTCCGTGAAAATGGTGAATCTAGTTCCGTGCAGATAGCAGTGAAATTTCTCAACAGAGTCAACAATCGCGAGACATTCAAGTTCCGAAGCACTGTAGTTCTTTTCGTATGGTCTTAAACCTCGTGAATGATATGCTACAGGGTGTAGTGTTCCATCAGGGTACTCCTGTTTTAGGACACATCCTATCCCCTCTCCTGAAGCATCTACAAATAATTTACAAGGGTAATTTGGATTATGTATGGTTAGAATCGGTTTGGAAATTAGTGACATTTTAAGTGTTTCGTACGCTTGTTGACGTTCGTCGTTCCAGTCCCATTTAACGTTCTTTTTTAATAACTCATTTAGGGGTTTTCTCAATTTAGCGTAATTTTTGATAAATTTGTTGTATACATTGACACTCCCTAAAAATCCTTGGAGTTGTTTTACGTTTTTTGGTGGAATTAATTTCTTGATAGTTTCTATGTTTGAATTATTTGGCGACATCTTACCCTCTCCAATCTCATATCCTAAAAAGGATATTTTCTTTTGCGCTAATTGGCACTTTGATAACTTTAATTTAAGATTTTCTTGGACACAGATCTGGAATATTGCTCGGAGATGCTCTAAATGTTCTTCCATAGTATTTGAGAAAATGATTAAATCATCAAAGTAGTTCAGTGCGAAGTTAACTCTATGTTTGTTTAATATGTGTCGCATGGTTCTTTGAAAAATCGCGGGAGAATTTTTAAACCCATAAGGCAATACCTGAAATTGATATAACCCATAGTTGCAGGTGAAGGCTAATTTTTCTTGACTCCCCTCCTCTAAAGGAATGTGCCAGTAGGCTGAAGCAATATCTAGTGAGGAAAATATCCTAGCTGTACTCAATTGGTCCAAAAGGTGATCAATTCGGGGTATTGGCTCTCTGTCCGTTTTACAGATCTCATTTAGTTTTCGGAAATCTATACATAGTCGGGTTTTTCCTTCTCCTCTCTTGTGGGCCAGGGTGACGGGGCTACTGTAAGGTCCATGTGAGGGTTTGATTATTTTATGTTTTAACAATTCGTCGATTTGGGTCTTAATCTCTAAATTGTCTTTTTGCGACGCTCTATAGGGCCTCAAAGCTATAGGTAATTCTGATGTGGTAATAATTCTAGCAGGCTCCATATTTACTCTCCCAATATCATATTTACTTTTAGCAAAAATACCAATAAACGATGACAATAGAGGAATGAGCTCCGACGATAGATTCATGTTAGCAAATTCAGGTAATTTATCCTGAATGGCATTCTGAGTCTTAGAGTCTTCAGTCAAATCAAGTGTCTTCCTGATTTGCATAGACGTTTTTGGATGCTCAAGTTCTCCATTGCCATTCGTTAGCATTATATCATCACAATTATTTTCAATACGACCATAATATAATTTAGTACAGTTATTATCATCAGGATATTCATTTATCAATTTACTCGACTTACATATATCATCACACTCACTTATAACAGAACTATAATACTTTTTAGCACAAATCATATCATTAGAATTTTTAGTTACTCCCTTACTTGGGTTATATTGGTTATCTACAATTTTATTAGAATTATAAAAATATTTCGTCTCTATGAATATGGTACTCTCGACATCCTCCTGACTCTCATTGTTATTATTATTCTTATTTTTTATATTAGAATTGAGATGATATGAAACATTATGATAACAACTCGATAATTTGTTAAGAGTAATATCTAGATTATCCTGATATACACTACAATCACTTAATTTAATATTCAAGTTAAATAATTTCATATGTGGCAAAGATAATAAGATGTAATTCAAATGGGTATCTATAACATACACTTCAATAGTTTTGGTTAGATCACCTATCGTAGCTTCTACACTGATAATTTTAACAATAACAATCTTACCTTGCGTTTGTTGCACTGTTTGCGGTTCCATGGGTCTTTCTTTATAGGTAAGTCCAGGTAGCCAAGATTTTGGCATGATTGTCACATTTGAACCTGTATCCAATAAACACGGAAAGTTCTTACTGTTTGATACTCGCAACATAGTCTTTAAGAATTGTCCGTTATCATCACTATGGTGGTTGACTGTCCGTTGCCTGGGAGGTGTCATTAGATGTCAGGCGGATCTGCACATCCTCGCCAAATGTCCGGCCTTTCCGCATCTGTAACATAACCTTTGTGTATTATCTCGAGTTGATAATCTATTTAATTGTGGCGGTCGTGGGGATGAGTAATTATTAGGTGTGTAGTTGTTAGGTGTAGTCTGACTCCAAGGTCTCGTTCCATTTTCTTCAGCTCTCGGGGAATAACGAGGTGGCTTCTTCCAGTTTTGCGTCAAAACATTCTTTGGTTTAAAAACCTCAGCAGTTGGGTTCAGGAACGTCGGAGGTTTTAGATTTTCTCGAATTCTTAGTTCCTCATCTATAAAATCCAGCATTTCTTCGGTTTTTCGATTTTTCTGCCCTTTGCTTCTCTCGTATAATAGGAGAATTTCCTCTGGGAAAATAGTCCTGATCTTTGCATTTATTACTTCATTGTCCTGGTTCACTTCTAAGTTCTTTAAGCTGCGTAGGTGTGTATATAATTCCGTGATGCTTGTTCTCAGGGCGGGAAGGTCGTTGGAATCTTTTATCGGGCGGATGGCTAATATTTTTTGAATGTGGTGATCAATAGTTCTATCGGTATTCTCGTATCTCTTCTTTAATATTTGTATTATATCCGGGTAGTTTTCAGCTGTCACTGCGAATCCGGCTATTGTTTTGGCTGCCTCTCCATCCAAAAGAGAGATTAAATAATTTAATTTTTCCACTCGGGATAATTCTTTCCGGTTGTTGATGGTGGATTCAAATGTTTGCCAAAACGACATCCAAGTGGTTATGTCTCCGTGAAATTTTTTAGTTCTATTTTTGGCAATTTTGCGGTGATGGGTTTCGTATCTTTAGTAGAGAGATCGTCAGTTGATTTGTCTTCCAGGACTTCTTTCTCTTGTGTTATTTCAATAATCCTATGTATGGTTTCAAATATTTTAGTTTGATAGGTCTCTGAGCTTTCCATATCCGTATCTAGTTCTCCTTCTTCCGTTATCATGCTTGCAACGTTTTTATCCAAATCATATAATTCTTGCCGCTTCATTTCCAGTTGATCCTTTAGTGCATGTAATTTACTTTTATATCCTGGCTGTTGTTGAATTTCTTCGAATTGTTTAATTAGTCGAGAAACAGAGCCCCTCTGAGCTTTTCTTGTTCTCTTCAGAACTTCCATCTTCTAAAAAACGAAACTATCTTTCAACTATATTATCAGTGAGTTATCGCCGCAATCTCTTCCTTCGTAATGTGGGTGACACATGATACCCTGCTCGGTTCGGTGTGGGGAATTGGGAAGCAAGGCTCGTCCGCCATGTTTGTCCTTCTTGTCTTCTATTGCCTTAAAATGCATATAAGTCCATTTAATCAATTTGGTTTCTTCTTATTAAAGTCCATTAGGTTTCCTTCGCAAAGTAACTATCCTGTCGGCTTGTGACATTTCACCCCTGATTCCATAACACACACAATAAGCAAGATGAGGCAGAGTTCTATAAAATTGCAGTTCTTTATTTCACAGTAGTTGGGAACGGATATCAGAGCGCCCTTCTAGCATGACGCTGAACATACAAGTCTTTTCACATACACAGCCAACAACAGAATAAACCTGCTTTCTTAGTCAGGGGCTGTACCAAAGTCAGCGACTGTTTACATGAACACAGATGTTTTTCGTGGGTGGTATACTACTATAAGAAGCACATTGGGTGCGCTTTATCTTTATGATATTGTTTGACACTTTTGATCCTTTATCTCTGGCACCTGCAGCCATTATCTCTGAGATATTGTGAACTGCGGATTTTAGATGACTAGAGACGGGGTTTGGTTACTCCTTCTGGCGGCATGGCTAATAATCCTATCAACTGAAAAGAATTTATTGTGTTATTTTCCCCACTGGAATTTGCAGATGTTCACTTGCTTTTGGGTGGGCTATTTAAGAGAGGAAGGGTCCTCTCTTAACAGATGTGGGACCCGAATTATAGAAATAGACGAGATTCAACTTATAATGTCAAGATTCAACTTATAATGTCACATATATATATATATATATATATATATATATATATATATATATATATATATATATATATATATACTAGCTGAAAACCCGCACTTCGCTATGGAGTACATTCAAATTAAATACAACGGTCAACGTATGCAATTAATGCCAAACGAAAATAAATATATATGTATATATATATACATATTTATAATAAATACGACGATCAATATATACAATTAATGTAGAAAAAAATATATATTTTTATAAAAATTAGTAAGGGATATTTTTATAGACAAAATAATGTCCAATCATCTGCCGCATTAGCAAGAAAAAAAATATTTTTTTGTCTGTTTAGTTTTTATGCACGTGACGATAAATTTATTTAAAGTACCAGAAAAAGAAGTCACGTGATCAGCATTTAATAAATTAAATTCTAAAAATTAATATTTAAAAAGTCACCAAAAATCAGGAAAAGGAGGTAAAGATTCAAAAAAGATTTCATTTTAAAGGAATTTTTATGATCTTTCTTGTGATATAAATTGTATAACCCTCAAATTATTATTTTAAATGCAAACTTAAAAAAAGTAAAAAAAAACAGCTTAAAAATTTAATTTAAAAAAATCTAAGAAGAATTTTTCAAAAATCTTTCTTAGTGCACCCCTACACCATAAGAAGAATCGCCACGCAAAATTTCAGCCCTTTAGGTCCAGCGGTTTGGTCTGTGCATTGTATGTCAGTCAGTGAATGAGTCAGTTACGGAACTGTTTTATATATATAGATATGTATATATAATCTTATTTAGGTTAACTATCTTGACTTAAGTGTCATCTGTTTCATACATAATTTCTTTCTTAGTCAATAACTACACTGGTGCCTCACTGCGAAAGTATTTGTGTCACTGGAAGTTACTCCGGTTGTGCCTCATGGAACTTCTTGTTATGGAGTTATATTGCAGGAACTTACAAATTAGACATCTTCCCTTACATTCACAAGAAGCGAAAATTCCGAAAATCTCTGAACAAAGGAAGATATCAATTTATTTACAACATTAAACAACCAGACAAAACTTTGATGCTCTACTCAAACAAATTAACGTTTTTTTTGTCCAAATGCAGCGAAATTGAGGTAACCATAAATACATAAACGTAATTTAATCTTTACATAACTTTCCATTAGCTCTCGCCCACCATTACTTCAGAGAACGGAAATTCTGATTCAATCATCATGTATCAGTCACGTGATTTCTATAATGGCCACAAAAAAATCAACGGTAACCGCTCACTAGGGACCTAAGGGAAAGAATTTAGTCTAGTCTTAATTTGTTTACGTACTTCGTCGCTGTAGGAATTTAGTTAACTATATAATATAAACTTTCTCCGAGAGAAGGGTCCCAGTAGAGTAAAACAGGTCTCGCTTTAACACAAAATTTAACAACGTAGTTTAAAAATGTCTTGTAGAATATTCATTGAGAATTAGATAACAGGTCATCAGAGTCCTCGTAATGTGGATGCGTCTAGCCAGTTATTATTGCTGATTCGTGGACTTAATATAAAAGTTTTTTTTTACGTGCACTAAAACTAGTAACGTTATCTCTTCATTATGAGGAGCCCATATTACATTATATTATTATATAAATATATATGTGCATATACATACATACACACACACACACACACACACACACACACACACACACATATATATATATATATATATATATATATATATAGACAGTATCGACACCGCTGATGAAGAGATGCTGTCAAAAACCTCTTTCATTCTTATCTTTTCATGTTTTTAGTTCCTGACTGCAAGTAGCTTTAGTGCTCATACTGGTTTTTCTCTTTCAACTATGTCTTATTTATATATATATATATATTAATTACATGCTTTTTGCGCTGTTGTAGATATTGTATATACAATACCCTAGCGAAAATGGACCGGATGTAGTCGGATTATTCAATAGAATCCGACTACATGTCTGATTTCATGCAAATCCAGTGCTCGCAAGTGATCCGTTAAGGTAAAAAACGATACGCGAAGTGATAACGGCGTTAGTTCTGTGTGAAATCGTGACAATATTTTGGAACGAAAGGAACTTAGTGACTTTGAAAGAGGTGCTATAGTTCATTGTCACATTATTGGCAAGTCTATTCGCACAACTGTGGTGGAATTATCACAACCACGGTCGACTGTTGGTGATGTCGTGGAAGACTACGGGAGTTGGGACACGAACTACATAAGTTGGTCGTCCTTGTAAATCAGTGGTTCTCAAACGGTGGTCCGCGAGAGCCTCGGTTGTGGTCCGGCACCCCATATAAAAAGTTGCCAAATAACTGGGGATTTTGAAAGCAATGTTCATTCAACTTGATGGACTGAATATAAGACTATCAGCTGTTGACTATCAGCCGATGACTATCAGCTGTTGAATTAAATTTTCTGAACAGTTTAACATAATTATTTTATTATTAGAATATGATACATAAGATTGTGAGCATTTTAATCCTGTATCTCTTTTGCCTGAGGGATATTATATAGACCCCTATGCCCACGGAAGGTTCCCCACTCAAGTCGGCAGCGTGGGGGTTTGGGGTGGTCCGCATATCGTTCAATTTCTGGCTTGTGGTCCGCAGACTTCTACAAGTTGGGAACCACTACCGTAAACTGGCCGAACTGGATCGGCATGTTCTTAAGTGTGGGGTTCGTAAGAACCGCAAGAAAGCCATCCAAATATTCAACATTGAATTTCAACAGACAGCAGGGGTTACGGTACACCCCTATACTTTGTGGAAAGAACTGCACGCCCTCGATATCCACGGATGTGTTGCCGCACGAAAATCAAACCCCGTCCAACAAAGCCGGCAGACTCGCTTGGGGTTTACAACGTCGCAACTGGACTGTGGGCCACCGGAAAACTGTTTTATGGAGAGACGCATCACGCTACACGCTGTTCCAGTCGGATGGATGTGCTTGGGTTTGGCGAATAACCTGCAATCGCCAAACCAGAAACCCCTCCCTGTTGGGTAAATGAAAGGTCATTTTAACCGAAAATCTAGAACTTAACTTAAAAAAGTCTAGTTAAATATTCATAGGGAATTAGATAACTGCTCATCAACGTCTTCATAAGGAGAATGCGTCTGGCCAGTTATTATTGCTGAACTCTTGGACTTAATATGAACATTTTTTTCCCCGTACATGAAAAACCCTGAAGTTTTCTCCCCGGTATGAGGAGCCCATAGTATATATATATATATATATATATATATATATATATATATATATATATATATATATATATATATACAGTGGAATCTCGATCTATCGTTTTTCAAGGGACCGATTGAAATGAACGATAAATGCGGGAAAACGATAGATGCGGAAACATAACAAAGCAATATGATCGTTGGGACTGGATAAAATGAACGACACATACGGAAAAACGATAGATCCGAAAACGATCGATCGAGATTCCACTGTATATACATATATGTATATACATATATGTATGTATATATATATATATATATATATATATATATATATATATATATATATATATATATATGTGTGTGTGTGTGTGTGTGTGTGTATTTGCAGTGTAAAGAGTGTCAAGTCCTAAATCATAGTTTTGAGAAAAAACGTCATTGAATAAGAACGACATTTGCAAAGTCAGCGTTTTAAGGAAAATTAAAAAAAATTTTTTTAAGATAAATTGTTCCAATTTGATTTTTGTTGAGTAAAGAGTATTGAGTCCTTGATAGGGGCATAACCCCTTTAACACTACATGTTTGTGTTTAATTTCACATATCCCAAATTTTCCCTGATGAATAAAAATATTTGGGAGTGGAATTGGACTTTGCTTCCTGTACCTTGCAGTTACCCTTCATTATCCAAACATACTTGTTTTCATAACTAATTTTAGCCCTTTTCGGACTTAACACCCTTTGCACATCTAACACCCATATATACGATATAGACGTGCCGCTTGGCCGGCACGCGTTTTGGAAAGGGATGGGGCTAAATTATTATTAATTATGGAGTGAGCACCTAAATTTGATTTAATAAATATGTTTCGGAAAGTGTATTGACTAGTCTTTGTGAGTTTAGAGCTTAGTTGACTGCATTGCTGGAGTTTATCAATATATGAGTTATCTCGCCACCGAACCACCGACTGCCAAGAAAATATGATGTTCAGAGTATGCGTAAATATTGGGAGAGAAGAACATCCCAACATATATATATATATATATATATATATATATATATATATATATATATATATATACAGGGTGGTCATAAAGAAACTTTCCCAATGTATGGAACTCTAGCAACCGTTCCGTTCGACCGATCGAGATGAGATTTCAAATATAGTTATTCAGAGGTATGAGCTCTGGATTTCTTGAACGGGAACAAATTGGCGCTCATGGTTACGGTTATAGGTACAGAAACTCGAAATTTTCGAATAGGGACACCCACTTTTTCCCCGTCTCAAAATGCTCAACGCATGCGAAAAACCTAAATAGCGTTGGAACGGTACGCATATCACAAAAAACGGACGCGTTATGCACGCAGAAGAAAACAGCTCTATGAACTGCCAACAAAAACATGATAGGGGCGCACGGAGGAAATTTGCATATGACAGAGGCCATACATAAATCACTGATGACAACACAGATCGGACAAAAGAAAACTTCTATTTGGATTGCACATTTTCCACAGGGGAGCCATCATCGTGTTTTTGTTGACTGTTATGAGAGCCGCTTCTTGTGCCTGCATAACGTGTCCATTTTAGTATACAGTGATTTCCGCTTATAAGAATCACGTTTGTTATTACTGTTTTTGATTCTTATAAGCGGTTGATTCTTATAACCGAAACTTCCCTTTGGACAGGCACACATACACAAATATATACTTGTACATATATATAAACACACAGGCACATATATACATAATTTACCATTAAATACTCTTTAATTTACGTAATTTATCATTTATTAAAATTATTTTTTCTAATTTTAAAAATACTCAATTTCTAGACCTATAAGTAACAACACATGATTATAAAATCAACAAGAGGCAGCTTCTCTTTGACTACACTTTGGAAGAGCATCATATCTAATTAACAAGTTCTGTTTTTCAGAAAAACTAAGAGTTTTCCTTGTTTTTATCATATTTGAATTTGACTATCAAAAAGTTCTAACACTAACTGCAATTTTGTTAGAAAATTAAAGTGAATACTAGTGACGTATGCTTATTACAGTCTCAGACGAAGATTCCCTTTATAGCTTACGTTTCACGGTTTGATTCTGAATCAAACCGTGAAACGTTTGATTCAGCATCTGGTTCATCTGATTCAGCAAAATGGATCCGTTTACGTTTCACGGTTTGAAGTGCTGAATCCATTGTCCCGTTTGCGTAAGTGATGGTGGACACTTCGCGGAAGATTTATGTGTTTCAGGGTCCAGAAATCCGCAACCTGGAAGTAAGTGGTGGGAAAAAAGAAGTGCCTGCCTGGAGAAAAGCGAAATCGGAACTGGGCGGGTTAGATGCCCCTGGGTAAAGCTAATAAGACAGTGTTTAGCAAAAACGTATAAGGAGAAACTCTTATGTTATGTCTAAAGGAATGTATTTTACGACTGTTTCCCCCCCCCAAAGTTTTATGAATCTTTCTTTTCAAAAACTTAAGAAAGAATTTCGTACCTTTTGAGAGTTCAAGTGGCATTTTTAAGAAAAATGAAAGGAAGGCGAAGATTGCAAACTGATTCTTATAACCGATGGATTGATTCTTTAAAGCGGAAATTTTAACATGGAAATAATACATTTGTTTTTGTTTTTGCGATATTGATTCTTATAAACGGTTGATTCTTATAACCACTGATCACTATAAGCGGTGGTTACTGTATATATATATATATATATATATATATATATATATATATATATATATATATATATATATATATATATACCCTATATTTGACTATAAATGTGTGTGTGTTGGTGAGTCGTGACGCTGGCTTGGTGAGGTGGTATGTCCTTAAATGTATTGATGTATTCTATGTTTATTTTTATTATTATTTTTTATTTATTTAGTTTCTTAGCGTTTTAATTAATATTATCTTTTAATTAATAATATCTCCGTCTGATAATAAAATGTGTACCGAAATCCAAACTGTAATGAACGCCTCCACATATTTAACGCAGCTTCTATTTCCATTGAAGCTGAAGATCCAGTGTGATTTAAATCACAAGCAGATTTATGGCCTTCATACCAAATCTGAAATTCAGCGGTTTGGTCTCCAAGATCCTTTTTTGCATTATCACACATTCGACATACTTTGCTCATAACCTCAAAGTCTAAGACATAACCCGTTAAAACATCAATCACACACCTTACTCCTATCAGAGACGTTTGCCCACGAGTAAGCCATGTGCTGTCAAATGAGACAGCTATGTCACAAACATCGTGTTCTGAAAGCATGGAATTATTTATATTTTTTACTTCTTTATGTACACTTGCTAAAGTATTTTTCATGGCAACTAATTGTGCGTCATATAATTTCTTTGTACACCTTGCATATGTTGACGAAGAAAATGAATCAATATTCATTATCATGTAGAACTTTTCTATGGCAGAGTACCCCTTACCAATATGAGAAAAGGCATGGTTAATTCGAAGATTAATATCAGGATAATTGTTTTTTGTATTAACAGAAGTATTTATTGAAGAAGTTTCTTCATTGCAGATATGGCAAGACAGTTTTAAATTGGTTGAAAAACCAATTTTGCCACTAGAGCTCAAAACCAAACTTTGATTTTCACATGTTTGGCATTTTACTGTTGCAAACAATTTCTGAAGATTTTCAAAGTCAACAATAATATATTCAGTTTTAATATCACTATCATAATTTGTTATAAATGAAAGATTACTTACTCTGGTTGAATTCATAACATCAGCTAAATTAGCTGTAATACATTCCTTGTTTTGATCATCACACCAACGTTTTTTGCTCAAGGCAACGCCTTTCAAAAATTTTCTACTTCTTCGAGGCATATTTCAGATAAATATAATGCGAAAAACTCTTTTAACACGTAGTATTATACAAGTAGTATATTTAACACGTACTTTAAGTATAGATTAGTCTTTAAAAAGAAGTTTTTTTATCATAAAACTTCGAAATTTGATAGAAAAAGAACACGCCAAACGCTAATAACTAACCACAACAAACTGATATCAGTAACAGTTAAACACACAGTCATGATTTAGCTTTCTTGCTTCATTTTTAAACCACAGAGTCAAAACAGGAGGCAATGCAATCTCAATTGAGCTGTGAGAAAAAATGCAAACATTGGAGTGGGTTTGGCATTTAAAGGGAAAATCGAAGACAGATGTTTTTTAAGACAGCTGTAGCAGGCGTTCTAATAGGCAAATGACTCTGAAATTTTGACAGAATGTATTTGAACCTATAAGGTTGGTTTTTGTATAAAAATCTCAAAATCGGTATTTTCGTCAAATTTCGACATTTCAGAGGTGCCGAGTCCCTTTAATGATAATCTCTGGTTTAATTTGATTGTCTCACTTTAATTGTTTTCACTTTTTATCTATAAGGTCTTGGTGTTGTAGCTAACCATCGGGAGTGTTGTCCGGGCAGAAAACATGCTTAACCGGGGGGTCACATGCACAACCGGGGGGTTGATGATGGGGGGGGGGTCACAACTCCCTCCAGTCATCAACTATAACACCTCCATTTCCTGTTCTGTTTTAGTACTATTCTATTTTACATTATTGATATCTGGGTTTACCGAATTATTATGTCACTACATCCCCCAATTGTTTGTTATTTTTCAACTATCTAATATTATGTAAACTAAATTTTGTGAGCAGCTTAGCGCCTAAATTTTATTTACTCTTACTTACTTAGCTTTTTACCAGAATTATTAAAATTCTATATTTACATTTGTAAGCTATATATATATATATAAACAGTTCCGTAACTGACTGGCTCACTGGCTGATTGACTGACTGACATACAACGCACAGACCAAACCGCTGGACCTAAAGTGCTGAAATTTTGTATGACGATTCTTCTTATAGTGTAGGGGTGCACTAAGAAAAATTTTTGAAAAATTCTTCTTAGATTTTTTAAATTAAATTTTTAAGCTCTCTTAGTAACTTTTTTAAGTTTGCATATAAAATAACAATTTTGGGGTTAAAAAATTTATATCACGAGAAAGATCCTAAAAGTTCCTTTAAATTGAAATCTTTTACGAATCTTTACCTCCATTTTCTGATTTTTGCTGAATTTATAAAGATTCATTTTTAGAATTTAATTTATTAAACGCTGATCACGTGATTTCTTTTTCTGGTACATTAAATAAATTTACCGTCACGTGCGTGACAACTAAATAGACAAAAAATATTTTTTTCTTTCTATTGCGGCAGACGATTGGATATTATCCCAAAAAAAATATTAAAATCCAGTAAAAGAAATGTTCCTCAAACTGTACTATATTAACTGTACTATATTCTTAAGTATCTCCTATTACATTTAATTTCAATATTTCTTTCTACATTATATTTGTCTTTAAAAAATCCCTTACGATATTTTATGAATTTTTTTGGCATTAATTACATACATTGATCGTTGTATTTAATTTGAATGTACTCCGTAGCGAAGTACGGGTTGTCAGCTAGTGTATATATATATATATATATATATATATATATATATATATATATATATATATATATATATACACTGCTGGCCACTGTAAATGCAACACCCTGAAGGAAACATGCAAATAACATGAAATTTACAACATACATTAGCGGAGGTGAGATATGCAAATGATTAGAATTTCAGCGCAGACGCACATCACGCGCGCCTGTGGCGCCACTTCAAAGCGCTATTTAAGGCTTGGAGATTTCGACGCTTTCAAGTTCGGCAATTGTGTTTTTCTTGTGGTTTTTTCAAAAAAATGGTCAATTATGCCTCGTCCAAAACAGCGATCATCTTTTGATCAAGTATCCGACAAAGGAAGGATAGTAGCCTACCGACATTGTGGATTACCTTTCAGGGAAATCGGTAGTCGTGTTGGACGAAACCAAACAACTGTAATGCGGATATGTGATCGTTGGATGCAGGAGGGTACGACGGACCGGCGTGTTCGATCGCATCCACCTCAGCGCACCACTTCACGTGATGACAGGCAAATTGTGCGCATGGCAGTGACGGATCGCTCAGTCACATCACGAACCATAACACAGCACATGCAGTCTGTAACGCATCATCTAGTGTCTGCGCGTACCATTCGACGCCGTTTACAGCAGAGTGGTCTGTCCGCAAGACGTCCATTGCTTTGTATACCCTTGACGCAGAACCACAGACGTCTCCGCCGCCAATGGTGCGATGACAGAAGGATGTGGACGGCAGAATGGAATGAAATTGTCTTTACTGACGAGTCACGCTTCTGTCTGCAACACCACGATGGTCGCATTCGAGTCTGGAGACACCGTGAAGAGAGGATTCTGAACAGCTGCGTTATGCACCGCCACACTGGTCCTGCACCGGGTATTATGGTATGGGGCGGTATTGGATATCACTATCGCACACCTCTAGTACGAATTGCCGGTACTTTGAACAGCTAGCGCTACATCTCCGAGGTGTTGGAGCCAGTTGTCCTTCCTTACCTTCAGGGCTTGCCCACAGCCATATTTCAACAGGATAATGCGCGACCACACGTGGCACGCATTGTCCAACGGCTCTTCGTCAATCGCCAGATTGAATTGCTTCCCTGGCCGCCTCGCTCTCCAGATCTATCGCCGATAGAAAACATGTGGTTCATGGTTGCTCTACGATTGACCCAGATTCCATCCCCAGCTGCCACAGCAGATCAACTTTGGCAACGTGTGGAAGCTGCTTGGTCTGCTGTACCCCAAGAACTCATCCAAAGTCTCTTTGAATCAATGCCGAGGCGTGTGGCAGCGGTGATCTCCAACAATAGCGGCTACTCTGGAAACTGATTTTGGCAGGAACCACACTTCACAGTAGTCTATAAATTTAATCATTTGATACTTGGTCAACATGTTATCTACAAAATAAATTTTGTTGTGATATCTCTTGTCTTTCTTGGTGTTGCAATTTGGGTGGCCAGCAGTGTATATATATATATATATATATATATATATATATAAACACACGCACACATTTATATTCCCATATTTCTACCTAGCAGGAAAATAGATTAAATTTATGAAATGGATAGTGTAATGCAATAATAATGAATTAATCCAGAAAAGTTTAAAAGCTGAATTGAAAAGCAGGTAGGGTGCGCCGACTGTTTAGCTATCTAAGAAAAAAAATATTTTTATTATATGCCGTATACTTTTCTTTGTAATAACTGGAGACACCACCATCAGCAACATTTATGTTTAATTTAACGTCCTATTAAAACTCAATTTTCTCAGTGTTGGTGCAGTGGCCTTGTTGCATAACACTGTGTAATTATAAAAAATTGCGATCTATCATCAAGTTGTGTATCTCAGTTTGAGACACATAAGCGATCTCCTCGAAAGGACGTGAGGTCATCAAACCGCGCGTAGCTCTCGGGCCGTAAATTAATCCGTTCTCACAATTCACCCACAAGAGGAGGTCAAGAGTCTTTGAAGAAGTCTCGCTTCTTGTTTAAACGCATCCTTGATATGAGTCAAAGGAGGAGGGATGTTTCAAGCCTTAATTTATTTAAATGACACGTGTCGGATGTGGGATACCGACTCGATAAGGGAAATTTTGACGGGCGTAAATCATTTAATAAAGTTTATGGCTTTTTTTTCTATCGAAAATTGTCCTAGTAACACAAAACCGCATCAGTACTGGTATATTCAAATCACATATAATTCGCAATATTTTTACTTATCTGAAATGTGTTTGAAATAAGTTCTAAAAAACTATAAAAATTTATGTATATTTTCATATTGGCTCACTGAGATGCGATATATTCGAATACTTAACTGAAAGGTGTTAGAGAAAAGCGTCAAATAATTACAAAATTGTTTTCATTGTTTTCATGATGGTGCTTTAAGACATTATATATTCATATACTTATCAAAAAAGTGTTAGAAAAAAGCCCAAAAGATTTATAAAAGTCTTTTTCATAATGGTACTTCCAGACGTCATACTATTTTATAATGTGTTTGAAAAGAGCGCAAAATATTCATAAATTTCTTTATTTACTTTCACGTGCTACTTTCAGATGCCAAATATTCGCATACTTTTCTGAAAAGTGTTAGAAAAAAGTGCTAACGATTTATAAATATATTTTTTTATTTTCATATCGGTACTTTCAGAGCTCAAATATTCGAATACTTATATAAAATGTGCTAGAAAGGAGCGCTAAATATTTATAAATTTCTTTATTTATTTTCATGTGGTACGTTAAGATAACATATATTTGCATACTTTTCTGGATGGTGTTAAAAAAAGCGCTAAAGATTCTTTAATCCCTTTGTTTGTTTTCATATTGGTACTTTCAGACCCCTATATTCACTTTCTTTTTCGAAAGGTGTTAGAAAAAAGGACTATAGATTTATAAAGTTCTTAGTTAATTCTCGTAACGGTACTTTCAGACGCCCTATATTCACATTCTTTTCCGAAAGGTGTTAGGAAAAAGGATTAAGTTTTATAAAATTCTAAGTTTATTTTCATATTGGTACTTTCAGACGCCCTATATTCACTTTCTTTTTCGAAAGGTGTTAGAAAAAAGGACTAAAGATTTATAAAATTCTTAGTTAATTTTCGTAACAGTACTTTCAGACGCCCTATATTCACATTCTTTTCCGAAAGGTGTTAGAAAAAAGGACTAAAGTTTTATAAAATTCTTAGTCTATTTTCATATTGGTACTTTCAGACGCCCTATATTCACATTCTTTTCCGAAAGGTGTTAGAAAAAAGGACTAAAGTTTTATAAAATTCTCAGTTTATATTCATGTTGGTACTTTCAGACGCCCTATATTCACATTCTTTTCCGAAAGGTGTTAGAAAAAAGGACTAAAGATTTATAAAATTCTAAGTTAATTTTCGTAACGGTACTTTCAGACGCCAAAAATTTGCATATTTAAATGAAGTGAGTTCAAAAAATTCCTTTAAAATTTATAGAAATCTTTGTTAATCTAATTTAGTGATTTTCTTTTCAAACCAACAATCATGATCAAATTACACATCGCCTTATATACCCTCGTCATAAAATCTCAAATATTAGCTTTTGAAAACCTATTAGCTTCTGGTATTATATATACTAAGTAAATACTATTGTTTATATTAAAATGTTTCCCTTTAATCTATACTAATATATAAAGAGAGAGGGGATTTTGTACGTGGAGGGTAATCTTCAGAACCACTGTACCTATTTGAAAAATTCTTTCACTTTTTGAAAGGTACATTATTCCAGATGGTCATAGGCTATATATTATGTCTATCTAATCAGTAGAAATAAAGTTAGGGGCTTAATCTTAACAATCTCCATTGTTACCGCTACTGTCCTTTACCGCTTTTTTGTGGCGAAGTCTTCAACGATCCTTAGCGTGGTGCTATCTATACTAATATATAAAGAGAGAGGGGATTTTGTACGTGGAGGGTAATCTTCAGAACCACTGTACCTATTTGAAAAATTCTTTCACTGTTTGAAAGGTACATTATTCCAGATGGTCATAGGCTATATTTTATGTATATCTAATCAGTAGAAATAAAGTTAGGGGCTTAATCCTAACAATCTCCATTGTTACCGCTACTGTCCTCTACCGCTTTTTGTGGCGAAGTCTTCAACGATCCTTAGCGTGGTGCTATCTATACTAATATATAAAGAGAGAGGGGATTTTGTACGTGGAGGGTAATCTTCAGAACCATTGTACCTATTTGAAAAATTCTTTCACTGTTTGAAAGGTACATTATTCCAGATGGTCATAGGCTATATATTATGAATATCTAATCAGTAGAAATAAAGTTAGGGGCTTAATCCTAACAATCTCCATTGTTACCGCTACTGTCCTCTACCGCTTTTTGTGGCGAAGTCTTCAACGATCCTTAGCGTGGTGCTATCTATACTAATATATAAAGAGAGAGGGGATTTTGTACGTGGAGGGTAATCTTCAGAACCATTGTACCTATTTGAAAAATTCTTTCACTGTTTGAAAGGTACATTATTCCAGATGGTCATAGGCTATATATTATGAATATCTAATCAGTAGAAATAAAGTTAGGGGCTTAATCCTAACAATCTCCATTGTTACCGCTACTGTCCTCTACCGCTTTTTGTGGCGAAGTCTTCAACGATCCTTAGCGTGGTGCTATCTATATCTATACTAATATATAAAGAGAGAGGGGATTTTGTACGTGGCGGGTAATCTTCAGAACCACTGTACCTATTTGAAAAATTCTTTCACTGTTTGAAAGGTACATTATTCCAGATGGTCATAGGCTATATATTATGAATATCTAATCAGTAGAAATAAAGTTAGGGGCTTAATCCTAACAATCTCCATTGTTACCGCTACTGTCCTCTACCGCTTTTTGTGGCGAAGTCTTCAACGATCCTTAGCGTGGTGCTATCTATATCTATACTAATATATAAAGAGAGAGGGGATTTTGTACGTGGAGGGTAATCTTCAGAACCACTGTACCTATTTGAAAAATTCTTTCACTGTTTGAAAGGTACATTATTCCAGATGGTCATAGGCTATATATTATGTATATCTAATCAGTAGAAATAAAGTTAGGGGCTTAATCCTAACAATCTCCATTGTTACCGCTACTGTCCTCTACCGCTTTTTGTGGCGAAGTCTTCAACGATCCTTAGCGTGGTGCTATCTATACTAATAATATATAAAGAGAGAGGGGATTTTGTACGTGGAGGGTAATCTTCAGAACCACTGTACCTATTTGAAAAATTCTTTCACTGTTTGAAAGGTACATTATTCCAGATGGTCATAGGCTATATATTATGTATATCTAATCAGTAGAAATAAAGTTAGGGGCTTAATCCTAACAATCTCCATTGTTACCGCTACTGTCCTCTACCGCTTTTTGTGGCGAAGTCTTCAACGATCCTTAGCGTGGTGCTATCTATACTAATATATAAAGAGAGAGGGGATTTTGTACGTGGCGGGTAATCTTCAGAACCACTGTACCTATTTGAAAAATTCTTTCACTGTTTGAAAGGTACATTATTCCAGATGGTCATAGGCTATATATTATGAATATCTAATCAGTAGAAATAAAGTTAGGGGCTTAATCCTAACAATCTCCATTGTTACCGCTACTGTCCTCTACCGTTTTTTTGTGGCGAAGTCTTCAATGATCCTTAGCGTGGTGCTATCTATACTTAATATATAAAGAGAGAGGGGATTTTGTACGTGGAAAGTAATCTTCAGAACCACTGTACCTATTTGAAAAATTCTTTCACTGTTTGAAAGGTACATTATTCCAGATGGTCATAGGCTATATATTATGTATATCTGATCAGTAGAAATAAAGTTAGGAGCTTAATCCTAACAATCTCCATTGTTTCCGCTACTGTCTTCTACCGCTTTTTGTACCGAAGGTTTCAATGATCCTTATCGTGGTGCTATCGAGGTGGGCTTCTGTTCTGACGCTAGCGGTTCGAACCTAGCCGTTCTCCGGCACGCCTTTTACTTTTAAACATTTTATTTTAATTATTAACTATCATAAAATTAATTTAATGTATTATTTAGGTTATTATTAAGGTAAAAAAACATTTACAATTTATTGGCTATCAACTAGAAATTTATTGGTAAAATATTTTGTTCAACCCGGACAAAGTCGGGACGGGCCGCTAGTATATATATAAAACAGTTCCGTAACTGACTGACTGACTCACTGACATACAACGCACAGACCAAACCGCTGGACCTAAAGGGCTGAAATTTTGCATGGCGATTCTTCTTATGGTGTAGGGGTGCACTAAGAAAGATTTTTCAAAAATTCTTCATAGATTTTTTTAAATTAAATTTTTAAGCTGTTTTAGTAACTTCTTTTAAGTTTGCATTTAAAATAATAATCTGAGGGTTATAAAATTTATATCACGAGAAAGATCATAAAAATTCCTTTAAAATTAAATATTTTTCGAATCTTTACCTTCATTCTCTGATTTTTGGTGAATTTTTAAAGATTGATTTTTAGAATTTAATTTATTAAATGCTGATCACGTGATTTCTTTTCTGGTACTTTAAATAAATTTATCGTCACGTGCATAACAACTAAATAGACAAAAAAATTTTTTTTTTCTTTCTAATGCAGCAGACGATTGGATATTATCCAAAAAAATAAATATACCTTATTATTTATATATATATTTTACATCAATTGTATACATTGATCGCCGCATTTATTATAAATATATATATTTACTTTTTTGGCATTAATTGCATTCATTGACCGTTGTATTTAATTTGAATGTACTCCGTAACGAAGTACGGGTTTTCAGCTTGTGGCACTATAAATTTAGCAAATATTTGGAGGAACTCATTTTTAACCTACGCAATGGAAGTTTTAAATAAACCTTTGAGATTCGCCCGAGCAGAATGGGGGCTTTTCTAAATTAATAAATGGACGATGGCTAGATGGCTAGAGAACCGGTCTTCGAAAACATTCTACTCTCGGATTCTAGGCCCTGGTCAGTTTAAACTCGACTTATAGTATATATCTGTGTCACTCGAAGATCATCAAAGGGCGAAACAAAGAATACTGCGCTGTATGACATTTGTTCGTGTAATAGTTACTGAAACTAATTCTTAATGACCAATTCATAGTATAAGGTTTTCGCAGATCCTTCTGTTTAAGGAAGACACACACACACACACACACACACACACACACACACACATATATATATATATATATATATATATATAATAAATTAAATATTAGGCCCTCCTTTCTACCATTTGAAATCCCTTTCCTAAATCCAATCCGCAGTAATCTTAATTTAACGCTTAAAAGCCGTTAGCAACATAACTTCCCATTAATAGAAAACGTTGCATTTCTACACGTGTATACGTCTGGAGAAAGGCGTGGGTTCACATCGCTTGCCCCGATATTCTGCTGACACTTCAAAATACATGTACCTCGCCTCTCGCACGTAAGGTTAAAAGGTGATAATTTTTTCGCTCAGAGCTGTCTTCTGAAATGGACGTACTTCTTATCGCTCAAATAAAACGATTCGGCCAGACTGCATCTAAATTTTAATTCCTTTCAAGCTGAATCTAGCTCCAGTCATGTAAATATGAGCTAGTTTTCCTTTTCAGGTTACATTTTAAGGACGTGATGTAATGGAATTATTACTTACACACACACATATATATGTATATATATATATATATACACTCATGGACAAAAAAATTAGCGCACCAAGAAATAATTGCGGGATCGTAACGAAACTTGCAATGAAGGTACATGTCGGGGAGATATGCAAATGATTAGAAATGCAGCGTGATTGCGCATTACGTATAGCCGGTAGAGGGCGTTGAACATCGTACTCTGTGGAGTAGAAAACAGGTAACCAAAGCTTGTTTGAGTGTGCTGAATCATTTACAAAGGAAGAGCTGAGATAGGCATGCCATTACGCCGTGTTCGAAGACAATATAAGCAGTTGTCGCAGTTTGAGAGGGGGAGAATCGTCGGGATGATGGAAGCTGGGTGGTCAGCTAGGCGAGTAGCTCGTCAATCAGGCCGCTCTGATTGTGTTGTGAGGAGGTGTTGGGACCAGTGGACCCGAGAGATGTCATGTACACGAAGACCAGGCTCAGGACGCCCTCGACAGACCAGTCGTCGAGAAGACCGCCACATCGTAAGAAATGCACGCGTACAGCCAACTGCTTCATCGGCCGCCATCCAGGCACAGGTAGCACCTTCACTAGGGGCCTCTGTGTCTTCTCGAACCATACGAAGGCGCCTGGCTGAAGGACAGTTGGTATCGCGGCGCCCATTACATGTGCTGCCCTTGACGCCCACCCATCGACGCCTCCGTTTGGAGTTTTGCCGCGCACGAGGAAACTGGACTGCAGCGGAATGGAACCAGGTCATCTTTAGCGACGAATCCAGATTCAATCTCGGCAGTGATGAGAATCGTGTTCGTGTGTGGAGAGCCCGCGGTGAACGCTTCAATCCTGCCTTTGCTGTACAGCGACACATCGCTCCCACAGCTGATGTGATGGTATGGGGTGCCATTGCCTACAATACACGGTCACCCCTAGTATTGTTCCGTGGCACCATGACAGCCCAGCGGTATGTTCATGAAATCCTGCAACCACATGTGTTGCCACTCATGCAACGGCTCCCAGGAGCCATTTTTCAACAAGACAATGCTCGGCCTCATACGGCAAGGGTGTCACAAGACTGTCTCCGTACTGTTACTACCCTTCCTTGGCCTGCCCGATCCCCAGATTTGTCTCCAATCGAGCATATCTGGGATCATTTGGGACGACGAGTTGGGCATCCCACGAGTGTGAACGAACTAGAGGCAAGGTTACAGCAAATATGGAACGAAATATCTCAAGACATCATACAGAACTTGTATGACTCAATGCCCGATCGTATCGCATCATGCATTCGCGCTAGAGGGGGTCCAACGGAGTATTAACTCCTCCGTTCTTTTGCCTTTTTCTCTGAAATAAATTATCCTTTTTTTTGATTTTCTTATCATTTACTTATATCAAAGTAGTCATTACGTATGTAAAATTCCGTTTCATTTTGACGACTCCTTCTTGGTGCGCTAATTTGTTTGTCCATGAGTGTATATATGTATGCATGTTTATATATATATGTATGTATGTATATATATATATATATATATATATATATATATATGTATGTATGCATGTATATATATATATATGTATGTATGTATATATATATGTATGCATGTATATATATATATATATATATATATATATATATATATATATATATATATATATATATATATATATGTATGTATGTATATATATATGTATGCATGTATATATATATATATATATATATATATATATATATATTCTAATTAAATACACTCAAGGTATTCTCTATGTGTATCTTATATTATAAAGTGTGTCAATACAGTTAATTATATTCAACAAATCTGTGCATGTGATTACCTAACTTCATGTTATATTAATAATACTTAACTTTATATCTGACGAAATACTTCCCACAGATCTTTATCATTTTTTCATAACGTACGTACTTCGGGCGGTTCTAGTTAACTCCAATTTTGTGTGTCTAATCATATACATTCACTTATTTTCATTATATATATACTTATTTTCGGTTTATTTCCCCCACTGAAATGTCTACGCTTCTAAAAAAAGTGTGCAATACCAATTATATTTCTAATAGTTAAAAATGATTTATATTTAACGTAACACAGTACAAGCGACACTAACTACTTCCAGGATTTCGGGAACTATTCCAGTTCGCTAATTAATTCCTCCGATTTCTCTCTTGCTGCTCCCTGCTACTTTCGTCTAGCGTGATATCTCTTTTTTTTTCTCTCTTCGAGATCCGCAGCGGATATGCACTTTTCTGTTCGCGACAGATGCTTCCCCATTATTCAATCTAGGACTCGTCTCGTCCAAGGTTAACCGTAGATCTCATTTGGCGTGAGCTGGGCAGAGGTGCGACTCTCTTTTTATTTTATCGCCAATGGGGGAGGAATTTTGTCCCTATGACAGTCGACCGTACGCAACACCTTTTTTACTTTGGCTATAGAGCCAGAATTGGTCCCTATGAGAAGACATGCTGTAGCCGAGATTCAAAACCATAATTGGAAAGTTATACCTTATTTACCACATACATTTGTATGCGTAATACATTTATATATGAAAACATTTTTGTGTCAATGTATGCAATTAATGCCAAAATAAGGACAAAAAATATTTTTATAATAAATACTACGATCAATGTATGCAATTGATGTAAAAAAAATATGTATAAAAAAATCGTAAGGGATATATACTTATAGACAAAATAATGTAGAAGAAAATATTCAAATTAAATCTAATAGGACATACTAAAGAATATACAGTTAATATAGTACAGTTTGAGGAACATATATTTTACTGTATTTTAATATTTTTTTGGATAATGTCCAATCGTCAGCCGCATTAGCAAGAAAAAGAAATATTTTTGTTTTGTCTATTTCGTTGTTGCGCACATGACGATAAATTTATTGAAAATACCAGGAAAAAGAAATCACTTGATCAGAATTTAATGAATTAAATTCTAAAAATTAATCTCTACAAATTCCCTAAAAATCAGAAAATGGAGGTAAAGATTCGAAAAAGATTTCATTTTAAAAAAATTTTATGATCTTTCCCGTGATATAAATTTTATAACCCTCAATATATTATTTTAAATACAAACTTTATAAAAGTTGCTAAAACAGCTTAAAAATTTAATTTTAAAAAATATAAGAAGAATTTTTCTAAAATCTTTATAGTGCACCCATACATTATAAGAAGTATCGCCATGCAAAATTTCAGCCCTTTAGGTCGAGCGGTTTGGTCTGTGCGTTGTATGTCAGTGAGTCAATCAGTCACTCAGTGAGTCAGTCAGTTACGGAACTGTTTTATATATATAGATTACACACACACACACACACACACACACATATATATATATATATATATATATACTAGCTGAAGTACCCGACGATGCCCGGGATTTTAAGAATGTTTGTTGTTAACCAAAATCAATTTAAAAATTAACACAGTATAAATAACATAAAAAATATATGTGAAATGTTATACACGTCTCAGATTTTCAGCCTTTCATCATTGTAATACTAAAATCTGAAAAGTAAAAATGTCAAATTCTCTAATGTTTGTTAACCAAAATTAATTTAAAAATAAGCACAGTATAAATAACAGAAAAAATCCTTGTGAAATCTATAAATATATAAATTTATAATAAACTCCTCAGAATTCAGCTAGAATCAGCCTTTCATCATTGGGGTAAAAAAAAGAAGCTGCAATTACAGGTTCAGCGGAAATTTCCAATAGAACAATGATATGACTGCAGCGTTGCCTCTTAAAAAATGAAGTGTTTGATTGAGGGCTGCAAACCATTCAACTCCTCTCCACATTTAACTCCTATAAACATCCTCTACATATTAAATTCCTTTTCTCTCCATAATAAACTCCTCAGAATTTTGGTATATTCAGCCTTTCATCATAGTACCACTAAAAACTGAAACATCCTCTCCAGAAATATAAATTTATTAATTTCAATAATTAAACACACACAAATATATAAATTACGTAAAAGTTTTTTAACCAACATTTGAATAATTCGTAAATGAGAAAGCATATGAAAATAAAGATAAGAACTTCCGGAATCGAAATTAATTACCCTTAATTTTTAATTAATAAAAAACCAACATAATATGAATAAAAACGATAGTTGTTTAAAACCATATGAAAATAAAGCTATTATAAAGATAATAATAAAAAAAGCATAAAAAAATAATGCTCGCGCATGAAGTTAACGTTACGATATAAAGATAGTAATAATAATATAAACCGCGTGCATAAAATATTTAGCTTTTCAATCGAAATAAATTAATTTTTAGAAAAAAACTACTTTTAATCGAGAAATTAAATACATTGCACAAAATTTTGATTTTACCAACTTTCCACCCTACAATTTACACCCTACTTCTTTTAAATAGGGTGTAAATATAAAGTTTTAACAGCCAATTGAATGCCAGTTAAAAACGATTGTTGTTTAAAATCATAAAAATTACGCTTATTATAAAGATAATAAAAATAAGCATAGGAAAATAATGTGTGCACATGAAGTAAACGTTACGATATAAAAATAGTAATAAAAATCTATATATATAAAACAGTTCCGTAACTGACTAACTGACTGATTGACTGACTGACATACAAAGTACAGACCAAACCGCTGAACCTAAAGGACTGAAATTTTGCATGGCGATTCTTCTTATAATGTAGGGGTGCCTTATAAAGATTTTTGAAAAAGATTTCTTAGATTTTTTTAAAATTAAATTTTTAATCTGTTTTTGTAACTTTTTTCAAGTTTGCATTTAAAATAATAATTTGACGGTTGTAAAATTTATATCACGAAAAAGATCATAAAAATTCCTTTAAAATGAAATTCTTTTCGAATCTTTACCTCCATTTTCTAATTTTTGGTGAAATTTTAAAGATTAATCTTTACAATTTAATTTATTAAACGCTGATCATGTGATCTTTATCTGGTACTTTAAATAAATTTATCGTCACGTAACAACGAAATAGACAAAAATTTTTTTTTTTTTTCTTGCTAATGCGGCAAACGATTGGACATTATCCAAAAAATATTAAAATACAGTAAAAGATATGTTCCTCAAACTGTACTATATTCTTTAGTATGTCCTATTAGATTTAATTTCAATATTTTCTTCTACATTATTTTGTCTATAAAAATATCCCTTACGATTTTTAAAAAAATATATTTTTTTGTCTTATGGTTAGAATACTAAAAGTTTAAAATAGTGGCGCCATCTACTGAACACCTGTGAATCGAGAAAAAGTTGTTGGTTATTTATTAATTAAAAATATTGGAAAGTTCTTGTGGATCTGTAAATATACATGTGGTAACAGTTTTAAAATTTATAAATTATCAACCTACACAGGTGATAATTTATCCGGCGTTGCCCGGGATTTTAAGAATGTTTGTTAACCAAAATCAATTTAAAAACTAAGTACAGTATAAATAACATAGAATAAAAAGCATGTCAAATGTTATACGCATGAATAAAAAGAAAACCCAACATAAAAAACCATAAATTTACAATAATTTCTTCAGAATTCAGCTAGATTTAGCGTTTCATCATTGGAGCAAAAAAACCCTGAAAAGTAAAGCATAAAATATATACATTTATAATAAACCACTAAAAGCTGAAAAGGAAAAATGTCAAATTGTCTTTAGGAAAGTAAAGAATTTTGAAAAGTAAAGCTGAAAAGTAAAAATGTCAAATTGTCGAATGTTTGTTCACCAAAATCAATTTAAAAACTAAATACAGTATAAATAACATAGAAAAGATTTAGCCTTTATCATTGGACAAAAAAGCCTGAAAAGTAAAACATAAAATATATAAATTTATAATAAACCTACCAAAATCCATTAAAAAACTAAACACAGTATAAATAACATAGAAAAAAAAGTATACGAAATGTTATACACATTAATAATATGAAAAATAAAATAAAATAAAAATAATAATTTTTAAAAATAATAAAATAAAATAAAAATAATTAAAAAAATAATAAATAAATAATAATAATAATAATAATAATTTAAAAAATAATAAAATAAAAGCTGAAATAAAAAAGCCTCTATAAAAAAGCTGAAAATACAGGTTTAGAAAAATGTGAACGATCCGTATTTGAACCCGCGGCGTGGTAAATGAACGCTTTTACTGAATGCGCCACAATGACATGCTACTTTGTTGCGTAAAGAGTAAAATATTTGACTAAGTTCACTGGAAAGTTGCTATGGGTTGGTGAATATACATGTATTTATGGAGTGAGAGGAGTTTTAAGTCAGAAATAAGTTAGCAGGATAGAAGCTTAGTCTTCAACTCTTCAATAGACACAAAGACATTAGCGAGGGGGGTTGTAGTAGCGATTAAAAAAGATCTCGTGACACTTAGCGTGGTTGATTCGAATTTTCCATCGCGTGTGGTAGTGTCAATATGCCGTTGGATCCGATTTATTCTAGAGTATAAAATCTGACTTGAAAGATTATTATTTTCATTTATTATTCTGGTTTAATATATAACTTGAAACTTTTTGATTTTATTTATTTTTATCTTTTCGCTCGCTATTTGCCAGCTAACCCTAACGCGGACGCCATATTCGGAGGGGTGATTCCACAAAGTGTAACAGCTTACATTTAGTTTCAAAATTCTTGGTTTTTTATTAATTAAAAATCAACGGTAATTAATTTCGATTTTTGAAGTTCTTCAGACCCTCGGCTGTTTTTAAAGACGCCTGTATGTAAAATTTCACGATCGTTGCTCCTAAACTGTGGATTTCTATACAATTACAGAGATACAAACATTCATTTTTATATATTAGATATATATATATATATATATATATTGGCCAAGCCACTTGGCCATAGCCTGCAATAAACGAGAATTTACGACTAAATTGTACTTTGGTCGGCCAATTCGTGATGCGCCAGGAAATGAACGGCCTGTTCATCAATGGTAGAAGTTTTGCAGTGATGAAACATGCAGTTAAACGGGTCGATCATATCAGTTCTAACACATATCATTGCCACTGCAAATATCCCTTTAGTTTAATCAAAGCAGAGAAAATCCCTTCAAAATCGTAGAGAAAAGGACCATTATTCTTTGGCAATTCTCAAACTAGCCGCTCATTGTCGGGCAAATTGCGAAATAACCGACCAAAGCCCGAAGTAGTCGGAAATTCTCGATTGATTCGAGCTTTGGCCAAGTGACTTGTCCAATGCTAGAAGTGGCCCATTTTAAAAACTGGCCAGACTTCGGACATTGTCATAACATATACATACATAGTATATATGTTACGATCAAAGTACGAAGTCTGGACACTTCTAGCATTGATATATTACGGCCAATGTCTGAGGTATGTTCAATTCGAGAAATAGCTGGCTACTTTTAGCATTGGCCAAACCCCGAAATAATCGAGAATTTACGAATTACCCCAGGCTTTGGCCAGCCAATTCACCAATCAATGACCAACTTATGAATTGCTCAAATGAATTATATATAAATATATCTATAAAATTCTTGAAGTGATTTTTTTTTACTTTGACTAAACTAATGAGATTATCACAGTAGTAATAATATGAGCCAGAACTGGTAGGATCAATTCTCGTAACAAGATGATCAAGCTTTGACAACATTTTCTTGGACAGTTCGTGAATCGGCCATTGATTGTCAGGCGCATCACGATTGGATAGGGAAAAATAGAATAAAAGATATTAACTAAATAAAAAATGTTGGCATCGATTAAAGGAATTTTAAATTTTTAAAATATAAAAATACTAGCATTATTGCCCGGCGTTTCCCGGGTAGATATATAGATATAAAATCCATCAAAAAAAATACTGGGCTGCACCCCCCGCTCTTCATGTTCATCTGGCAAGACAGTTTCTACTGAAATGATATACAAACAATAAGAAAGAAAGAAACTTTGAGCCTACGGACCTTCGTCTGATTATAAGTCTGATTTTATTGAGAATTAATAACACAGTGTTGCGTGATTCGCACGTTTGGATTGAATAAGTTTACTGTTTAATTATATTTGTTAGATACTGTTTAATTAGATTTGTTTGAATCACTGTTTAATTAGAAATAAGTTTTATAATTTATATGTGCCTTTATTATTTATTTTTCCCTAAAAAACGCAGTTTTTTCCACATCACCTAAGAGACGCACTTTTTTTCACATCACCCAAGAGGTAAAGTGCAAGATGCATTATCCCCTTTATTTAATCAAAGTAAGGCGGGATTCCGCATGAAGCCTATTTTCTTTACTTTGGTGATTCGGTTTTTTACTGTCGACAGGCCCAAAACCGTATCGGTTTTTAATTTTCCAAAGGCCAAAAACGGTTGAAAAAGCGAATTGTAATTAGGTTTTTAATTTTCCTAAGGCCAAAAACCATACAAAAAGCAAATTGTAAATAAGTTCAAGCGATGAGAAAAATTGCAAATAACAAAGGACACAAAGCAGAGACGAAAAAGTTGTGTTAAAACATACTAATTTGAATTGCATTCTTAAAAAACTTCCATCTCAGTTAGTCTAGTGGTTAAATTTTATCTTTTATCGTATTTTAATATTTCTTTTATCAATTTATTTCGTTGTTATGCACGTGACGCAAAATTAATTTAAAGTATCACAAAAAGAAAAGAAAAAACGTGATCGGCGTTTCATAAATTAAATTCTAAAAATTAATTTTTAAAAATTCACCAAAAATCAGAAAATGGAGGTAAAGATTCGAAAAAGATTTCGTTTTAAAGGAATTTTTATGATCATTCTCGTGATATAAATTTTATTACTCTCAGATTATTATTTTAAATGCAAACTTACAAAATGTTACAAAACCAGCTAAAAAATTTTATTTTAAAAATCTAAGAATTTTTAAAAATATTTCTTAGTGTAGCTCTCCACTATAAGAAGAATTGAAGCAAAATTTCAGCTCTTTATGTCCAACAGTTTGGTCTGTGCGTTATCTGTCAGTCAGTCAGTCAGTCAGTTAGGCAGGGCCAAAGTTTATTATCAACCCTCTTCTCCCCCTGGCATCGGGATTTCACTGATAACGTGTTGTGGTGAAGGGGCTGTATCCACATTTAAGTGGTAAGCGCACCTCTTAGGGGCACAAAATTCACATAAAAATTAATTAATAAAAAAACTAATTGAGCCCAAAATTTCGTTTTTGCTGCGTTAAGTTTCTCTGGTCCTAAACATTAACTGTGCCGAATTTGGTCCCGGTGGGTGAAACAGTCTATGAATCTATAGCGGACAAACAAACATACGAAATCTTTTATATATATAAATAAATGTAAAACTCCGTAAACGTATTTCAATATAATATCTGGACAAGATAATCAATACATATCTAATTTTCAGTCGTCTCAAGTATGGAACAGTTTATTCGAGTCCTATCAACTTGATTTTTAGAAACGCCAGTTTATAAAACATCCATAATAGCGTTTTAAACAAGCCCAGAAATTTAGAATTTCAAACAATTATTTGGCTCCAATTTCACCCCCTCAGTGCGATATCTTAGGCTCGAGTATCTACACTCAAGAGTTATTTTATAGAGTCGATATTCGAGGGGGAAAAACACCCTCGGTCGAATCTCTGCGGGCAGCGATCCACAGACCGAGAGTGAATTCTTAGATATTTTCTGCTTTATTTCTCGATTTCAACTCTGTAAGGTAACAATTGAGCGGTGGAAATATATTTTGAAAAGTTTCAGATGGGTGCCGTTACCCTCGAGAATATATGTCAGAGGGTTAACATTTTATTATCTTTCAACATGCTAAAAGGTGCAATTGATTGAGCTAAGGGGCTTTCGAAGGGAGGAGCGGAGTGGTCGGTGCTGCCTACTGTGATGAGAGCTCGAGATACACACACACACACACACATATATATATATATATATATATATATATATATATATATATATATATATATATATATATATATATATATATATTTATATATATATATTTATATATATATATATATATATATATATATATTTATATATATATATATTTATATATATATATATATTTATATATATATATATATATATATATATATATTTATATATATATATATATATACACTGCTGGCCACGCAAATTGCAACACCAAGGAAGACAAGGGATATCACAACAAAATTTATTTTGTAGATAACATGTTGACCAAGTATCAAATGATTAAATTTATAGACTTCTGTGAAGTGTGGTTCCTGCCAAAATCAGTAGCCAGAGTAGCCGCCATTGTTGGAGATCACCGCTGCCATACGCCTCAGCATTGATTCAAAGAGATTTGGGATGAGTTCTTGGGGTACAGCAGACCAAGTTCTTCCACACGTTGCCAAAGTTGATCTGCTGTGGCAGCTGGGGATGGAATCTGGGTCAATCGTACAGCAACCATGGACCACATGTTTTCTATCGGCGAAAGATCCGGAGAGCGAGGCGGCCAGGGAAGCAATTCAATCTGGCGATTGACGAAGAACCGTTGGACAATGCGTGCCACGTGTGGTCGCGCATTATCCTGTTGAAATATGGCTGTGGGCAAGCCCTGAAGGTAAGGAAGGACAACTGGCTCCAACACCTCGGAGATGTAGCGCTGTCTGTTTAAAGTACCGGCAATGCGTACTAGAGGTGTGCGAGAGTGATATCCAATACCGCCCCATACCATAATACCCGGTGCAGGACCAGTGTGGCGGTGCATAACGCAGCTGTTCAGCATCCTCTCTTCACGGTGTATCCACACACGAATGCGACCATCGTGGTGTTGCAGACAGAAGCGTGACTCGTCAGTAAAGACAATTTCATTCCATTCTGCCGTACACATAATTCTGTCATCGCACCATTGGTGGCGGAGACGTCTGTGGTTCTGCGTCAAGGGTAGACAAAGCAATGGACGTCTTGCGGACAGACGACTCTGCTGTAAACGGCGTCGAATGGTACGCGCAGACACTGGATGATGCGTGACAGACTGCATGTGCTGTGCTATGGTTCGTGATGTGACTGAGCGATCCGTCACTGCCATGCGCACAATTTGCCTGTCATCACGTGAAGTGGTGCGCTGAGGTGGATGCGATCGAACACGCCGGTCCGTCGTACCCTCCTGCATCCAACGATCACATACCCGCATTACAGTTGTTTGGTTTCGTCCAACACGACTACCGATTTCCCTGAAAGATAATCCACAATCTCGGTAGGCCACTATCCTTCCTCTGTCGAACCCGGATACTTGATCAAAAGATGATCGCTGTTTTCGACGAGGCATAATTGATCGTTTTTTTGAAAAAAACCACAATAAAAACACAATTGCCGAACTTGAAATCGTCGAAACCTCCAAGACTTAAATAGCGCTTTGAAGTGGCGCCACAGGCGCGCGTGATGTGCGTCTGCGCTGAAATTCTAATCATTTGCATATCTCATCTCCGCTAATGCATGTTGTAAATTTCATGTTATTTGCATGTTTCCTTCAGGGTGTTGCATTTACAGTGGCCAGCAGTGTATATATATATATATATACATAAATGGGCTGAAATTTTGCATGGCGACTCTTCTTATAGTGTAGGAGTGCACTAAGAAAGATTTTTGAAAAATTCTTCTTAGATTTTTTAAAAATTTTTATTTTTAATCTGTTTTTGTAGTATCCTTTAAATTTTGCATTTAAAATAATCATCTGAGCGTTATAAAATTTACATCACGAGAAAGATCATAAAAATTCCTTTAAAATGAAATCTTTTTCGAATCTTTACCTCCGTTTTCTGATTTTTGGTAAATTTTTAAAGGTTAATTTTTAGAATTTAATTTATTAAATGCTGATCACGTGGTTTCTTTTCTTTTTTGTGATACTTTAAATTAATTTATCGTCACGTACATAACAACGAAATAAATTGACAAAAAGTTATTGAAATACGGTAAAATAAAAAAATTAACCACTAGACTATTTGAGATGGAAGTTTTTTAAGAATTTAATTCAAAGTAGTATGTTTTATGGATATTAAACATTCAAATTGATTGGATACACTGACCAATGTATTTAATTTGAATATTTTCATCTACATTATTTTATTTATAAAAATATTCGTTACGAATTTTTTATAAATATATATTTTTTTTTTTGGCATTGATAGTATACATTGACAGTTGTATTTATTATAAATATATATTTTTAGTATTTTTTGGTATTAAATCCATATATTGACCGTTGTATTTTTTTAATGTACTCCGTAGCGAAGCACGGGTATTCAGCTAGTGTATATATATATATATATATATATATATATATATACACACACACATATATATATATATATATTGATTGCACTCCGTCTTACAATTGATAAGAAAATGGTTAAACTTTCTACGAAATTTTGTATTTAAAATAATATTTTTTCTATCTTTACAGTTATATAACTATTGATATTCATATAAAAATGATATTTTTAGGTAGCTAGAACATTTCTGCGTATTTATATACTCTCATCATTTTTTAAAGTTTTTTCCATTTGTATTTAACAAACCGTAGACCAAATTTTGTCCCTGATTATTTAAAGTTAAAATACTAATCTTCTCCGTTTTGAAAAATAAAAATTGTATCATTGAAAATTCTATTCGTTTTGAAAAATGAAAATTCTTTCAATGGCTCAGAAGGGAAGGATTATGGGGCTGAAACTTGGTCCATCTAGTAGTTTACTTGCAGAAGCATCGATTAGCCTGAGGACGTATCGATAGGCCCTTTAGTGCAAAATAAATCAGTAGGTCGAATATTTTAAAACATTTTTCTAGATCTTATAAGATGGTAAAATTAAAAAAAATAAATAAATACGACCAAGGAACTTCAAAAAGGTGTATCATAATTAAGCAATCTCATTTTCCTGTTTCCTAAAAGCAGTTGAAAGTGTATCAGCGAAACTGCTTTGCTTTAGATGTGTTGGAAAGTAGCTGTTCATGTTTACTAAGATTTGTGTTACCAATAAAAAAGAGGATTTCATGGTCTAAAGGATGCTCTTGCTGAGTTTCAGTACTTGTACAGTCAACAGAAGGGCAACAGCTCGTCCAATTACTGGTATTGCTAATCAGTGACAAACTGGAAATTTCACTGTATTGGATATGGAAGTCGTAGGTCTGCATGAAAGCCATTGCTGTCTGCAGCTAGCAAACAAACGTCTCCGGTTCCCACAGTATTGCAAGGATGGGACAGTAAATGAATGGGAACGGTTAATTCAATCCAATAAATCCCGCTTTTCTTTACACCATGCAGATGACAGGGTGAAATTATGGAGAAAACAGCACGAAAGCATGGACCCGAAGTGCATTGCCGCACCACTTCAAGCTGGTGGAGAAAATATTAAGGAAACTTTCTGCCGTTGTTTGGGCCCTTTAGTTCGTGTGGAAGAAAATTTCAATGCCAAAATATATATAAATATGCCATCGACAAATTATAGTTATGTTAATGATTTATCCCACTGGAGATGGATATTACCAGCAGGAAAATGCTCACGCCCTTAAGTTCACATTGTTCACAGATAGTTTCAAAGAGAATGATGGAGACTTCACTATGTTTAACTGGCTGTCTACAATCATAAGATCTCAACCCAATAGGACTTTGGGGGATGAGGTCTAAAGGAGTATCAGACAGCTCAATCCACATCTATTAAATCTTTCCAGGGAACTGGAAATTGAAGTTCACTGGATATGTTATCAGATTCCACAAGTCACCTGCCAACATCGCATAAAATCCATGCACGGAGAAGCGCAGTAGTGTTGAAAGTAAAAGGTGCCCGAACTATGTACCGAGTAGGTAATCATAATTGATAAGTATATATATATATATATATATATATATATATATATATATATATATATATATATATATATATATATATATATATATATATATATATATATATGTATATACACTGGAGTAAGTAATTAAGAGAATTTGCAGACTTGGTCGATTATCTCTAGAACTACTGTACCAATTTTAATGAAATTTGATATGTACATACATTGATACAATACAAAACAAATAACCATTCAATAATTGTAATACGCACGCATGATCGTGCGTTGGAACTCAGAGCCAACTGAACTCAGGGCCAACTGCACCCCTAAAAAGAAGAACATAGGCTCCAAGACTTCATCCCTATATCTCACACCAGTCCCAGTGCCTCTTTCAAAGACATGGAGAGGTGTGCGGCCATCCAACATGATGCCTGCCCAGACCATTAAACCTCCTCCGCCATAATGGTCGATTTCGCGGACATTCGAGGGTAGGTAGCGGGTCCCTGGTTCTCTCCATATGAACGTACGGCGTGAATCGGTGTTTAGGCTGAACCGGGACTCATCAGTGAAGAGAACGGTCGCCCATTGATTCATTCTCCAATCTCTCTGCTCTCTGCACCATGATAAACGGATTCTCTTGTTCGTAGAAGTGAGCGGGACGCAAACAGCAGGTCTTCTTGCAAACAACACTCTCTCATGAAGTCTTTTGGAAACAGTCACCCTTGATACACGGGTTCCTGTGGCTGCATACAAGTCACGAGAGAGCTGAGGAGCTGCAGCACTCCTGTTACGCCTCGCTATAATCGACAAATGGCTATCTCCTCTGGCCGTCGTGACCCTTGGACGACCTTGGCCAGGCTTTCTCTCGATGGATCCGGTAACCTGGAGCTGTTTCCATAAGTTACAGACGACACTGGGCGTTAAATTGAACTCTCTACAAATTTGGACTTGAGATTGGCCTGCTTCTAGCCTCCCCACAATTCGCCACCTCATTCCATCATCTAAACGTTGGTGGTTACTCATTTCTACTGTTGCAATTTTAAATTAACCGACTGCTGAAAAAAAAACAGCAAGAAATTCACAGAGGTGTGCTAGCGAACGAAATCCGTCTTAACTTACGCTCGATTATAAAGCCTGTTTCTCTACTGGCTCCGTCTACACACACGTGTACGCTTACGTTTTTGACGTAGAAGATTTGCATTATTGTCTAGAAGCAGTGGTTTTAAGCTGCATTCAGACTACGCTGATGTGACGTGTTGACACGCGCTGACCGCAACGTCAGCTGACGTGTGAAAACGTCAGCGTCAGCGTTCAATAAAGAGCGATGAAAAAATACTTCGTTTCTCCTGAAGGGACTGCATGCTGTTCATGGCAATGGGAGAGCATTCATAAAGGCAGAATGCCCATTAATATTTTTTGTAAACATTTTTATTACTGTTTATTATTAAAAAAATTATCATTTTGGTTGCTATAATTTTGAGTTATTAAAGAATGTACATAAGTAACCTGTAGTGAATTTTTTTTCTGCCTAGTATTCAAATAATTCAAATACTAAGTAGGTAATTTTTGGTCGAAGACCGTCGTCTGCCTATAATATTTAATTGAAAGTAACTATCAATCAAAAATATACATAAATTTATAAATACACATAAACTAAGCTCATATAAATTATTTTTTATATTTAAAAGATGGAAGTTTAAAAACAAGAGGGGACGAACACCTGTTTATATTGTATTGTTGCACACTCCATTTGTTTACATTTCACAAGATCAGTAGCCAACTGTTGCCGCTAATTCATAAAAAAAAATTTACCATGAAAAATATAAATAAAATACTATATTTCTAAATAAAAATAATATAAGCACATATAAATTATTTTTGCTATCTAAAAGACGAAAATCGAAAACAAACCGAGGGGACGAACACCTGTTTATATTGTTAAATCACACTTTCCTCTTTGTTTACATTTTACAAGATCAGTAACCAACTTTACCGCCAGTTATTAAAGAAACTAAATTTTATGCTATGACAATGTTAAGAAAACGCTGATTTTATAAACGTGTTTTTAAAGTGTTTGAAATATTGGTTAAATCAATCAAACGGCCTAAGTTTGCAATAAATTAGTAAATAAATGTAAATATTGCCAGCTATTTCCAGGATTCTTCCAATCTCTTCCCATGCTTCATTGCGCGCATATTCATTTCTGTAATTTTTGCTGAAATGGTCAAATAAAATAGGGTATTTCTTCACATGCTTCTTCCGTATTCATAGCTGACGGCCTGACGAGATCTGGGAATTTATATTTGGAGCTCACGCGTCACTTCCCACGCCATAGCGTGTTTTCCCACGTCACGACACGACAGTGTAGTATACACACTCCTTTTTAAAATAGTGGTTTAATTTTTTTCGCTCTCGTGTCAACATGACACGTCAGCGTAGTGTGATTGTACCTTAACATTCAGTTCAGTTCTTTTCATGAAATTTTTATAAAATATGCAAATTCTCTTAATTCATTTCACCAGTATATATATATATATATATATATGTGGGAAATTTATCCCCACGGTTCAAATATCAAAAGTATTTCAAGTCAAAATATAATAATGCGTATTCACAACTAACATTTAATCACCACAACATATTATTACAATAAAGAAAAAGAATATCTGTGTCCGTCTGACACGACAATAATGCTCATTTAGTCAGAGCCACAAAGAAAAACCTGTAATCTTCATTCCGTCAACCATCATAGCATAGCGTAAAATTTTTAATCCAGCATAAATAAAAAAAAATAAAATAACGTGCGTTCCAAAGAAACGGTTGAGTTGTAACCCATTTGCACCAGTGGCACGTTATCCTTAATTCCTGGCGCGGCGCGTGTCTTGTGACTCTAAAATATCTGTGTTGCCACAAGAAGGGAATTCTCACACACACACACACACACACACACACACACACACATATATATATATATATATATATATATATATATTATATATATATATATATATATATATATATACATATATATATATATATATACATATACATATATATATATATATACATATATATATATATATGCATATATATATATATATATATATATATATATACAGTAACCACCGCTTATAGTGATCAGTGGTTATAAGAATCAACCGTTTATAAGAATCAATATAGCAAAAACAAAAACAAATGCATTATTTCCATGTTAAAATTTTCGCTTTAAAGAATCAATCCACCGGTTTTAAGAATCAGTTTACACTCTTCACTTTCCTTTCATTTTTCCAAAAAAGCCACTTAAACCCTCAAAAGGCACGTAGTTCTTTCTTTTTTTAAAGAAAGAGTGATAAGATGGGATGGAATACAGTCGTAAAATGCATCCCTTTCTTTGTTAGACATAACATAATAGTTTCCCCTTAAACGCTTTATCTAAACACTGTCCCATTAGTTTGACCCAGGGGCATCCTACCCGTCCGGATCCAATTTCACTTTTCTCCGCTGACAAACAAAGACAGGGACTCTTTTTTCCACCTCCCACATCCTGGTTGCGGCTTCCTGCACCCTGAAACACATAAATATTCGGTGAAGTGTCCACTATCACTTAGGCAAACGTGACATTATTAGATTCAGCACGTTATCAAATCGTGAAACGTAAGCTAGAAGGTGAATCTTGGTCTGAGACTATTGGTATTGAAAGAGGTATAAACAGCCTCCTGAAAACTTCATTACGTCAAGCTACCATAGAAAACTTTTTCTTGCACCCTTCCTGTAGCTGAAATGTTAAACTGTTAAGCAGGTCTGTTGTACAAAATATTGGGTTTATTTTCTTCTCTTACTATAATCATGTGTATCTAATTATAGGTCTCGAAATTAAGTTGTATTTTTAAAATAAAAAAATAATTTTAATAAAAGATAATTAACGTAAATTAAAGATTTCTTTATGGTAAATTATCTAATATATGTATATATAGGTGTGCGTGTGCCTGTCCAAAAACCTAAATTTCGGCTATAAGAATCAACCGCTTATAAGACTCAAAAACGGTAATAACAAACGTGATTCTTATAAGCGGAAATCACTGTATATATATATATATATATATATATATACACACACACACACACATATATATATATATATATATATATATATATATATATATATATATATATATATATATGAAGTCCTTATTTAAATAGTGATCGAACTCCATTCTTGTTCATTTTGAAATACAGAGTCTTAAAGACTAATGATTGCTGCGAAATGACTGAAGTCTGATTTGTAATGCCCTCTGGTGGCAGCAGAAGTAAGCTGGAGGTGTACCAGTTTAAAAATAAGATGGAAATGACTTGTATGAACATGAATGTGAGGCTAACTCCACTTTTTTTAAAAGTGGAGTTGCACCTCTATTCAAATAAGGCCTTCACACACACACACACACACACACACACACACATATATATATATATATATATATATATATATATATATATATATATATATATATATATATATATATATAACAATATAATAACAATATATATAACAATATAAACTTCGAAACGGCCATTTTTTTCGAACCATCATTGGAAGACCTAGAGAAGTTTCATCTTATATATATAAACATATGGTTATTTTCAAATGTGCATATTCATATGCTTCATGTCCTAAAACTAGAAGAAATAATATTCACTGACGTGTGAGTTCAGCCAAATTTAATATTTACTATAAGTTATATCATATAACGTAATAATATTACTTATATATTTATAAGTTATATTATTAAGTTATATTTAATATAAACTAGCTTAATATTTATTAAAATATGGAATGCATTGATAATTTATATACGCAGTACATGCGAAATTCGCAAAATTTATAGGCTTTTAAAAACATTACTGAATTTTCAGTGCATTTCTTTCAGAACTTTTACAATAACTTCAGCTTATAATAATAACTATTAGCATGACAATTACGTAGCATTCCAGATGTGAATATCATTATTTCATTCGATCGATAGCGCCTGAATTTCAAATTTCGAATTCTCTTAGAGTTTACCACTACTAACTGACAATTAAGTTAGTCTGGTTTAAAGTTGCAAACTGGAAATCAAATAGCCGCAAGCATCCCCGAGCTTCAAACTATTCTAACAAATTCAAAGAGCCCTCTCCCGCCTTGAGATGTTTGTTAACTATTTATTCCGACTTAACTATTTTATGCTGTCATCCGTAAACAGTTTCTGGAAATAGTGATAGATCCGGGAAAACCGTTTAAGCACTTTGGCAGTCGAAAGAGTGAGTTGTTTAAGATATATATATATATATATATATATACAGGGTGATCTAAAATTGTTGAGAGTATTTCATGTTTGAAAAAAATAATAAAATGAGGTACGTACATGTTTGGAGCACCCTGGGGTGGTCCAAAATTTAAAAAAAGAACAAAATAAGTTACAGCGGTTTTGTTTTCATGGAACCACAAAACACACATTCCTTTTTCTTGTACGGTAGCCATTAGCAGACTGACGCAAAAGATTCTTGCGAAATGTTGTCGCGCCATCTACCGGCTTATGTGGAAGTTATTTAATGTTTAAAATTTTGTTGTGTAAAACTGTTTTAAATTGTCTTTCAAATAAAACGTTGTATGTTACGAAACAAAGCTGCTGTCATCAGAAAGTGACAGTGGACTTTTCGAGCGTGTTTAAGCAAAGGGAGTACATACTATCGTCACATGGATTCCTCCAAACAGGCCTAGCGAGCGGTTATTGAATTTTTGACGGCAAAAGGTGTTAGTGAGGACGAAATTTATCGTCGTAAGGGGGATTCTTATAGGCACGAGTGTCTGTCACAGTGCGCAGTATTCAGATGGTTTAGAGAATTTCGTACTGGACGTGTGAGAACGGGACATGTCGAAACCTGCTCAAGCACACTTGGCCATCCCCGTGGAATTGAATGCAGTGGACAAGATTTGCTGCTGCGCTTTCGCTGGGAGTTCTCTCTCTCCCATTATAGCTCTAACCTGTCGTTCTGAAAATAACACATCTGCTGTTCACTGATAAAAGCTTTCAAGGGCCACCAGTTAACTAAAAATGCAGAGGTCCGGGACGTCATTCAAGAGGGGTTCCGCAGATAACCATGGATATGCTTCGCTCAGGATATAGAAAGTCTAGAAAGCGCTGTGACATTTGATTGAACCGACAATGAGACTCTGTGAAGCGGATATGCAGCTGATGTAACACTATTCCTTCATGTTTGTTCACATATTCCCAGTGGCGTCGCGAGCGGGGGGCAAGGGGGTCTATCATGCCCCGGGCGCCTCTCGCAGAGGGGCGCCAATATAAGATCTATATATCATATTACTATATGTTTTTCGGGGGGGGGGGTTCCAATATAAGGTCTATATATTATATTACTATATGTTTATCGGGGAGGTGCCAATATAAGGTCTATATATTATATTACTATATGTTTTTAGGGGGGAGGGCGCCACAAAGGTATCGTGCTCCGGGCGTCAGTTATGCTCGCTACGCCACTGCATATTACCACCAATTAACCATTACAGAAAAGACAAAACGTTTCGATATCATTTGGGTCACCCTAATAATACAAGAGGAGTATAAGAGAGTGTATATAGGGTAGGTGGGGGCAAAGGTTCGCATGGGGCAAAGGTTCGCACATACATTTTAAAACGACCGGGAAGAGTTTTAGGAAGAATAGGGTAGGCAGTGCATTCCTATACTTCCAGTCAGTTGCCTCGTAAAACATGTTGGAGTTAAGACCCCCTCTTGCAGAGAAAATGAGGTAAGTTTTATTTCATCTCTTTTAATGTAATTTTTTGCAACTTTTGAGCAATTTTGAGCATCACTCAAACTCAAGAACTGTTTTGGGCTTATTTTCGCATGTTAGGGTGGTAAATAACCTTTCAAATCCTACCTTAAGTTTTGGCTTAACTCAAATACAGTGGCTTCTATTCTGCAAAAACAGAGCCAGCACGAAATGGGGTAAAGGTTTGCGGGAGTCATGGGGTAAAGGTTCTCAGTGCAAACCTTTGCCCCATCTGCAAACCTTTGTCCCTCTAACTATTAATACAAGAGTTTGGACATGAAACAAAAGTCATGAAACTGTCATTTGTTTCATGTCCTCTTTTCATTAGGAATCCTTATTAACAACGTCTTTTATTATTAATGGGAATTCACATTTTTGTAATTTGAAAAAAAATTATGGTTTTTGATAAAAACTGCCTGTTTTTAATCAGAAAATTTTTTGTAAAATGCTTGAAATCCATAAATTAAAAATAAAATAAATTAGTACAACACAAAAATAAAATAGCTCTGAACAAAGACCTATTTTACAAGATAAAAGAATTAAATGTTGTTACAAGACATTATAAGCTTCGAAGGTCTGGTTAGGGAAAAAAGCTCTAAATGAGTAATTTCCAGATTTGCAAGTCTTTGAAATGCTCCTTGCGTCACAATTTTTGACGAAATTTTATAAAATTTATTACAAAGACTCCTCTTATACAGTAAAATAAAGTTATGTATCCATTTCAGGTTTCGACATCATTCAGATTATCAAAGTTTAACTTAAGCGTGGAAAAGTACAAAAATTTCACGAGAATTCAGAGTACAAGCATAAAAATATTTCCTAAAAATTAATTATTCAACGAAAGCACAAATCAAAACATAACCCTGATCAAAATGTATAAGCAATCTAAATGCAAAATTAAGGATAAGGTTAAAAATTGGATCTCAAGGAGCATTTTAAAAAAACATAATAAAAATTTCAATTTTTTAAATATAAAAAATAAAATTTTAAATATTTATAAAATTATATAAGGTGTTTGAAATAGTTTTACTTTAATGAATATTTATGCCCAATTTCATATCTCTGAGGTAAAAATTTCAAAACTTGCTTTGTAATGTCCCCCATCCCCTTAATTTGCTTAATTTTTACGGATTTTAAAAGAATGAGTAAAGCCTAAGATATGATATAACGATAGTGTTAATAGTTGATATTTTAGTTGGAAGTTCTTTAGTTTAAGAAAAAATTTATTGAGATTAACCTGTTGAATTTGTGATTTTCTATATATGTAACACCTTTAAAAAGATTACAAAATGTGAAATAAAATTATTTAGACAACTCTTTTTGTGATTTTCGATGCCTATCCTGTAAGAAACCAACGAGTGGGGCAAAGATTTGCAGTGCGAACCTTTGCCTCACTGATTAGGCCAAAGGTTCGCAAACAGGTGTTTTGGTAAAATTAAAAATTCGGTGACTAAATATTTCGGGAAAAAATTCATTATTTTATAGAAAGTAGAGGGGATACCCAACTACAATAGAAGTGACTTTTTGGTGCGATAGGATCTAAAGGAGGTGCGTAAGAAACCCAAAACTCAAAACTGCAAACCTTTGCCCCCACCTACCCTATATATATATATATATATATATATATATATATATATATATATATATATATATATATATATATATATATATATATATATATATATATATATATATATATATATATATATATATAATTTTTAATATACTGACACTACTCAAATCCACCTGTAGCTCGATCTATAACCTGGAATTCCACCAAAATTAATAGAGGGACTAAGGACGACTTGAAAAAGAGATTCCGTGAAAAAAAATTCCAAAAGTCGCCGGTAGGGGGAGATATGGCGCTGTTGTTGTAGGCGCACAAGATAATTTCAATAAAGCGCAAGTAAAACATCAAAATGCAAATTCATGACTACATAGTCGACAGCAGTGCCAGTATTTTTGGCTATAAAAATCAGTGCGGAATTTGTTGCGCCATCGCTTTACTGAAGAAAGTGTCATCGGTCGATTTTTCCCACTTGCATGGCCACCTCGTCTAACACTGTGTCTAACTCGGATTTGTATTCTTTCTGTGGGGTTATTTAAAGTCGAAGGTGCATCTTGGTGGAGTCTCTAACTTGTCGGCCCTAAAGGTCAACATATCCCGGACTGTGATGAACATTCCTGGTGACATGTTACGCTCGGCCGTTGAGAACGTAGTGTTCAGGATGCAATGTGTCGTCCACCAGGACGGTGGTCACATTTAAAGAGGGAGAAGTAGATTTTCTGCATAAAGCGGGGTTCCAGTGAAATTTTTTTGCTATTTATTTGTCTGCTCATTACAACTTTTTCGGTATTCACCCCTTATCTTTATAGCCCGAAATACTGGCGTTGCTGTCGACTATGTAGTCATGAATTTGCATTTTGATGTTTTACTTGCGTTTTATGCAAATTCTCCGGTGAGTCGACAAAAACTTTTTTTCTTCTGGAAACTCTTTCCCATGTCGTCTTTAGTCCCTCTAAAAATTTCGGTGGAATTTTGGCTGATAGATCGCGCTACAGATGGCTCTGAGTTGTGTCAGTTTAATAAAAATCACCCTGTACACACACACACACACACACACACATATATATATATATATATATATATACATATATATATACAGTGGAATCTCGATCGATCGTCTTCGGATCCATCGTTTTTCAGTATGTGTCGTTCATTTTATCCAGTCCCAACGATCATATTGCTTTGTTATGTTTCCGCATCTATCGTTTTCCTGCATTTATCGTTCATTTCAATCAGTCCCTTGGAAAACGATAGATCGAGATTCCACTGTATATATATATATATATATATATATATATATATATATATATATAAAAGAGCTTGTCTGTTTGTTTGTCCGCTATAGAATCATAGACTGTTTAATGTTTTGGACCCTAGAAACTTAAATCAGGAAAAACGAAATTTGGGGCTCAATTAGTTTTTTTTAAATTAATTTTTTAATGATTTTTGTGCCCCTAAACGCACTTCTTAAATTTGGATACAGTCCCTTTACGACAACCCTTCAAATTCGATACGCTGGGGAAAAGCGGTAGAATTCTGAGGGGTGATCTGGGGTGGTTTGAGAGTTGGTCTGGGGGTAACGGGGGGTCGAGGTGTTTATTTTTCTTACGTTTAGTGGAATCGGTTGGTTGAGAAATCGGAAAAGGTTGAGAACCGCTGCTTTAGACAATTTTAGACAATGGCGTTCAAACTAATAGAACTTAATAAAATTTGGAAAAAAAAGCAAGAAAAAAAAAGAAAAATTAAGTTTGGAAGTTTTTGGAAGCCTTCTGTTAATCTAAATATATTTTTTGAGGATCATAAAATGGGAAGAAGTATAAGAGTTCTACAGGTTTTTTCCCCTAACTTCGCGAAACAGAGTTAACATAGGATATGTATTTGAATTACTTATTCCGTGAAATCATATAAGATAAATCTTTTAGAGTTTTGGGGCTTTTTAAGCAGTGGGAGGAAAAGCTCTTTAAACAGAGAAACATAACGACACATAACTTTCATTCCGAACTGTTAGTCCATTAGTTATATTAAGGCATAAGAAAATTAATAAAATTATTTTTAAAAGAATGATTGCCCGGGTAGATATATAGATACAAAATTTTTCATGCCTTCCATCAAAAGAATATTGGGTATATCATTTCAGTAGAAACGCGCTAAGCGCATTCTGTCTGGCCAGATGAACATGAAGAGCGGGGAGTGCAGCCCAGTATTTTTTTGATGGAATGCATGAAAAATTTTATATCTATATATCTACCCGGGCAACGCCGGGCAATAATGCTAGTAATATATATATATATATATATATATATATATATTATATATATATATATATAATATATATATATATATATATATATTTATATATTATATATATATATATATTTATATATTATATATATATATATATATATATATATATATATATATATATATATATATATATATATATATATATATATATATATATCGTGGTGTAAAGTGAAGGAAGCAACTTTTTCAGGCCTATTCTTGAATTTTCAAGAAAATGTGTTCGCTTTCATGAACTGTATATCAAAAGGTTTTGTTCTATATGAGTACTGTTGATTCAAAGGTGACGTAAAGTTTCCAGGGACTAAATTACTTTACGCAAAGAATCGAAAGACAAGACATGGAATCTCGGAATCCTAAGATATAATGGAAAAGTAGACATATTCTTTTCCTGAAAGAAAAATCAATGTTAAAAAAATTTCAGCAATAAATTTTTCTGATTGAGCATTTTTCAATGTTTAAAAATACTTTCAATGTGGCAAGACAGTATAATAAAAGGGTTGTTGTGTTTCTGATGGTGGAAACTTCATGGAACTTTTAATTCTCTTACATAAAGAACTAATATTCTAGAAATGGATGTTTGCAGTAAAAATGGTTAGAAAGCCTAGCCCGATAAGATAAAAAAAAAACCAACACCAAAATTTCTACGTAAATGAAGAAAAGCAATTTTCCTATAAGACTACTTTTGAATGTTTAAGAAATATTGTCCGTGAAGACGGATTGAACATAAAAAAAAGCTTTGTTCTATTTTAGTGCTCGTTGTTAAAAGTTAGTGAAAACTTGCCGGGACCTTAAGTACTTTTACGGAAAAATTTGAAGGACTTGAAATGAGTACTTGGAGATCAAAAGAGGACTAAATGAAAAAAACTCCATCAAAATGCTTTACAATGATTGGCTCGGAAAAAAATATCGCAAAAATGGGCCAGAATTTCTTCGTAAATAAAGAAAATTAATTTTTCTTGCTGATTCTTGAATCTTTTAAGAATTTTCGTCAGTGAGGACCCGCTTTATGAAATAAGCGTTTTTCTGGTTTTCATTGGTTGTTGTCTTTTAGTCGCGAAAACTTTTCAAAACTAAATTACTTTATGCAAAGAATTCAAAAGGCGCGAAAGAAGTGCTTGGAGTCCCAAATTTTAATAAAATAACTGCTAAAAGATTTGCTTTTGCTTAATAAAGAATCAGAGACCATAACATAAGCATAAAGAAGCAAGCTAAATTTTCCCGCTAAATATTCTTGAATATACAAGAAATATTATCAGTGATGACGCATTATTGAAAAACGTAATTGTTCTGCTTCTATTGCTCACATTTTATTTATGGAATCTTAGAAGTACTTAAATAACTTTACACAAGCATTTAAAAGACACTAAACTATAATCAGGAATCATAAACTTTAATGAAAGAATCACTTACGCTGAATAAAGGATCAATGACTAGAACTTCAGCGTAAATGAAATAAACCAATAATTCACCCCAAATATTCTTGAATATGTAAGAAATATTATCAGTGATGACTCACAATAGAAAAAAATAAAGTTTCTGTTTCTATTGCTTATTGTTTTATTGTGGTGGAATCTTATAATTACATAACTTACTTTACACAAAGTTTTTAAAAAAGATACTAATTGATAACCTAGCGTCCTAAACTTTAACAAAAGAATACTGCAAATAGTTGCTTAATCTGAATAAAGAATCAATGTCTAAAATTTGAGCGTAAATGAAGGAAACCAATTTTTCTTAATAAATATTCTTGAATATTTATAAAATATTATTAATGATGACGCACTGTAGAAAAAAAATAATTGATTTGTGTCTATTGCTCTTTGTTTTATGGTGGTGAAATCTTACCAGGACTTAACGTAATTTACACAAATAATTGACAGACACTAATTCGTAACCTGGAGTCCAAAACTTTTATAAATGAAATGTGGTAAAATGAACTTAGGCTGAATATAGATGGCCCAAATTTTAAAGAAAATGAAGGAGGACAATTTTACTCTAAATATTCTTGAATATTTAAAAAGTATTATCTGATGACTCATTGTAGAAAAATATTGTTTTGGTCCTATCGTATATCGTTTTATGGTTGTGATATCTAATCCGGACATAAATTACTTTACACAAAGAATTGAAAGATTTATTGATAACCTGGAGTCCCAAACTTTCATGAAAATGTTGCAGACAGACCCGTTTGCTAACAGAAATCAAAGAGAAGAATTTCTGCGGAGATGGAGGAAGCCAGAAATTTGAATGAGTATTCCTGATTATTTAAGAATTATTCACCTTGATGAGGTGATGATGTCAACCAAAGTAAAGGTAAAAAACAGAAATGGGAACAAATATTTACCATGTAATACAGCTGCATTGGAGTTCAAGACAAAAATATACAACGAACTAAAAGCATGGTAATCTATCACTTAAAATCGAACTCTGAAATGCCTCCTTCACGAATCTGTGACATAAAATCACTAAACAATTTATTAATATAATACCTAAATAACATTTCCCTATCTATGCTTTAAACGCCCCGTTATTTGAATATGTCTACATTATATTAATTCATCTGATAATGTCTATGTACATATGCTTCAAAAATGTCGCTAACATTTTAGAGATTTCAACGTTTAGCATAAAAAAGTGATGGGAAAACGTGGCAAAGCAACCTTTATTACCAAAACGTAGAAATAAAGTTCACGTTTAACAGTCTTCAGTGAGCGTAGATTAATCAAAATTTAAAAATTTCGAAGCCTTATTGTTTTGTCTAAACGTTATGACGTCACGACCTCGAAACAATTACCATGTACTAAACATACAGTCAATTCAACAGCAACGTGTCTTTAAAGTTTAGTTTTTTTTTTTAGGTTCATTTCAACATGTAAAATCCATTCCTTTAACAGATACTTCCCCCTCTATTGAAAATACAATATTAAATCAAATAACGAATTTTTCTTCAGCAATATTTTCAGGATGGTTTTAACAGCATTAATGACCATAAAGTAGAAAATTTCCCATTTAAAAAATACATATTTTATTTAAATATAACTTCCAGCTTGGGAACCGAACCAGGGGTTACCAGGCTGATTTCTAATTACAAATGGCGAACTCTAACACTTTCCATGTTTTTATCTAACTTCTGTTGTCGCATTCTCGCATCAGTGTTCCTCTATCAACCATTACAAAATACACCCGATACTCTTTTTGCCCGGTTTTGAAATAACACGGTCCAAGAAAAATGAACCGATTATTTTTTACATTGTTTTCCTTTTACTTTAACCCGGTATAAAAATCTTAAAATAATAAAAAATATTGAGTGCAATGTTATCACATAGCATTAGAAAGGATACTGTTCTCCAGGGTCATGTTCAACTTCTTATGAAACCTAGAAATAACTAATATCGAAACAAGATTGGATCTAGTTGAAACCATCTATAGGAAAAGACATGTCGCACCAAGTATCCTAAGAAGTCTTACCCTGGAGACCACTGCGGTTAGATACCCACCTAAAAATTGGCGGCACATTTTTACTGATGGATCTCAATTTGACTGCCATTTTAATGTGGGGTCTGGTGTCTTTTCGGACCATTTTTCTTTCTACGCCCCAGCAGGCTACATTGGTACAGCCTTTGATGGTGAAGTGGTTACCGTGAGCATACCCTTACAGCAGCTGCTGGCTCTTCAACACAAATTTGAAAATGCAGTCCTTTTTTTCGGACTCACAGGCAGCCATTCAATCAATTAGCTCTGTTGAACTCTCCCTGACACCTGAGATTTCTCGATGTCAAGAGCTTTTGAGAAGTTTGGATTTGAGGGGAAAACGAATCGTTCTCCAATGAGTGCCTGCTCATTGTGTGTCTGGGGTAATGAACAAGCAGATTCCCTTGCAAAAAAAGGGTGAGAATATACTACAACATCCAAATACATCAACTTCCTTTTGGAAAATAAAACTGTTCCGGAAAAATCTATGTAAAACTAACTCATTGCGCGATCTTCAGACTCGCACAGCCCTAAAAAGTTGGGGGGGGGGGGGGGGTAAGCCCTTCTTCAATTCCCGACAAACCTAGAAGTGATGCAGTTGCGACCTTCCGTTTATCAAAGGGCCATGATTGCCTCTCTGCTCACCTACAACGTATAGGCCTTTCCACCATGCCTTCTTATCCACATTGTGATACTGGAGAAGAGATGGACCTGGACCACTTGCTTCGATGTGGGGGCCTCTGCCGACACACTGTGTTCTCAAGGCATTGGGAAGCAAGAGAACTTTTAAGGCAATGACTTCGATCTTATACCCTGTTTTCAGCTTCGCCATCTTATGTGCATGTTTATATCTTTGTACTGTCATTTTATCTTTTATATGTATTGGTATTTTGCCTTGCCATTGGAAATAATGATAATAAAATGTTATCACATAGTATTTCAGAGAATGTAGATGCTTCCCCGCTAGTTTATAGTAGTGTTGATGAAGGTGTGGTTCCCTTACCTGGAAGGTTAATTCTAGAAGGCCTCCCACTATCCAATGAACTTGGAAATCATTTTCTTACAAATGATGACAATGTCAAACTATCTTTGCCATTCCAACGTGATTTGAAGATGATTATGTTACGTCATGAAGAATCATATAAAAAAGTGGGGAAAACACAGCGTCTGACAAGCGAATTTCTATTCAGAACCGGTGAAACAAATTAAACACAAAAGGTTCATTTTATCAAAGAAATACTTGTAGATATACCGCCAGTAGATACTCGTAGATAAATACTTGTAGAATATTTCCAGTGACGAGAGGGATTTTTCGCCACCGAAAATCAACAGTAAACGGGCACGTTTACTGTTGCATTAATTAACCATTTTTTTAAAGTATATTTGGATGGACCCTATCTCCAATTTTTACCATGTTTTTATTAACTCTCTTTCTTGTTTGTTTGTGTGTTTGTCCAATAGAAATCTTGCAATCGATTTTTAACTAACTTCCCGACTAGCTAGACATTTGAAACTTTCAGAATAGCTCAGAACACGATGACAATGCATTATTTTAATACTTCTAGCCCGCTTTAAGCAGTTTTGAATCCATTTTCAGTTAATTTAGTTTTGTAGACTGCTGCAGCCATCTATCCGCCGGGACGGGAACGAAAAGTTAAACGCAAGTTAACTTCCAATTAACTTCATTTTCTTTCAAGTTGATGGCATAATTCATCAAAAAATTTTAAAAAGTATTTATTAATACATAGAATTGTTAAGTTTATATGATTGAAAAGAAAATTTAAAAATATGGTATATAAAAAGCTCTTTTTATCTTGTAATTATTATTATATGTTCGCTTTTTTTTTTCCTTGCATGGTAGTCTTTGTAACGTATCCCCCCGTGCAAAAAGAGAATCGGGTGTACTTCGTTTTCCATTAAGTAGTTTTGCAGATAAAAAAAGGAATTAGGTGAAAGTAAAATACCAACATTCTTAAACCATGCTTTGACTTCGAACACTTTTATTCGAATTCCTTTCAATATAGTGATTCTACCGGCGTGTCGGAATAGTTTAAATTTACAACCAGTATCAAATGAAAGAACTATTCTATCCAACTATTTTATCCAACGCACAACAAATAACTGTCTAGCTCGTGACCAGGTTACGCAACCATGTGATTTGATGTTTTCTGTATTATGTCTCTACGCTTGTGCTGAATGGGCTGTATATCATACATAGTCTGTTCTATTAAGAACTTTAAAAAGAAAATTAAACGTTGAATAAACTTAACTGGCTGTTAAATAATTTAGTATCTACCGCTTTTTAAACAATAAGCGTTTTTTATACATTGATATCCTCTTTACTAATAAACTAATGTGGCTAAAATTATTTCACATAAAACTGTTACCAGTATATGAGCTGATTACTTGCCAAATCGGCTAAGTCTATGAAAAAAAAGTGGTGCAAAGTGATTAAAAACATATCCATTGCTTGTTAAAATTCCTCCGGACATCTAAATTCAAATAAACATAGTCGAATGTATTATTGCAGATGGAGCTTTTATCTAACGACATAATAATTACAAGAAAAAAATAACTTTTTATATACCATGTTTTTAAATTTTCTGTTGAATGATATAAACTTGACAATTCTATGTATTAATAAATACTTTTTAAAAATTTTTTTGATGAATTATTCCATCAACTTGAAAGAAAATGAAGTTAATTGGAAGTTAACTTGCGTTTAACTTTTTGTTCCCGTCCCGGTCGATAGATGGCTGCACCAGTCTACAAAACAAAATTAACTGAAAATGAATTCAATACTGCTTAAAAATGGCTTGTCGGGAAGTTAGGTAAAAATTGATTGCAAGATTTGTACTAGACAAACACATACACACAAACAAGAAAGCAAGTTAATAAAAACATTGTAAAAATATCCATTTCTTGTTAAAATTCCTCTGGACATCTAATTTCAAATAAACATCGTTGAATGTATTATTGCAGATGGAGCTTTTATCTGACGACATAAAAAGATAGAATATCCTTCAAGTCATCGTTATTATTTATTACAAATTTTTACATGACGGAGGGATTGAATCGATTTGGCAAGTGATAAAAAGTAATGACATCAAATTCAGTCTTAAAATTATTTTTCTACTGCAGGAAAAAAAAATTAAAATAATTGTTTAATAATTCCCTAGTACTTACTTCTGCAGCTGTTAGAATGTCGCTGACTCATTTGTTTGTCATTGACTTATTTTTTGTGATGAAGCAACACTAAACGATTGAACGTTGTCATCAAGTACTTGCTTCTGCATTGAATGGAATTATTGCAACGTAATGAAACGTAAAGTGGCATTATTGCATCGATTTACGTTAGAATATGGACTAACTGGATTGGTTTCTAAAAGTGACTTATTATTCATGGCCAAAAAAATGTTGTCATTGAGTGGTGTTGATGCTTACCATTCGAAAAATTTATGATGAATGGGAAAAGTTCAAGTCCATCAAGTGCTTTCTTTGACACTAAAATTTCAAAATTTTCAAAATGGGGACTTAGCCGATTTGACTTGTAATTGGCTCTTATCTGAATGTTCCCATAAAAGTACATTTTTTTCCAGACAACTTTGATTTAGTAATACTGACCTCAATAAAAGGGGACAAAATCTTGTATTGTTAGATTTAAGTCATATTTTGGTGTTTCAGGACCTTGTGCACTGTTATCGCTGTTGTGATTGGTTGCGGTTTGAAAATTCTAATAAAAAACTCGAGACTTTGTACAAAGCACATTCCGGTGCATACTGAAAAGCTAATCATCGTAAACAACACTAAATAGCAGAGGGTATCACAAAATTTCTAACCGGCAAACTTTAAAAAATATCCTTGATGCATATTTAAATGAAACAAACAATTAGAAATTATCACTGACGATTGCACAAAATTTTTTTCAGGGCTTTCACTTTTGTCGTTGTTGCGATCGAGTGCAAATTGAAAAGTTAATTTTACGTTATAGGATATTTTATATGCTTTACAAACTTATTTGGTGCCTTCATAGAATTTTAATGGCGATATTTTATCTTATTTAACATGTACAGTGATTTCCGCTTATAAGAATCACGTTTGTTATTACTGTTTTTGATTCTTATAAGCGGTTGATTCTTATAACCGAAATTTAGGTTTTTGGACAGGAACACACACACCTATATATACATATATTAGATAATTTACCATAAAATACTCTTTAATTTACATTAACTATCTTTTAATAAAATTATTTTTTATAGTTTTAAAAATAAAACTTAATTTTTAGACCTATAAGTAGATACACATAATTATAGTAAGAGAAGAAAAAAATACAATATATGTTACAAGTTACAACATACCTGCTTAACAGTTTTAACATTTCAACTACAGGAAGGGAGCAAGAAAAAGTTTTCTACGGTAGTTTGACGTAATGAAGTTTTCAGAAGGCTGTTTATACCTCTTTCAATACTTATAGTCTCAGACGAATATTTACTCGGACGGGTAAAGTTGCCCCCGGGTCAAGCTAATAGGACAGTGTTGTGGTAAAGCGTTTAAGGGGAAACTATTATGTTGTGTCTAATAAAGAAAGGGGTGAATTTTACGACTATATTCCATCCCATCTTATCAATCTTTCTTTAAAAAAAAAGAAAGAACTTCGTGCCTTTTGAGGGTTTAAGTAGCTTTTTTGGAAATGTGGCAACAGAAGAGATCTCGCCTTACGCAATGCGCATTGTGCTTGCGCATAACCAAATAGAAGAGCTGTATATACTTTGGCCGAGAGCTGTGTGTGTTCTACCGTCGCCTGTAAGATACGAATAAAGTTAGTTGTTGTGTTTGACTATCGATGTATTTCTTTCCCGAACCGACTGATATTTAAGTACGTAACATTTGGCATCCCTGCCGGGATACGAGTATTATTCCGATAGTCAAATTAAGTTAAATTTAAATACGAACTAAAATACGTTTTATTAAGAAATGGAAACGTCAAAACCAGCAAAACCGAATGAGAATTTTGACAACTCCAGACAGCATCGAAAGTCATGTAGAGCATCATTTACAAGAACTGTAAATAAGTTAGCAGAATTGATTGCTGAAGATAAACCTGACTTAGATAACATGGAAATGCTGTTGGATCAATTATTGGAAAAACAAAAAATGCTAAGAAGTGCTCAAGAGAAGTTTTTAGAATTATTGCAATTAAAAGGCTGCACGCAAGATGAATACGATAAGGAGTACGAAGCAGCCATGGATTATTACGAAAAGGTATCTGAGATCAAAGTGAAGTGCAACAGAATGAAAGCAAACCTAAATATGTGCGCCGAAAGTGATAAGTCTTCAGAAGCAAGGACTGTTGCAAAACAGAAATTACCAGAAATTGAGCTTATGAAGTTTGATGGAGATCCCAGAAACTGGCTCACCTTCTGGACTCAATTCAGCAAAATTAATGAAGATAAACGAATTGATGTGCGTGACAAGTTCCAGTATCTATTGCAATCTACAAAGCCCGATTCAATAGCAAGACAAATTATCATGAGTTTTCCTGCAACTGAAACAAACTACGGAAAAGCGGTCAGCTACTTAAAGGAGAGATTTGGCAATGAAAGTACTTTAATACAGATTTACGTGCGTGAACTATTGAAGCTTGTTATAAAGGACAAAACACAAATGAACTTGATGGAACTACACGATAAACTACAAACGCAGTTACGTGCATTAGAGTCCTTGGGCGTCACTCAAGATAAGTTTGCTTATATGCTCTTTCCCCTCATCGAATCAGCACTCCCCACGGATTTAATAAAGATATGGGAAAGGCAGAGAAACACTTGTATTGAAACAGGTAAGAGTGATTTAGATTTATTAATGGATTTTCTAAAAAATGAGGTGGAAATGGAGTTCAGAATTAAAATGACTCATGATACTTTTAGTTCAGAAAAAACTAATGTTAAGAAAAATAAGTACTCTGAACAAAAACTTGGTATACCGACTACATGTGAACTGCTTAATGCTAATATTAAGAGTAGTAGTAACGCTAGTGAAAATTTAAATAAGTTTAAAAAGTTTGAGTGTATTTTTTGTGAGAAATCACATACGTCAGAAAATTGTAATGAAGCATCTTCAATGAGTTTGGATTGTAAAAAAGATATTGTTAGAAAAAAGAATGCTTGTTTTGTATGCTTGAAAAGAAATCACAGGGCTAATCAGTGTAAGTCAAAGCATAGGTGTCCCATTTGCAAAAATCGACATTTCGTGATTTTATGTCCAGATTTAACAAATAACAAAGTTGATAATGTCTCTAACGTAGAGGGAAGTGAAAACAAAACAAGCACTCTTAACAATCATGTTGATATGTCAGATGTATTTTTACAAACTATTGTTGTAAGAATTCAGAATGGTTCCAAGCAAATGCTTATTCGAGCTGTTTATGATAGTGTGTTTATGATAGAGTATGAAATCTTATATTTGTGAAGATGTTGCTCAAAGTATGAAATGTAAGTGCATTGCAGAAACAAAAATTAAGCAATCTCTGTTTGGTGGTGTTGAAACCCCTGAAAGTGTATATAGAAATTATTTAATTGAATTAAGTGATATTGATGGTAGAAATAAGTGTAAATTACAAGTACTTGGTCAAAACCGTATTTGTTCTGAAATTAAACAGGTTCCATGTGGTCCTTGGTTGCATGAACTAAAGTTACGCGGAATAAAATTAAATGATTTGGAAAATAATAAATTGGGGGTTAATAAAGAAATAAAATTGTTAATTGGTGCAGACATTGCTGGAAAATTGTTAACTGGAAAAATTGTGAGTCTCAAATGTGGCATTACGGCTATAAATACAAAATTGGGATGGACTGTTATGGGAAAATTAAATGCGAATCCTGGCACTGAGCCAAATTCTGCGAGTTCAGCTTCCCTTATTTCGTCTCTGCTTGTAAAGGATCGTTGTATAAGTAATCTTTGGAATCTGGATGTTTTGGGGATTGCAGAACCTTCGTTAAGCAAAACTAAAGCTCAGTTAGGCCTCTTTCAGACAAGGCACATTTCTTGATCCAACTGACTTGCATTGTTTATTTTCATGTAGTTGACTGCCGTGTGAGGTTCTTTTCACACGAGGCGCGGCGCTCAATTCAAGGCGAAACCTTCTCTTCTGGGATTGTGGCAACGATTCGTCAGCAGCTTCGTTCAGTCGCGTTTTCGCCTGCGTAACAGGCGAAAACGCAACTGAAAAATGATGTGGAAGACAGTTTACTACATTAAATTATGTGTATATATTCTATCCATAGGCCATACTTTAATCTACACCTAAAATAATTACAATTTTTCCCATAAAAATATTTTTCAGGCAAATGTATTGTAATCTACAAAAAATATAAAAGGAAAATAAAAAATTAGTGATATGTACTTAACTAAATCTAGATAGAATTTGTATAAACATAGAAGATATACATGTATACAAAATTTTAGCAATTTGGGACGATTAGTTTTGAAGAAATAGTGCGCACAAGTTTCAAAATAACAGTTTTTAGAAAAAACCATTTAAAGTTTAAATTTTCTATAAATTACTTTACTATTAGCTTTATACATTTGGCCACAAAATCGGTTGTAATATCGACTTCATTTTTTTCATAAGATTCCTTTTATTCCATTCTTCATAATTAAATCATAATAAAAAATTGAGTTTTTTTAAGGTTTTAAGGTGATTTCCCTCCTTACATTTTTAAATTTCAAAAACTTTAACTTAAATATTATACTTTTCTTCTACCAATACCTTTCTTTTACACCAATTTTATAACACAATATTGGTCTTTGATTTATAATGATGTAGGGGAATATAGATTTAAGAAAGCATCATAACATGGCACTCAGGTTCTTACTTACAAAAATACAAAATGTATTATTTTTATATTTGCTCTGAAATTTTTTTAAATCGCATTTCTTTTATTTGTAGGACCACTATACCTCATTCTTACTTAAAAAAAAAATATAATAATTAAATTGCACACCTGAAAGGGTTAATGCAAAAACCTTCCTCATATGAAAACTATTCAAATTGTAGGCATAAGGCGACGTTCACATTTGCGAATCTAGATAAATTTAATAAATAATGGGTAAATTCGCGCAATTTGGTGCTCCCACATATATTTTTAAGTGTAACAGTCATAACCTGTACTAATCGATGTAATGCTGTTTGACAAGTAATGTAAAGAGAGTGACGTATGTCACCATAGAAACATCAAATAAACAACCAATGATAAAGAATATATTTCGTTAAAATGACCAAATAAATATTTCTGTTCATTTTTTTAATGATAATGCGGCTTCTAAATAAATTTTTAAAAAAATTCTAAAAAAGTTAAAAATGTTCTTTTAATTTTGGAGTTTTTAACCACCATTAACAAAATAACAAATGAACTTTTAAATTTGAATGGTACCGACTACTTTATTGAGCAGGCATCTGTATTTATTTATATCGATATTTGCAAGGGGACTGGGACGTCTGCGACAACTAAGAAGTTGGAAATTTGGGCTATTCTTTTAAAGCCCATATCTTATACAAATATGCATGTATCATTATGATTTTTTATGTTAATTTAGTAAGACCTTTATGAATATTTTAAGATAAAAAAAATTCTCTTTGGATTGAAAGGTAAATTTAAAATAACAATATAAACAAACATACTTTTCCCCCTGAAATTTTTGAGGTATTCACTTTGTAACACTTTTTCAAAAATTTAGTGAAAATCTTACCTTGAAATCTTGTGTGATGATCAAACACAGTTTATTTTATATAGTTAACCCATTTAAATCTTTGTTACACTATTTTAGATTTTTTAAAAAAAATTATAAATTTCACTTATCAGAAATCTGCATATTTTTGTCATACATTTTCACCATTTACAAAAATATCTTAAGGTTTAAAAATAAAAATATAGGTTATATTGATACAAGAGCACTTATTCTATTGACGTTTAAAATTACAGAGATGTACTTGCAACAGATTTTGCAGAAAGTGTACCATTACATGAAAAAATCACAATTTGAGAAAAACGCAAAAAATACTTTCCCATTATATGGGATTTAAATGTATGTTTACATTTTTAAGTTGCTAATAATTGTTGTTAGAGTGTCAAAAAGTACATAAATTATATATATTTGTAATATGCAGAATCTGCTCTTATTTTTAAGCCACAAATTCAAAAATAAATTTTTTTTGAAGTCGGAATAAAATTTGCGTGCCAATTCCCTCCAAGCTTCACCCCTTTTAATTTTATCGCTATATTCATCACACCTCATGTCCCATATCGCGGGAGTAATACGAATTTCTTCGATGAATTGTTCCACATTCAAACTTGCAATTGAAAAGCTTTCAATACTGAACTGAGCTCATGCAGCTTGGCGGCTGGTGTGAAGAGCGTACCTTCAGTAATGTCTTTTGTGTTGAGTCTACTCATCGGGGTGAGAACGCCAGCGACACAAGTGCCAGATGTCGAAATGTCTGGGCACAGAATTCACTCCGTGTGAAAAGGTTTCGGCGATTTCCATACATTTGCATGGTGGCTACAATCCTTGACAGCCGCCCGGAAATCAGTTTGATCAACTATGTGCCTCGTCTGAAAAGGGCCTTAGTGTAAACAGTGAGGGGCGATACGAGGTAGCATTGCCTTGGGTTCATGACAGTTCACTTTTACCCGATAACAAAATAAATTCTGAGAAATCTATGTTAAGTGCCAAAAGAAAATTAACAAATTCTGGAAAATTTAACGATTACTGTAATGTTTTTGAGAACTGGTTAGCTCTTGGCATAATTGAAAAGGCACCAAATGATAAACTAAGGGGTGTTCATTATTTGCCGCATAGGGCAGTGATTAAAGAAGCTAGTACTACGAGTATTAGGCCAGTTTTTAATGCTAGTTCCCATTTACCAGGCTTCCCATCATTAAACGAGTGTTTGTCTACTGGACCAAATTTAATTGAAACGATTCCATCAATTTTAAATCGTTTTCGGATGAATTACGTAGGTGTTACCTCTGACATTGAGAAGGCGTTCTTGCAGATCGCAATCAGAGAAAAGGATCGCGATTTTTTAAGGTTTCTTTGGTTCAGTCGAGAAAATCGGGAACTGGTGGAGGGATATCGGCATCGAAGGGTAGTGTTTGGCATTACGTGCAGCCCATATTTATTAAACGCAACTTTACAGTATCATTTGAGTAAGGTTCCGGAAAATTTAAAGCACACCGCTGATATACGGAAAACAGCTTTCTATGTAGATAATTGTGTGACAAGTTTGAAGTCTGAGCTCGAAATGAAAAAGTTTTTCTTAGAATCAAAGGCAATTATGGCTTCAGGTCATTTTAATCTAAGATGTTGGAATTCGAACTTAAGTAGTGAAATATTTGAAGAGGTTTACTCCACAAAGGAAAGTGTACCTCTCTTGGGCCTTGTATGGAATACATGTACTGATACGTTATCATGCAAAGTGGAAGAGGCTATCGATACCCCGATCACAAAAAGACTGGTTTTAGCCGTAACCAACCAAGTATTTGATGTTATAGGCTATACGGCTCCAGTGGTGTTAATTGCAAAATTTATTTTGCAGGAAACCTGGAACTTAAAAATTAAATGGGATGATGTCCTTCCTGATGATTTAGCCCAAAAATTTAAATTATGGAATAAAAGATTGCATTTGCTTTCAAGTATAAGTATATCTAGATGGTTCGGTCTCCAATCCACTGATGACTCAATAAGCTTACATCTTTTTTGCGACTCCAGTAAAAGGGCATATGGTGCATGTGTTTTTTTAAGAGTCGAAAATGACAATGGGGTCAGAATTAGTTTAGTGCAGGCAAGATCTAGAGTAACCCCTTTAAAACCTATTACCATACCTCGCTTAGAACTTTTAGCTTGTAGTATAGGGGCTAGGTTGTTATCTTCCGTACTCAAAGATCTTAATTTAGAGGGGGTAAATATTTATTGCTGGACTGACTCGACAACGGCTTTATGTTGGATTCAACGAGATCAAAATTGGGCAACATTTATTCATAATCGCGTTCTAGAGATTCGTTCTTTGACCTCTAATGCAATGTGGCACCATATCTCAGGTTCTCTTAACCCCGCCGATTTACTATCTAGAGGATGTTCTGCAGAACATTTAGTTGAACGAAAATGGTGGGAGGGACCGGACTGGTTGCGCGAAAGGGAAGGAGATTGGCCGAAGTCGTATGAGAACCCAAATGAGGACTTAATCAATGCTGAAATTCGTAAAACTGTTCTCGTGACATTGGTGAAAAATGATGAAAATCATAAATGGTATTATAAATATTTTTCTTCGTTTAAGAAAATTGTAAGAATGTTATCTTGGATTTTTAGATTTTATAACAATGTAAGGAAATTTGACAAAAATCTCTCAAAGGACTTATCTGTGCATGAAATGGAAAGAGGAGAGAAAGCGTTAATGCTACTGATTCAAAGGGAATCTTTTAAGGGAGAAAATGATGACAAATTAAGACAACTTAGACCAATAGTTGACTGTCATGGTCTTATAAGAGCTCAATTAAAGGTTGCTTATAGAGATGATAAATATGATTTTAAGTTTCCTATCATATTACCTTCTGATCATCCTGTTGTAAAATTGTTAATAATAAGTGTGCATAATGATTTATTACATGCTGGTACTTCATTGTTAATGTCAAAGTTACGAGAAAATTTTTGGAATTTAAAATCACGTAAGACAATAAGAAATTGCATAAGAAAATGTGTAAGATGTCAAAAATTCAAAGCTAAAAAATGTGAGACAATCCCAGGAATTTTACCAAGTGATAGGGTTCGCGATGCATGTATGTTTGAAATAGTAGGATGTGATCTTGCTGGTCCATTGTATTTGAAAGATGGTCGAAAATCATATATTGTACTTTTTACTTGTTCTGTATATCGGGCCATCCACTTAGAATTGATAACTTCGTTATCCACTGAAACCTTTTTTCAATCTTTAAGGCGTTTTATTGCTCGTCGAGGGCGACCTAGGACCATATACTCAGATAATGGAAAAAATTTCAAAGCTGCAGATAAATTTTTGCGAGCTATTGACTGGGATGGTCTCCGTTTTAAGGCTGCAGAACAAAAAATTGAATGGAAGTTTAATCCTCCATCCGCCCCACCAGGCTGCGGATGGTGGGAACGCTTAATTCAAATTGTAAAACAAATCTTAAGAAAAATATTGGGTCAAGCTTGTCTTGATTACGAGGAATTACTTACTGTACTGTGCGACTGTGAGAGAGTTGTTAACTCCAGACCTCTTACCTATGTATCAGAAGACATTGATGATGACTTTCCTATAACCCCTGAAAAATTCTTGCACGAAACTCCGCATTCAGGTGTACCAGATATTGATAATGTGGATAAAGTGAAATTGAGTAAAAGAACAAAGTATTTGCAAAGGCTAAGAGAAACATTAAGAGTTAGATTCCGTTCAGAGTATTTAGGGCAGTTACGGAAGCATGCCTTAAAATGCTATAAAAACAAACCACTTAAGGTGGGAGAAATTGTCCTGCTTGAAGATACTAATAAAAAACGTTCTTTTTGGAACCTGGCTCGTATTTTAAAGGTTATACCTGGTCGAGATGGCCAAATAAGACTAGCGCTTATAAAAACTAATAATTCAGAATTATTAAGACCGGTTCAAAGATTGTACAGATTAGAACTGGAAAATGCAATAACAGACGATTATGACGAGCCTACGCCTTTAACAACTAGTAGTGGCGGAATTGTTAAAACACTTTTAAGGTAATTTTGTATTCAGACTATTTTATTTCAAAATTCACTTTACTCGGTTTCACTTCTTTTTATTATGTGTTCAAATGTATGTTATTTGTATAAGTATTGTAAGCTATATATATCATTCTGTGTATGTTTATTTTGAGTGTATAGTTACCCACTCAAAAGGTGGGAGTGTATGTGGCAACAGAAGAGATCTCGCCTTACGCAATGCGCATTGTGCTTGCGCATAACCAAATAGAAGAGCTGTATATACTTTGGCCGAGAGCTGTGTGTGTTCTACCGTCGCCTGTAAGATACGAATAAAGTTAATTGTTGTGTTTGACTATCGATGTATTTCTTTCCCGAACCGACTGATATTTAAGTACGCAACAGGAAAAAATGAAAGGAAAGGGAAGAGTGTAAACTGAATCTTAAAACCGGTGGATTGATTCTTTAAAGCGAAAATTTTAACATGGAAATAATTCATTTGTTTTTGTTTTCGCGATATTCATTCTTATAAACGGTTGATTCTTATAACCAGTGATCACTATAAGCGGTGGTTACTGTATATTCAATTTTGGAGTTCGTATAAGCAATTTGTGTTTAAAAATGCAAGAATTTGTCAAGTTTTCTAAATCGAAAGCGTTCCACTTTGTACGTTTTATATTTCACATCTTACTCATGTGATTGAAAATTTATTTTACACTATAGGATATGGTTCACAAACTTGCTGGACTCCTACTTAGAATTTCACTGGCGATATTTTATCTTATTTTTCAAATATATTCATTAACGAAGTGTGTAAATTTATGTTTTAGCAATGTAAGAATTTGTCCATTACTTTAAATAGTATGCGCACGCCTTAGGGTGTGAATTCTATATTTCATAACTTACTCTTCTCACTAAAAAGTTTAATGAAAACTATAGCATATTTTATATGATTGGCAAACTTACCTGGTGGCTAATTAGCATATCATAGTCGATATTTTATCTTATTTAACACGTATATTTAATTACGGAGTTCGTATAGCTAATTTATGTTTTAACAATGCAAGAACTTTTCAAGTATGCTAATTATCATGCGTTCGCCACAGGATATACATTAACTATTTCACATCTTACTTATATTATTGAAAAGTTTGTTTTACACTGTTGGATACTTTATATGCCAAGTAAGGCGTCTCATTGGCGATATTTTATCTTATTTAACATGCATACTAAGTTACGAAATTCGTGTGAATAATTTATATTTTAACTATGCAAGTATTTGTCAGGTATTCTTACTGTGTTCGTCTTACGATGTCCATCTTGTTTTAACGTAGGATTACGTTCCTCCATAACGGTCCGCGGTAAAGCAAAATTTATGACGCTAAAACTGTCGTCGCGAGTTACAAATCAAGAATGGCGGAGTAGGCATATGTAACTTGCCATCGACCTATTCTGCATAGGGTTATCACTCATCCTTCTCTTCGTATGTAGGAATTTTACTGGAAAAAAGAGGTAAGCAACGATAAGTAATCCTATGGTAATAACCCGTGGTAGTTTCGTTAGAAGAGACTACCTGAAATATTTTTACATCTTACTCAGAAAAGTTGATTTTACTCTATAAGATACTTTAGATGCATTACAAAGTTAATTTTTTACCATGTTTTTATTAACTTAGTTTCTGTGTTTGTGTGTGTGTGTGTTTGTTTGTCAAGTACAAAGCTAGCAATCGATTTTTAACTAACTTCCCGACTAGCTAGACATTTGAAACTTTTAGAATAGCTCAGAAAACGATGACAATGCATTTTTTAATACTTTTAGCCATCTTTAAGCAGAATTAAATTTATTTTCAGTTATTTTCAGTTAATTCTGTTTTGTAGACTGGTGCAGCCATCTATTGGCCCGAACGGGAACGAAAAGTTATATGCAAGTTAACTTTTAATTAACTTCATTTTCTTTCAAGTTGATGGGATAATTCATCAAAAAAAAATTTAAAAAGTATTTATTAATACATAGAATTGTCAAGTTTATATGATTGAACAGAAAATTAAAAAAACATGGTATATAAAAAGTTCTTTTTATCTTGTAATTATGTCTACATACAGTCTCTTTGGCGATATTTTATCTTATTTCTCATTTACATTAAATTACCAAGTTCGTATGCTGGGTAATTTATCTTTTAACAATGCAAAATTGTTAGGAATTTATGAAGTATTCTAATCAGTGTGCGTTTGCATCAAGATTTGCATTTTATATTTCACATCTTACTCACTTGAGTAAAAAAAAAAACTTTTAGTCGTAATCCCAAGTTTGCACAATACAGCCCTATTCAGGATGTGCCTTTTTTCTTAAGAGGGGGGGGGGGTTATTTCAAGAGCAAAGTTCAAACTCAGCCCAAAAACCACGTGTCACGTTTATTTCACATTCTCTCAATACTACATGGAAGTACATAGACGTATTGACTAAAAGACGGAAAAAATGAACACCTATGAAGGCACAACATCCGGATCAATAACACAACAAACAAAGCAGCTGCAATTTAACAAACTCGGGAGTTTATTGACCAACTAATGAAGTTTCTGAGAAAAAATATTTGATTTCCAGCTGCTGCCGCAGGAATTTATGCCTCGGTTGCATATTTATGATAATTTTGTGGTTTTGCCTTTCCTTTCCTGACCCTTGTTATAGGCGGAGAACCCTGCATAGAAGAATGTTGATGATACTTCTAATTCTAGTGTGCATCTCTGGTGTTTTAACTGGCATATAGAAAAACATAAATACAAGGAAAAATATTTTTCACCTTTCCCGAGTAACATTGGTATAAAAACTCCAGTATTTTCATATTTAAAAGAAAGCAGCCATATAACTTGAACTTACGCTAAAAAAACATAGCGGATTCTGTGACAAATGGTTTTTGCTTAAGGCTGCTGTATACTAACCCTGCTGGATTAGCTCGCGTAATGTTGAGCTATTGAGAAAATGTGTCTAATGATTGCCAACTTGGATTTACATATTTTATTTTTAAATTGTACTCCGTAATAGACAAAGGAACGAAAATACCCCAATGAGTAAAATCATTGGGGTATTTTCGTAGTATAAAAAATGCAAATTATATTTTTAAAATTTAAATTCTTCAGGGAAAAATATCTGGCATAGTGTCTTTTAAATGCTCCTCAATTTCTTTGCTGGACGAAATTTATAAAATAAATCTTTTCCAAAGGGCATAAAAGTTCAGGCTATCTGTGAATACCATTTTTATTAACATGTTTTTATTAACTCGCTTACTTGTTTGTTTGTGTGTTTTTCCCGGACAAATCTTGCAATCGATTTTTAACTAACTTCTCGACTAGCTAGACTTTTGAAACTTTTAGAATAGCTCAGAACACGATGACAATGCATTATTTTAATACTTTTATCCATCTTTAAGCAGAATTAAATTCATTTTCAGTTATTTTCAGGTAATTTTGTTTTGTAGACTGGTGCAGCCATCTAATGGCTGGGACGGGAACGAAAAGTTAAACGCAAGTTAACTTTCAATTAACTTCATTTTCTTTCAAGTTGATGGGATAATTCATCAAAAAAATTTTAAAAAGAATATAATAATACATAGAATTGTCAAGTTTATGTGATTCAACAGAAAATTTAAAAACATGGTATATAAAAAGTTCCTTTTATCTTGTTAATTATTATTGGATTATCGGCATTTATGGAGCTGTCACTAGTAGACACATTTTATCCATACATTAACATTGAGGTGAGCGAATCCAATAGGGTTAATACACAGCAGCCTTAAAGCTTCTGGGTTGCGGACATATTCGATTCGCTCAGCCCGATGTTAATTAATGCAGAAAAAAATTTCAATAATTCTCAACTGGGATTGTTGAAAGATAATTTTTTTAATTAAGTTCTTTAATACAGAAAGACATTCTTGATATGCCATCGAATTCACGTTAGAAATTTCGTCCACCCGAGAAAATGATGTGCGTTTAAAACACTACTACCCAATATTATTTTATCCGAATCCTTTCAATTTAAAAATATTATGGGCTTTTCATTCAAAGAATGAAAAATATACCCCGGAATATACATAATACGGTTCATTCACTTTTACTTAATTTCCCATTTTCTGTGCTGTTTTAGGAACTTAATGTCACTGCATTGTAGAACATATATGACACCACACAATGGATACCATACATATTCCACGCCTATTCCCTCAGTTCCAATAGGCCTGGAAATGAGCGAATCCAGGCCTAGCGAATTCGATAAGCTCAGTGTTACCATAGGGAGCAAATTTTTCCATTAATGATTGGTAAGACTTATAACCTTTAAAATACTAAAACTTAAATTATACTAGGCGAATACCGCCAAATGTGGTGACAAGTTGTTAGGTTGTCGCCAAGATGGCACGATAAGGAACAGTGTCTACGAAAATGGTTTAGTTTTGAAAGGATGATTAAAATGTAGCAGATAGGCTTAGCGCCGCTTATATCCTTTGTGATACTATTTGTTAATATTTGTGTGTTTTGTAAATATATGTATCTTATGTTAAATTACGTGTTCTGTTTTCTTGAGTATAAATGTTCAGCTTAGATATCGATACTTCGAGAATTCTACGGGCAACCATTAGCTTTTAAACACAGGCCTCGACGGCAAGTTCCGTTGTAGCGGATAGAAGTTTTAATATGATGATATATATATATATATATATTGATATATATATATATTGATATATATATATATGTGTGTGTGTGTGTGTGTGTGTGTGTGTGATAATATTACTAACTACTTATAATCGCCCATTCTGATTTTAATCTCTGTCCTGGTAACCCCTCTTTCTTCTCTCCCTCGCCTTTCCACACACTAACTTCCTTCGCTAATTCTGGCAACCTCTCTGAGCTAATTGTATTTTGGCGCTCTTACGAGGTAGACGCTGGACTGACTCGAAGCGATTAAGATGTGCTGCTTTTCTCCTTAATAAATTAGTTTGTTCCTGAAGCTGATTTTATTATTTTCCGGCCACGATGTGTGCTCCAATTTCATGAAATGTCCATTCCGGACATTTCATATATATATATATTCGTACACAGAACTAACACACATACTTATATACTAACTTGACATCTTTTATTACCTTTTAGAAAATGGAATCAATTACCTAAAAAAGTAAAGTGATCCTCCTGGCAACACTCAAATTTCCAAGCTCGTTTTTGCTAAATTATGATATTACTACATCTATTTACAATCTATTTGCATTGCTTGCATACACTGACCATTGTAATTAATTTGAATGTACTCCGTAGCAAAGTGCGGGTTTTTAGCTAGTAGTATCATAGATTTCGATATATGCACCTTTTTGTGGCACAACAAACGTATAAATGGAAATCGAGAATTAGACTCCTCAAGTGTTTCATAGCATATCAGGAGTTATTACACGAATTGCTCGAATGATACGCTTCTTCAACTCATCCACAGTTTCAATTTTTTGTTTATACACAACGGATTTAATGAATCCCCAAGCAAAAACGCCTAATAACACCTGATATGCTACGAAACACTTGCAGAGAACTGGATTACCATTTAGACGTTTGTCGTTCTACAATAGGTGCACACATCGAAATCTATGATACTCTGATAGAAATATGTGATTGATATTAAAACTTGGTGAAATGTTGTTTCTATTTCAATATTTTTTAAAAATTCTAATGGGTAGTTCCGTAAAAATAAGTCATGACTTTTGGATACCTTTATTCCGGACACCCTGTATTTATATGTACACATATACGCACTCCTTCTCAGGATTTGTTAAGATAACAATTTTCTTTCCCTAACGTTATAACTCTCCTAGTTCGATTGTTGATACTACTGGTATAAAATTAACCCATTCAATTGTTTGCGTAACTGAGATCAATTCTAATTCACACTTTTCCCTTTATACATGTTAATTGAAGAGACGTTGTCTAAATTCATTTCTGTCTAGCATAATATCTGTATTAGATCGTAAAGCATCTAAACTAGGTTTTTAATCAAAAACGAATACCGAAAGCACAGCTAGTCACAACGTGTATATAACATACATACACGTATGCATGTGCGCGCGCGCACACACACACACACACACACACACACACACACACACACACACACACGTGCACACGCTCAAGGCTCAAAGACCGAAAACGCTCATTGAGCGAAAAAACGTCTACAACGCGTTGCGGTCTCTTTAAAACAGCCACAACACGCGTTATTCGTGTTATGGCCTTTATAAAAATAGCCAGAGTGAGTTGTGGCTAACTTAAAAACACCACAATGCGAAATTCGCGTCCTGGCTTTCATGATATTTGATCACTACGCGTAGTGGTCATTAAGAAACCCATAACGCGTTCTGAACGTTAGCCGATGCAACCACGATACGCCGGACAGTTTGTAACTTGTCAACTGGCGCATTGCAAACACACGTCGAGTTTATGTTTATTCTTGAATGTCATTTGCGAGTGTGCACATCTGTGTGCTAATCATGGCTAGTAAAATAAATATATTTTATGATAAATAAATTGCGTTATTGCGTTATGTACTGATCGTAGTTTTTTAATTAGTGTCGAACAAAAACAAACGTTACTTGAAGAATCAAAACCGGCCCAGCTTTTTATGAAAGACAACCAATCTCTATCGATAAAGCAGTATTTTCGTATTAATCGATATGATATCTTAAAAATTGGAGACAGAAAAATTGATTGAAAGGGATTCACGTCATCTGTGGAGAAAGCAACAACAATGAGGGATTTGGTGCAAATGTTACTTGTAAGCTCTGTGTAAGAAAGTACAGCATCAAAGTTGAGAGAGAATACGACAAATCTGGCCAAGAGAAACAGGTACATACACTGGCGAAATAAATTAAGAGAATTTGCATATTTTATCGAATGTCATGAAAAGAACTGAACTGAATGTAAAACCACTGATTCTAGACAAAAATGCAAATCTTGTACGTCAAATACGTAAGCGTACACGTGTGTGTACGCAGAGCCAGTAGAGATACAGGCTTTATAAGCGCGCGTAAGTTAAGACGCATTTCGTTCGCTAGCACACCTCGGCGAATTTCTTGGTGTTATTTTCCAGCAATCGGTTAATTTCAAATTGTAACAGTACAAATTAGTAACCACCAATGATTAGATGATGGAATGAAGTGGCGAATTGTGGGGAGGCTAGAAGCAGGACAATCTCAAGTCCAAATTTGTAGAGAGTTCAATTTAACGCCCAGCGTCGTGTGAAAGTTATGGAAACAGTTCCAGGATACCGCATCCACCGAGAGAAAGCCTGTGCAAGGTCGTACAAGAGGCAAGACGGCCAGAGAAGATCTCCATTTATCGATTATAGCAAGGCGTAACAGGAGTGCTACAGCTTCTCAGCTCTCTCGTGACTTGTATGCAGCCACAGGAATCCGTGTATCAAGGGTGACTGTTTCCAAAAGACTTCAGAGAGAGGGTTGTTTGCAAGAAGACCTGCTGTTTGTGTCCGCTCACTTCTATGAACAGGAGAATCGGTTTATCATGGTGCAGAGAGCATAGAGATTGGAGTATGGATCAACGGGCGACCGTTCTCTTCACTGATGAGTCACGTTTCAGCTTAAACACCGATTCTCGCCGTACGTTCATATGGAGATAACCAGGGACCCGCTACCTACCCTCGAATGTCCGCGAAATCGACCATTATGGCGGAGGAGGTTTAATGGTCTGGGCAGGCATCATGTTGGATGGCCGCACACCTCTCTATGTCTTTGAAAGAAAGACTATGACTGGTGTGAGGTATAGGGATGAGGTCTTGGAGTCCTATGTTCGCCTTTTCAGGGGTGCAGTTGGCCCTGAGTTCATTTTAATGGACGATAACGCGACGCCACATAAAGCTCTTCTGGTCGACGAATTTCTAGAGGATATTCGCTGAGTGAGGATATTCGCTGGATGGATTTCCCAGCCAGATCTCCAGACCTTAACCCTATAGAGCATGTCTGGGACGCTCTGGGGAGGGCAATTGCAACTGGCAACCCCCCTCCGAGAACCATCCAGGAAATGAAAACAACGTTGATGAACGAGTGGGACCAATTGCCACGGGAAATGATAAACTGCCTTATTTCAAGTATGAAATCACGCTGCGAGACCTGTATGTCTGTAAGAGGGGACCATACCCCCTATTAACCCATCTATTAACCCATTTTTTTATTCTGCAACCGCTGTTTCATACCTCCCGACTCCAACGAGTGTTACGCACGATCATGCGTGTGTATTACAATTATTGAATGGTTATTTGTTTTGTATTGTATCAATGTATGTACATATCAAATTTCATTCAAATGGGTACAGTAGTTCTAGAGATAATCGACCAAGTCTGCAAATTCTCTTAATTTCTTACACCAGTGTAAAATTATTTTACTATGCAACTCAAAAATTCCTGTAGGTGAAATCGTTTCTAATGTGTTACATTGGAACCCCGTTATAGCGAACCCTGTATATAACGAACTCACGGATATAACGAACGAAAATTTTTGTTCCGCCGTTTACCTATTGTATTTAATGCTAATTTATCCTTTTATAGCGAACCTCCGAAATCTTGAGAATTGGCTATAACGAACCTTTTTTTAAGTCGACTACTGATTTTTTTTTGCTTATTTTAAGAATGTTGAATATACAACGAATGTTGAAGAAGCAAAGAATGTTGAAGAAGAAGATGATGAAGATTTAGGAATCGCGACGTGGATAGAAAAGCAAAAAATTCCATGATTGTCAGATTGTGACATGCACAATCGAAACATGTGAAGTCATTACACGTGAAAATGAGGTCATTACATGTGAAAATCCGACTGATGAAGATATTGTGGAAGAAATTAAAATGAATCATTCTGAAATCGAAGATTCTGCATCTGATGCTGATGAAGAGGAGCACATAAATGACGAAATCTTCACTATGTCAGATGCTGCAGCAGCGATGAATGTTATTAATAAGTTTTTGTCTACAAAAACAGTGGAAGAAAGAGTGTTGGCGTCATTTGAGGTATTGGACAAAGAAATTCATAACATGTTTTTGAAATCGGCATCACGTCAGCAGAAGATTACCGATTATTTCTGTATTAAAACAGTGAATCATTAATGATAATTTTTAATATATATTTTATCCTTTTTTCTATACGTTATTATTAAATACACATAGTTATACATTTTGTGAATTCTAACATTTTTCTTAATGGTTCGGATATAGCGAACCACCGGATATAGCGAACAAAACCTTTGGTCCCTTGAAGTTCGTTATAACTGGTACCCGATGTTGATAGAGAACGTGCAGCTCCTGGAAATGGTTTAGCTGTTGTTATTTAGCATTAACCCATCAGGTCTCTATCATGTAGGAAACAAGGAAAGTCTCCTTGATCGACTTTATGCTCGTAATGAATTTACAATTTCAGAGAGTAACTTTATTAACATTCAGGACGTACTTTCAACTACATTAACACTTCGCTCAGCTTCCATGTTATCATCTGGAAGTCATCACGGGTTTTTAATGTGTCACTGTAAGAGATACTGTACTGATAATAAATGCAAATATCGCCCAACGAACATAAAATGTAACTCAAAATGTCACGGTAATAGTTCCTGTAAAATTAAATAACTCTGCAACATCCTTGATAATTTTATTACCAAATTTATTATTTTAATAATTTCATTTCCAACTTATAAACAAAAATTTTAATAGTAGTTTTTTTTCCAACGATAAAAAATAATGATTAAGATAAAGAAACGATAATGAAAAAGAATGTTTTGGATTTTATCATCACCTCATTATTAGCTAACATCCAGAAGATGTGGTTAAAACCTGTCAGGTCGTATCGTGGATGCATCAGCCAACGTTCAGAACGCGTTATGGCTTTTCTTAATGACCAGACTCGTAGTGGTCAAATATCCTGAGAGCCACGACACGAATTTCGTATTATGGTCTTTTTGAGTTAGCAACAACGCGTTCTGGCTATTTTCAAAAAGGCCACAACACGAATAACGCGTTGTGTCTGTTTTAAAGAGTTGGGACGTTTTGGACGTTTTTTTCGCTCAATGAGCGTTTTCGGTCTTACAGCCTAATACTAACTAACACACACACACACACACACACACACATATATATATATATATATATATATATATATATATATATATATATAAAACAGTTCCGTAACTGACTCATTCATTCATTCATTCACTGACTGACTGACATACAACGCACAGACCAAACCGCTGGACCTAAAGGGCTGAAATTTTGCATGGCGATTCTTCTAATAGTGTAGGGGTGCACTAAGAAAGATTTTTCAAAAATTCTTCTTAGATTTTTTAAAATTAAATTTTTAAGCTGTTTTTTAAACTTTATTTATGTTTGCATTTAAAATAATACATTGAGGGTTATAAAATTTATATCACGAGAAAGATGATAAAAATTCCTTTAAAATGAAATTTTTTTCGAAATTTTTACCTCCATTTCCTGATTTTTGGTGAATTTTAAAGATTAATTTTTAGAATTTAATTTATTAAATGCTGATCACGTGATTTCTTTTTCTGGTACTTTAAATAAATTTATCGTCACGTGCAAAAAAAAATAGACAAAAAAAATATTTTTTTTCTTGCTAATGCGGCAGACGATTGGACTTTATTTTGTCTATAAAAATATCCCTTACGATTTTTTTATAAATATGTTTTTTTTACATCAATTGTATACATTGATCGTCGTATTTATTATAAATATATATATATTTATTTTCTTTTTGGAATTCATTGCATACATTGACCGTTGTATTTAATTTCAATGTACTCCGTAGCGAAGCGCGGGTTTTCAGCTAGTATATATATATATATATATATATATATATATATATATATATATATATATATATGAAATAAATTTCATACCTTTTCATTATTATTAAAACGCCAATCTAAATTCTTACATCCTATTGCAATAAAGAATTACCCCTCAAATCCAACCAAAGTAATCTATTAGTTTTTCCCCTAAAGCCACGCGCGGATCATTATATAACAGTTATATAAGATCGAAAGTTCGAGAAACATCACACCATATGACCATAGTCAGGTGATGAGTTTAGACCAATCCGAAAAGTTCAGTACGCCGATTCAAGGACGTAGTACTAGGATTTTGGCGGACTTGTGTGTTTCGCTCTGGCCTGGCAGGATGTAAAGTTTTTAAATGTCCGTCGGCGCGGTCGGGGCCTTTTTCCTCGGTATCTGTGGAATTAAGATGTTTGTAATTCCGTCCAAATAATGTCCAGCCACGAAACTGCTTCGGAAATAAAGAATATGTTATGAACCAGCTGCCTCTTCCTTCTGGTATGGAATCAAATTAGTTCTTCTTCATCCCAGCCACTCCCACCAACTTCGACTAAACCCCGGTTCCGACAGGCTATGATTTTCAGGCCTGTCGACCTTCGCCACCGCCTTAGCGCTGATATTACTTACACACACACACACACACATATATATATATATATATATATATATATATATATATACAGTAACCACCGCTTATAGTGATCAGTGGTTATAAGAATCAACCGTTTACAAGAATCAATATCGCAAAAACAAAAACAAATGTACTATTTCCATGTTAAAATTTCCGCTTTAAAGAATCAATCCAACGGTTATAAGAATCAGTTTGCAATCTTCGCCTTCCTTTCATTTTTCCAAAAAATGCCACTTGAACTCTCAAAAGGTACGAAATTCTTTCTTAAGTTTTTGAAAAGAAAGATTGATAAAACTTTGCGGTGGAAAACAGTCGTAAAATACATTCCTTTAGACATAACATAAAAGTTTCGGGACGCAAACGGGACAGTGGATTCAGCACTTCAAACCGTGAAACGTAAACGGATCCACTTTGCTGAATCAGATGAACCAGATGCTGAATCAAACGTTTCAAGGTTTGATTCAGAATCAAACCGTGAAACGCAAGTTATAAAGTGAATCTTCGTCTGAGACTGTAATAAGCATACGTTGCTAGTATTCACTTTAGTTTTCTAACAAAATTGCAAGTTAGTGTTAGAACTTTTTGATAGTCGAATTCAAATATGCAAATATACATATATATATACATATATATATATACATATATATGCGTTGCTCTTGTTGATTTTATAATCATGTGTTGTTACTTATAGGTCTAGAAATTGAGTTATAGTATTTGTTTAGAAATTGAGTATTTTTAAAATTATAAAAAATAATTTTAATAAATGATAAATAACGTAAATTAAAGAGTATTTAATGGTAAATTATGTATATATGTGCCTGTGTGTTTATATATATGTACAAGTATATATTTGTGTATGTATGCCTGTCCAAAGGGAAGTTTCGGTTATAAGAATCATCCGCTTATAAGAATC
>OU015490.1:33554809-33559885 GCA_907164885.2 Dolomedes plantarius | reverse complement strand
TGATGAGTTTAGACCAGTGGTCGGCAAACCGTGGCTCGCGAGCCACATGTGGCTCTTTGGCCCCTTCAGTGTGGCTCTTCCACAAAATACCACTTGTGATTGAAACTTCGTGATGACTGGTTTTCTTATTTCTGTTTTTACATACTTAGTTGGTGTTTATATACCTTTAACTTTAGGCAAGTGCTCTGAGTAAAGACTAGAATTGTAGTTAAAATACGCACCCCTGCGGTTGGGGATTCCACCTGCCTCTGTCCGAAGCGCTTTGCCTTCCCTCCAAGGTACCCCCACCAGCGGCACTTTCCCCTCCACTCGCTTTCGTTCCGTTGGGCTGCTGGATACGCAGCGCGGGAGAGGCCGTGACCTTTGAAATCCGAAGATCTTCGATTCCGAATGTCATGGATAAGCGAGATAAGCGTGATTTATGCACAAGTTGAGCGAGCCAACAGTCAGCAGTGTCATTGTGCACAGGCCCCAACGGACTGACCAACTTGGGACAGCATCTCCCCTCCTCGTTTGTTTTAGATGTGTAGGAAGAAATTACCACCCACTCTTCTGAGAAAAGGGGCTTCCTTTCGACCCCTTCTACTTGGCCACCTGCACTAAAGAGTGTCCAAGCATGGGGAATGAGAGAGAAAATGAGAGGGGGTTGGCTTGCGACAATTTGAGGCCCCCAGAATCGGGGTGTGGGAGGACAAAGGAAGATGACCCTGAGTGGAGAGAGAGCTCATGACGAAAGAGAACAGTCTGTCGAGAAAGCAATCTGATCGGTTGATTTTTACTGTTAGATTTTTAGGTTCGATTCCGGTACGGGCAAACTGTCGGGGTGAAATTTTGAGAAAATCCGAAGGAGAGTTAAATCTTTCAGTGAAAGACCGTGGATGGTCTTATTTGATCAATTATCTCAATAAATTATTACTATTATTAACTATTTTCGGATTATTACTAAATTAACTAATTTCGGATTATTACTATTATTAAATAGCCGTTTATTAGCGAGTTTTCGCCGAAAAGTAGTAAAAAAATTATTTTCTCATTTATTCGCTCATATCGGCAAATTTCGCATTTATTCGCATCTGTTTCGTAAATACGAAAATTACGTATGCCTAGTTAACAGTTGCGATACAAATCTGTACTTGCATTAAAAAAAAGTATGAAAAGGACTTATAAAAATGGCTCCGCAAAAAGGCAAGAAGAAAGGAGGAGAGATGAAGCAAAAGAGGGTTCTTTTTGTATGTCTTTCTGGCTAACCGAGGAACCCACCGAAGATACAGAATGCATTGCAGAAGAAACAAAAGATGTCAGAAAGAATTTTTTTTAATGTAAGGTTAAAGGTACGTTAGTTTAGATAGTAATTTAAAGTAACCGGTGTTAAATTTATATTTATAATTCAATACTTATGGTGATAAAAATAAATAAATAAATCTAATACAGTGAAGTCTCCGACAGCGCGGTGTTTTTATAACGCGATTTCCATAAAATGCGGAGCGGAAATTGTGACAGCTGTCCTATGACTTGGTCTCCTTATAACGCGTTTTTCGTACAAGAACATTCGAACAACTCAAATGGCTAGAAAAATTTATCGATGGCAGAACTTATTTGATAAGTTAAAATTTTGTAGTTGACATTTATGGGGTATTCCCTCTTTATCAATTCTAGTTATCAGGGAATTTCCATAAAATTGAGCAAACAATAAAGCATTACTCTCTTTTAATTTATTCTAAGATTGTCTCAAAATGTGTTCAGACGTATGTGTAATAAAGTTCTTTTGACTTGTTTAATTTACGTTATTGGAATCGTATAACATTAGAGAACATCTACGTAACATTTTTTATTTGCAGTAATACAAGGTCTAACTTTTTCTAACTGGTTCTAACTTGCTCTTACTTGTCCTAACACGCATCGTCATGGTCGGTCATGCTTGAACGCGTTCAAAGTAGCGTCAATCTCGTTTATTAATTATAATAATTTATTTATTTCCGAGATTCTATATAACGCGGTACGAATTTATTTAATTTGTATCATTTCTGAGTTTCTTATAACGCGGTTTCCATATAACGCAGCAGTAGTTTCCATATAACGAGGTATAAATTTATCTGATTTATCTTATTTCTATGTTTCTTATAACACGGTTTCCATAGAACGCATTTCTTGATTTGAATTAATTCTGAGTTTCTTATAATACGGTTTCCATAGAACGTATTTCTTGATTTGAATTAATTCTGAGTTTCTTATAATACGGTTTCCATAGAACGCATTTCTTGATTTGAATTAATTCTGAGTTTCTTATAATACGGTTTCCATATAACGCAGTACGAATTAATCGCGTTATAGGAGACTTAAGTGTAGACTAGTGGTAGTCAACCTGGTCCCTACGCCCACTAGTGGACCATAAAGTTCCCTGTATTTTTCCAACCAGCTGTAAATCCTACAGGTGTTTTTTGTCATCAATTTAAGAATTGTAATTATTTTGTGTTCTAGCGTTATTATTATTGCCGTTCTGGAAGTAAGATAATTTGTTGTGATTATTCATTGAGGTTAAAAATATATAAAATAATATAAATTTGTAAATAAAATAAGTAATGTTATTCTATCTACGGCAATTATAAAATGAAACATTTTTCTTGGTGCCCTGTTTGACATGGCTGCAAAAAAGAAACAAAGAAAAATGGAAGACGGAAACCGTGAATTTAGAGTTGAATGGACCGAGACTTTCGCGTTTATTCAAAACTTAAATGGTCTTCCGACCTGTCTTATTTGTAAGGAAAAATTGACTCATAACAAAAAATCAAATTTAGAGAGACACTTTATGACTAAACACGTGTCATTTAATAATAAATATCCTGTTGGTGATGCAAGGAAGAAAGCAGTTAAGGAACTTCAGAAGAGTCAAGAAAATTTTCAAATTCTGTATTTAATTACTGGATTTAATCTTCCAACAATGTTAATATTGCAAGTTTTGTGGTTAGTCAAGAGATTGCTAAGTGAGGAAAACCATATACAGACGGCGAATACATAAAAAGTTGTTTTATAAATGCATCCGAAGAGCTATTTCGGGATTTTAAGAACAAAGCAGATATTCTAAAAAAAATTAAAGAGTTACCATTGTCTGCTAAAACAGTGAAAGATAGAACAGCCAAAATGTCTTTGACTATAACCAACCAGCAAGTCGAAAATCTTAAATTGGTTTCAGTTTTATCAATAGCAGTTGACGAGTCTTGTGACATAAATGATACAGCGCAAGTTTCACTTTTTGTAAGATTCATTTAATCTACAGGTCCTAAAGAAGAACTTTTAGGATTATTGCCACTCAAAGGTCAAACTCTGAAGAAGATATAGCAAATGCTGTAATTCAGTGCATTGAAAAACATCATATTCCACTAGATAAAATAGTCTCAATTGTGGAGCTCGGAATTTGAACGTCTTTGTGCTGATCTCGAAATATTGATATACGAAATATACGATCAAGAAAAACAAATGTGAACTTAGTTCACAGCACAAGTGGTCTGCTTTGAAAGACCTGGAGAATGAAGATATGTTGATTTTTAACACATGGAAAAGTATTTCTGACTCACATAATCAGCTGAAAAAACTAGCATTTGCTGTTCTTTCCTTATTCGGGTCTACATATTCATGCGAACAATCATTTTCAAGCATGAACCTTATCAAGAATAAATTGAGAAGTCGTCTTATTCATGAGAACCTGGAATCGTGCCTAACATTAAAAGCAACAACATACAAACCTGACTTACCCAAACTTTCCAAGGAGATGCAAGGCCATTGTTCACATTAGTGTTTGTCAGTTATTGTCATGATTTAATTTTATGGATACCTTACAATTTAATTTTATCAATAATATAGTTATTAAGTTTGATATCATGTTTTATTCAACACGCCTATAGTTTAACTAAGACTTAAAACTTTAAGTAAAGTTTATTAAGTTAATTTTAGGGAACGTTGTGGAGTGAAAGAAGATGTAGTGTCGAGGATTGAGAAAGGTATATTGAGATGCTTTGGACATACAGAGAGGATGAACGAAAGGAGATAGACCAAATAAGTATACAAGACGAGTGAGGATGGGAGAGTTGGAAGGGGTCAACCTCAGCGAACGCACCTCAATCAGGTTGAGGACGTTTTTAGCAGAGGCCAGCTTAGGAATATTCTAATTAAGTTAATAACAATGTACCAACCTATATAGTTTAAGTTTTAAAAATTTGGCTCTCAAAGGGAATTTCAATCGTTGTACTGTTGATATTTGGCTCTGTTGACTAATGAGTTTGCCGACCACTGGTTTAGACCAATCCGAAAAGTTCAGTACGCCGATTCAAGGACGTAGTACTAGGATTTTGGCGGACTTGTGTGTTTCGCTCTGGCCTGGCAAGATGTAAAGTTTTTAAATGTCCGTCGGCGCGGTCGGGGCCTTTTTCCTCGGTATCTGTGGAATTAAGATGTTTGTAATTCCGTCCAAATAATGTCCAGCCACGAAACTGCTTCGGAAATAGAGACTATGTTATGAACCAGCTGCCTCTTCCTTCTGGTATGGAATCAAATTAGTTCTTCTTCATCCCAGCCACTCCCACCAACTTCGACTACACCCCGGTTCCGACAGGCTATGATTTTCAGGCCTGTCGACCTTCGCCACCGCCTTAGCGCTGATATTACTTACACACACACACACACACACATATATATATATATATATATATATATATATATATATACAGTAACCACCGCTTATAGTGATCAGTGGTTATAAGAATCAACCGTTTACAAGAATCAATATCGCAAAAACAAAAACAAATGTACTATTTCCATGTTAAAATTTCCGCTTTAAAGAATCAATCCAACGGTTATAAGAATCAGTTTGCAATCTTCGCCTTCCTTTCATTTTTCCAAAAAATGCCACTTGAACTCTCAAAAGGTACGAAATTCTTTCTTAAGTTTTTGAAAAGAAAGATTGATAAAACTTTGCGGTGGAAAACAGTCGTAAAATACATTCCTTTAGACATAACATAAAAGTTTCGGGACGCAAACGGGACAGTGGATTCAGCACTTCAAACCGTGAAACGTAAACGGATC
>OU015490.1:33517309-33549809 GCA_907164885.2 Dolomedes plantarius | reverse complement strand
TATATGTAATATTCACAAACTTTACATTTTATCTAAAGTGTTACTCATATGCAAACTATGTTATAAAATATTCACACACGAGATAGTAATTATTTTCGTAACATTCCAATTTATGTTTACGGCTGGCAATGCACATATAGATTTTGAAGGTGAATCAAAGTCTCCTTTTTATTACAAATTTTGTGTCTCAAAGGAGATCAGTAGATAATTAATTCGCCTCCTGGAAATCATCTGTCACAAGGGTAATAATTATCTGGTTCCTTTTTAGAAGGTTTCAAAGATATATATACTTTTATAAATTCAAGTACACGAATAGATCTTTGACATTTTCTGAGAAGGAAATATTTAACTTTGTGTATATATATATATATATATATATATATATATATATATACAGGTGGTTATCAAAATAATGGAAACATATATAATATTAGTGGTGTTTATGAATGTGCTTCGTATTCCTTAAACAATAAGTCTGGCCATCTGTATTTTTTTATATAATATAGTGTATGTATTATTCTACTGTCAGGTAGCAGTAATGAAGCTGAAGGCGTCGTACTTTTGGGGGAAACAGCGTAAAATATCAAACCTTGCAGACCTTGCGAAAAGGGCAAATTTTTGAAGCGCGTTTAAATTGGAGTATCTCTTACTGCAACCGCCACGTTAATGGGTATTTTTCGAGCTATGGTACTGAAAGTCATAAAAGCATACAGAGTGCACGGAAAAACATCCTTTGCCAGACAGAATATTGGACGAAAGGGATAGCTGAGTAAAAGAGACGGACGAGGTATTGAAGCGGATTGTGACATGAGCAAAGAAAACAACTGCAACTAAAATGACCGAATAGCTCAATCTGAATCTGCATGTTCCGGTATCAACCATTAGAGGTAGAAGGGAACTTCACAAACAAAGCATTTACTGAAGAGTAGCTGTTCCCAAGCCACTTGTAATATTTGCCAATACAAAATATTGCCCACAAAGGTGCCACGAGCGCAAATCCTGGTCGAGTAATATGTCGAAAAACGGCATTTGGTTAGAAGAATCATTGTTCACATTGTTCCTTGCAACAAGAAGTGTGTGCGTCTGGAGAACACATACACAAGCGTAAGATCCTGCCTGTCTCATCTCAACTGTTAATCATGGAGGTTGACCTATCAGGGTTTGGGATGGCATCTAATGGTTTCCTTCAGACCCTATTGTAACCGTAAATGGGAGATAGTATGGGAAGGACTATGTCGAAATTTTAGCTCACTAGTCCATCCTATGGTGCAAATACTGTTTCTTGCAGGAGAAGACTTTCTCCAGGAAGATAATTCCCCTATACATACAGCTAAATCTATCAAGTATTGGTTTGAAGAGCACGGAAAAGAAGCAAAATATCTTTTCTTGCCCTGTACGATCCCCCCAACTATATATCATCCAACCACTGTGATCTGTATAAGCGGAGACATCCAGGTATCAATATCCACCACATCATCTCTACAGGAACTTTCATGCCTTTTCCCTTTACAATGATATAAGGTAAGTGTCCTACATATCGCCTACCCTAACTTTTTTTCGACATTTCTTCCACTTTTTAGTTTCTGATTAGGCTGGAAACTTAAAGAACATCCTTAAGAACTATTTCCTCTGGTATCCTGAGATTAACCAGCTCCAAATCTAGTGCCAGTTTAAGTTATGTAGCTAAATTGGAAAAATCGAAATTTCCAGTAAATCCAAGAGCGGTTCCTAATATCGCCTACCTCTGTTCCTATTACTGCCTACCAGGCGAAATTAGGAGCACCTGTTACAAGGCCTTGCTAGCAAATTCCTGCAGAGCAAGATTGCTGGAGTTGCATGAGGGTGGGGGGGGGGAGAGGAAAAAAGAGAAGAAGAAAAACTCAAATAAAAACACAGAACAAAGAACATAAAATCTATTGTGGAAAAAGTTAAACAGAATACCAATAATTTAAACCTATTTTGGCCACTTAATTATTCAAACAGAAGGAACATACATATTTATTGCTCTCTCCATTGGCTGCATCACAATATTTGTGGTTCCACTAAAAGCAGGTGGTACACATGAGCCACTCCTGACCACAGCTTCCCCCTCTCTGCCGATGACATTTTGTATACAGCTGATTTTCTTTTCGAACAAATCACCTGTATATTTTTACTTTGGACAGTTGTAATGCCCATTTCGTCAACATTAAAAGTTCTGGTAGGGTGGAACTTAATTCTCCTTTAAGAATTGTGAAGAAGTATTTCATGTTTTCTTCATTGAACCCTAGGATTCTGGCTCTTGACAATGACTCTGGAGTTCTGACTGTCAATTGGGAAGCAATTCTTTTTAAAAACGAATTCAGTCACTTTCTACCAGCTGAGTTTGTTTTTCAGAGAAGGGGTGGGGAAGATTGTTCCTCAAGGCAAGTTGGTAGGCCATCTGCTTAACATAGTTTGGAGTCAAACCAAACACATTGGATTCCATTTCCTTGCAGTAGTTAACTTGCTCCTTTTTTTAAATCATCCATCAGTACAGGTTTTCTCCCAAGTTTCTTTCTCACCACTATTCTAACCTCCGCAATTCCATCGTTTTTCTCATTCAAATCTTTTTTAATGTACTCACGAATCGTAGATCTTGGAGTGCCAAACTGTTTCGAAGCCTTTAACGTTCCCAATGCGACCTGCAGAGAAGACGTACTCAATGTCTGTCTATTTTTAATTTCCTTTGGTATCTTAGACAAGAGGCCTCCAACAAAAAGAACGGAAAGTGTAATAAAATAACTAAAATTAAAAAGGAAACAAGTATGCAATACTTAGTTTTTAATAAAAGTAACTGTTCCAAATATCACAAGCTGCGATTCTGGCCATTGCCAACTTCTCCCAAGCCCCTAACTCTATGACAGTAATGCAATGTAGATCCATAATCAGAGAGATGCACGAATAACATAAAAAATATTGTTTTACAATGGATCCCATTTCACTGTGGTGTTCCCGTCAACGAAAAAGCGAATGAGCTGGCCAAAAAAGGTTGTTATGTTATTCAAGCCCCATGCAACCTGGTTAGCTATAAGTCCGCCTCGGCATTGATCAATCAAGTACTTAAGACAGAGGACATGTCATTACTAAAAGAACGTACGAAAGAAAAAACGTGGAGAATCTAAATTCAGAATATCCCCGATTGTCCAAGAAGCAGTGCAGTAGCTGCGTTTCGTCTTACGACTAAACATGATTGCTTATATGCTCATCTTTACAAACTTCAGATAGTGGATAGCCCTGCCTGTCCCCTCTGCTGCAGTGGTGCGGCGATGAATGCTGACCATATCCTCGTTTGTTCAGCCCTCACAAAGAACTGCATCTTTTCCCGATACTGGGAAGCCAGAGACTTTTTGAACAATTTTTCTTCTTAATTCTTTCAGTGTGTGTGTCATGTTTTACTGTTTATTTGGTTCGTGTATTTGCGTTTTTGTATAACAGTATACTTTATATGCATATTTGTCTTTTGTGTATTGATCTCTGTACGGCGTTACGATAATGTCTGTATCGCCTGCTGCATTGAAAATAAAAAAAAAACTGTTCCACATATCACCTGGTAGGCGATATTAGGATCGACTTGGTAGGCGATATTAAGAACACAACAGAGTCAACACAATTGTGCTAAGAACAAAGTTTAAAACGCAGTTTTTTCAAAAATAATAGCACCTCTGGATTCTTTGTTAAATGCACTTTCAAATGGTATAAGCAAAATTAGAATTGGGATGCACCTACATGGTTATTCTCTGGATTCTTTGGAGCCAAAAGTTACGAAGACAGCAGCCAAAACAACTTCAGACGCCGTATAGTTTCTGTTGTCCGTGATAAGAGCGTTGTCGCTAGCGCCACTGTTAGTACAAACCAAGAACTAAGAAGTTACTGCATGTTCTCATACATAGCGCTAATCATACTTTAGAAACACGAGTAGGCGATATTTGGACCAGGGGCGATATTCGGGACACTTACCCAAAACTTACCCTAATACATTCTTAACCACTATTCATGACTTGTATAATCCAATTCCAAGGTGAATCAGGTCCTAGTACATGAAAAAGGTGATCCTGCGCCTTATTAATAAATGTTTTCATGATGTTTCTTAGTGTTTCCATTATTTTGATAACCATCTCTCTCTCTCTCTCTCTCTCTATATATATATATATATATATATATATATATATATATATATATATACTCGTATAGTCAATAAATTCGGGGACTTTATTTACCACAACTAATACACTTACAAAGTCTTCTGAACACAATCACCTTCAAAATAATGTCCTTCCGCAACTATACACTTCTGTCAGCGTGGATACAGCTTCTGGAAACAGTCCTGGAAACCGTTGCGTGAGAGCTGTCGTAAAGCGGTTGTCGCTTTTGCCATCACTTCTTCGAAATTTGCAAACCGCTTGCCCTTGATGCGATCTTTCAGTTTCGGGAACATGTAGAAATCCCAAGGAGCGCGGTCTGGGGAATACGGGGGATGTGGCAGAACTGTGGTGCCGTGTTTAGCAAGGGCTTGTTGCACCATCAGGGATCGGTGACCCGGGACATTGTCATGCAACAACATCAAACATGTTGGATTTCCAAACGTGTGGACGTTTACCACGGATTGCCTCCCGGAGACGACGAAGAACCTGTACATACCATTTATTGACGATGTTATCTTGTGTTTGGCGCAGCTTGTCCTTTCTGGACCTTACACCAATAAACTTCAACCAACCAAACAACCACTGCTCCTACCCATTGGATGTTCGCCTCCGTTTGTGGGGTCACTGGCCACCCACTTCGCGGATCATCTGCAACAGCGTGTCTCCCATATTTAAACAAGCTGTACCATTTGAAAGCTTTCGATTTCCACATTGCTTCGTCTCTATACGCTTTTTGCAGTAATCGTAACGTTTCTGCAGTAATTTTTCCTATTTTGTAGCATAATTTAATATTGTAACGTTGCTCTAAAAAGAACATTTTGCTACATCGACATCATAGGCTGACAGTCTGCATCAAAATGGTGAGGTTCGCGCCTTTGCAGTTGTGCAAAGCGTCATGTGACGTCTCACGCGTACGCAGATAACCAGACTTGCAAACCACATCGTTATTTCGGTTCCCCCACACACCGGGCATGAGGGGGAGGGTAGTCCCCTAACTTATTGACTATACTGGTATATATATATATATATATATATATATATATATATATATATATATATATATATATATATATATATATATATATATATATAAACACACACCGGGTGGTACAAATTAAAGTATCCGTGTTTGGGACGCCCTGGCGAGAAAAGCAGTGGACGTAACGTCTTCATATTTGGAAGGTATACATATCATGCCATGGGGAATTGATTGGTGGGAAAAAACAATTGGTTCCGACAAAGACCGCTAGGTGCAAATGAGGCGCTGCGATCGATTGAAGGTAAGGAAAATGAAACATGACAGTACGAAGAAAGAAAAGAATACGAGGTGTCGGTAATTAACTTTATTAGTACAGTTCGTTACACATGCAGGAACTAAACTACGCTGACTAAGCTTAATGTTTGCAAGCGTGTGCAGAGTACGCGGTATGTTTCCTGTGTAGCAGCAACACAACTGAACTTCCAGCCCTTTTCGCCGTGCTGTAGTTAAGTGAGGATCTGAACATTCGACTGTGCGCACAGTACCGGAGAACAAATCTGCATGCGAGCTGGGCGAAAGAGTTGCCGTAACAGATAAAAAAGAGGGCTCACAGATTCGGAACATTCTTCGACCGCCACGATGGTTCTTTCTTTGCCGGAGCGAGCTTTTTTGCTAAAGTTATTTTACCAAAACGGCGATAACGCCGCCAAAGCGCTTCGCTTGTACCGAGGGCAGAAAGCTTTGCGTACGGGTCCAGTAACACCATGTGCCCTGCGGCAAATGGTGAAACGTTTCGAGGAAACAGGTAGCTTTGCCGTTCAAGCGGGCCGAGGGCGAAAAAAACGGATACCGCAGGTGATGGATGATGTCGCAAGCGCTGTCGTTGAGCAGGCCAAATTCGAACACAGTAGGAACCTGCAGTGCTCGCGCCGTATCAAGGCAACTCGGATTGTCACACACTACGGTATGGAGGTGCTTGCGGAAAACACTAAAAGCCTATCCGTATAAGCTCCATCGTTTACAAGAGTTAAAACATGGAGATTACGATCTGCGTGAAACGTTCACTTTAACTTTCTTGGCACGTATAGAGGTGGAGCAGAAATTGCTCTGAAACATCCTATGGACCGATGAGGCTCACTTTTCCATGTGTGGAACAGCTAACGCACATAACTGCCGTATCTGGTCCACTGAAAATCCTCACTCGGTCCACCAAATGGCCCCTCGTTCACCGCATGTGACTGTATGGATCGACTTCACTGCGACCTTTATAAATGGGTAATTTTTCTTCTATAAAATTACACCCCACAGGGACCAAAAACCTGTTCCGTCACTGCAGCACGTAATCGGACTACGTTGCAAGATGTAGTCACTCCATAACTTCAGCAGCGTGGATGTCCCGCTACAACGGTATTCCAACAAGATGATGCGCCTCTTCACATTGGACGTGAGGTTCAAAAATCGACGTCATTTTACGGAGGATCGCATTATAAGCCATGAATTTCCTACCAGATGGCCTCCACGTTCACTTGACTTAACCCCGTGTGATTTTTGGCTTTGGGGATACGTGAAAGATAAAGTTTATCGGGGAAACATAGGAAATTTGGCGGATTTGAAGAACAACATCCTCTTGCACGTACGCAGCATTGGTCCCGACTAGTTGCACGCCGCTGTGGATCATGCTATAACACGGTGTCACACGTTGGAATTCAAGCAAGGTGGATACATTGAAAACCACCTATGAAATCTTTGTGTGCTGTTGTTACTACGTGCATACATTTCGTTTGATCCCTCACTAACATTTCTGTAGGATCGCCAGTTCTTGTGTAACGAACTGTACTAATAAAGTTAATTACCGACACCTCGTATTCTTTCCTTTCTTCGTACAGTCATGTTTCATTTTAATTACCTTTAACCGATCGCAGCGCCTCATTTGCATATAGCGGTCTTTGTTGGAACTAATTTTTTTTGCCCACCAATCAATTCCCCATGGAGTTCCAAACAGGGATACTTTAATTTGAACCATCCGGTATATATATATATATATATATATATATATATATATATATATATATATATATATATATATATATATATATATATTAGAAAGTGTATGACGCATAATGTTTCACAAAATTTAAATTAATTCCGTTCATGTACTTATTTACAAATTTATCATGGTTAATATGCCTGCTAGTGAAATTAAACAGTAAGTTAAATCTCACTAATTACTAACTTAATATTCCTTAACTGTACAGAAACGAAACATTCTTATACTATGTATTTAAACTAAACCATTATTACTTTTCTCTTCTCTTTTATGCAAACTTTCTTATAAAGTATTCACACACGAGAAAAAAATTATTTGCATAACACCGAATTTAAGTTTATGGCTGGCGGTGCAAGTTTCTCTGTGGATTTTGAAGATGAATTTCATATCTCCATTTTATTACAATTTTCGTCTCTAGAAGTGAAACCGTAGATATTTAATTGGTCTCCTGGAAACCATTCGTCACAAGGATATTGTATCTACTGTTTTTTTTTTCTTCAAAATTTCAAGATTACATGTTTTTATCATAGTGTATAGATAAATCTTTTTCATTTGCTGTGAAGGAAATTCTTGACGTATATTATATACAGGGTGATTTTTATTTAAACTGACACTACTCAGAGCCATCTGTAACGCGATCTATTAGTCGGAATTCCACCAAAATTCATAGAGGGACTAAAGACGACATGGGAAAGAGTTTCCATGAAAAATAAATTAATTCCAAAAGTCGCCGATAGGGGAAGATGTGGTACTGTTGTTGTCGACGCAAGCGAGAAATTTCATAAAATGCAAGTAAAACATCAAATACAAATTCATGACTATGTAGTCGACAGCAGCGCCAGTATTTCGGGCCATAAAGATAAGGGATGAAAAGCGAAAAAGTTGTAAGCAGACAAATGACTAACAAAGAAATTTCACTGCAACACCAATTGGTTAAACCCACTCATATAGATGGCGCTGCTAGCGCAGATTAGAATGCTTTGTGACCAGAGACCTTCTGGATAGCGAACGAGAAACATGTACTGTGCACTTGTGATGTGATTATTAAATGTTGTTATATTTATTGATTGTCGTCGATGTTGAGATACCATAGAAGTTTACCACTGAACCAACACACAGATACTAACCACCGATGCTGACAACTACCACTCTATGCAGCAAATTCACTTATCAATGTGATCACAGTCTTGGTGGACGACACGTTGCATCCTGAACACTATTTTCTAATCAGCCAAGCCTAAAATATCACCAGGAATGTTCATCAAAGTCCGGAAAGTGTTGTTTTTTACAGCCGTCAAGTTCGAGACTCCACCAACATACACCTCAGACTTTAAATAACCCCACAGACAAATGTCACGTGGGTTAGGTCCGGGAGCGAGGTGACCATGCCAGTGAAAAAAAGCGACTGATGACCCTTTCTTCTGTAAAGCGAAGGCTCAACAGATTCCGCACTTCATAGCCCAAAATACTGGCGCTGCTGTCAACTACGTAGTCATGAATTTGTATTTTGATGTTTTACTTGCCTTTTATGAAAATTATCGGGTGCTCCAACAACAACAGCGCCATATCTTCCCCTATCGGTGACTTTTGGAATTAATTTTTTTTGACGGAAACTCTTTCCCATGTCGTCCTTAGTCCCTCTATCAATTTTGGTGGAATTCCGGATGATACATCCCGCTACAGATGGCTCTGAGTAGTATCAGTTTTAAACATATCACCCTGTATATATATATATATATATATATATATATATATATATAAATACATACATACATACACAGATACACACATACAAATAAACATAATCATACTTACATATATACATTCATACGCACACACAGTAAAGTTAGAAAGTGTGCGATACAGGATGTTGTACAAATATTAAGTTAGTTCGATACATTTTACATTTTCTCTACTTTATCAAACTCAATATACCCTATAACGAAGTTAAATATGAAGTGAAATCTCATTTTTAACGACATATAAAAATTCCTAAACCATGCATTTTATATAAAGTGTACGTACATTTGTTTCTCTTTAATCTTATGCAAACTGCCTTATAAAATATTCACACAGGAGACAAGAATTCCTTATTTAACATGTTACGAGCTTACCCAGTCCATACCAGGAGAAACACCGACTGACCATAATTCCACCCACTCCGAACTGTAATGTGGGCACAGTACATTCTGGCAAGAGGAGTTCTCTAGGCAGATGGCAGACCCAGACCCGGCCATCCGAACGATAGAGGATGAACCTTGATTCGTCGCTCCAGAGAACCCATTTCCACTGAACTACGGTCCACTTTCGACATGCTTTGCACCACATTAACCAAGCAGCGTTGTTGGACTATGTGATCAAAGTCTTCTGGGCGGCTGATCGACTATTGAAAACCAAGGAGTTGTGCTTCCTTACGGATGGTATTCACCGAAACAACACTCCCGCATGTCTGTTGAAAGTCCTGGAGAACGTGGGCCATCAGTTGGGTGTGGTTCTTCCGAATTTCTCTGGACAGCACCCGTCGATCTCTGTCTCCCAGTTTCGTGGGTCTGCCGACTCGGAACACATTCCGACAATCACCGCTCACCTTCCATTTCTGAATCACGTAGGCCACTGTCAATTTTGAATAATTCAGCTCGCTAGATATGTCCCTTAAGGATCGGGATTTCTGTGATACCCGACGATTACACTTTTCTCGGATGAGATAAATCTGCACTACGTAGCATCTTGCATGCGACTAATGCCAATGTTGTTTCCTACAAGATATTTAACGGCGGAGAGCGTGACGTAATCAGGACCGCAAATGTCGTCATTTGCATGGGTATCCAAATCCTTATATATATATATATATATATATATATATATATATATATACAGTGGAATCTCGATCGATCATTCCCCGAATGATCGTTTTCCCGTATGTATCGTTTATTTCACCAAGTCCCGAATAAATTCCATAGAAAACAAGCAAAAAAGACCGTTTGGATCGTTTCTCGATCCATCGTTTTCCCGCAATATTCGTTCAGAATATCGCAGCTTTACATTAATTTATCGGATCGATCGTTTTATCATAATAACTGAACCTGAAATATAAATGTCTGGATTGAGCTAAAATGACGCTCTAATTAAACAATGAGCAGAACATTTGAGATGCACGGTCTCGTATTTTTGTTCTCTCTTGTTTAGCGTGGTTTCGCTTTATTGTACCACTCCCATTATTTGTTCGTTATTGGTGTTCCTTAATTCTTTAGCCCCGGGAGTACCCTATTTTCGAAAACTCATTCCAAATTCTCCGACTATTCAACATATCTGTTCTTATCAGCAATGTCTCACAGTCAGCTTTTTTGTTGGCCTTGGGATGGAGGTGCCCTGGTGTTTCGTCTAGTGTGTGAGAAGTTTCTGATTACTGCAGTTCTACACTGGCCGATGAGTGTTTCACCCGGAAGCAGAACTTCCTGGTGGTTTTATTTCGGACCCATCCAGTGCAATGGAATGGTTCTAGTTACAAACGATTCACTGCTGCCGCTTCTTTATACTCTTGCACAATAACCGATACCGAAAAGAATGCAATTTGCAACACAAAAAAATTATTGCTTACATGTGGAGAGAAAACCGCCAAAAAACAAACGACGATTAAGTACTTTTACTTGAATCAAAATCCCTGTGTATCTACGTGTATTTCTTATTTTATTATTATTATCTTGGATTTCAGTACAACTTTGTAATTTTATCTTCTGTTGCACTACGGGTATGTATGCATTTATGTATGTGAGCAAATATATTTTAGGGATATCAAACTTTAAGGTATGTTAATACTTTTTTGTATGTTCCCGCATCTATCGTTTTCCAGCATCCATCGTTTAGTTCAATCGGTCCCTTTAAAAACGATAGATCGAGATTTCACAGTATATATAAAGTGTATGATGTAGAATGTTTCACAGAAGTTATGTTAGTCCATACATATTTTTTAACTTCACAATATATACTTCTTATTGAAGTTAAACATTAACTGAAATCTCATTTCTTACTAACATATGAAACATTCATAAACGATACTTTTTATCTAAACTACAGTTACATTTATCTTCACTCATATGCAAACTATCTTATAAAGTATTCACATACGAGACAAAAAAATCTTTGCATAACATTCAGATTTAAGTTCACGGCCGGCGGTTCAAAAGTTTCTCTGTGGATTTTGAAGGTGAATTCAAAGTCTCCATTTTATTACAAATTTATCTCCCAAAGTGGAACAGTAGATAAATAATTGGTCTCCTGGAAACCATCTGTCACAAGCGTAATATATCTTCGGATTCTTTCATCAAAGTTTTAACATTATATGCTTTCATGAATCCAAGTACATACGTAGATCTTTCCCATTTGCCGAGAAGGAAATGTTTGACTTTGTCTTAGTATAACTTTGTGTTAACTGACCCGTATAGTTTTTTGTACGTTGAAAGTTGAAAAATTACAAATTTTTTTTTCGTTTTGCTACAGGAATAGAATGTATATGAGCGAATAGGAAAGAAAATTTTGAGTAACGTCTTTTATATAGCGGATTGAATTTATTTTCTATTTTAGGCTATGTGTTAGCTAAGATTTTCAAGATAGAAAGCTCCGGAATTTAGGAATTTTTTAAAGTACATAGATTGCCTAAAGCTGCGAGTTTATTTTCAATGAAAAAATTCATTGATATTTTTTTAAGCAGCTGTATATATCTCTAGACATTTGAAAATATTTTGTATCTCCCTTTAATCTATACTTATATTTAAAGAGAGAGCGATTTTGTACGTGGAGGGTAATCTCCAGAATCACTGCACCTATTTGAAAAATTCTTTCACTGTTTGAAAGGTACATTATTCCAGATGGACATAGGCTATATATTATGTATATCTGATCAGTAGAAATAAAGTTAGGGGCTTAATCCTAACAATCTCCATTGTTACTGCTACTGTCCTCTACCGCTTTTTGTGCCGAAGTCTTCAACGATCCTTAGCGTGGTGCTATCGCGGTGGGCTTCTGTTCTGACGTTAGCGGTTCGAATCTAGCCGTTCTCCGGCACGCCTTTTTCTTTTAAAAAATTAACTTTAATTATTAACTAACGTAATATCAATTTAAGTTATTTATTAAGGTTATTTTTAAGGTAAAAAAAAATATTTACAATTTATTGGCTATCAACTGGAAATTTCTTGGTATAATATTTTGTTCAACCCGGACAAAGTCGGGACGGGCCGCTAGTTTACGTATATTTTGTGTTCAATACGGTTTATTTTGTGTCGTTGAGCATTAGATATCAACATGTGGCCATTTGGCGATATTTTCGAGAATTTTGGTGATCATGGCGACCTTTTGGGAGTTACCGGTGTCAGATTTCACCTAGGAGGTGTGGACACTGAGTTCTGGAATTGTCAATTTCTAGAAGAATCAGGAATATCGCCAAGGGCATGGAAGCTTGCCGAACTTGGCTCCAAAAGTTTTAATTCATTCATTTAGCTCGGATGATTTGTGTGAACTGTAAGCCAGTTTTTTTTTGTGTGTACGTATTGTGTAAAATATGAAGCCTTTTGCTGAACTTCTCTGTAGTCTTGACTGACTGTTTGTGATATTTGTGTCCTATTTAAGATTTAAATTTGCACATTTAACAGTTCGGCGGGAACATCTGCCTGGAAGTCAGATATACCGTAAAAACTCGACTATAATACGCACCCGAGTCTAATACGCATGCTTGATTTTGAGCGAAATTTTCGGAAAAAATTAAAATTCGACTATACTACGCACCCATAACTTTTCACTATTTTATTTAAAAATTGAGCAAATATTTATTAACATAAATAAAATTTGTAATAAAAAGAAACGTAAACGTCAAATTCGGTAGACAAAAACTCAAATTGTTTATTCAAAACAAACAATACTGTCAAATTATCAGTCTTAATAAATTTCACTAGAATACAGCTCATCTATTGTTGTTGCGTCTATGTCACAATTATTGTTGCCGTCGTAATATATATCGCCGTCATCATCCTAACTTGACGATACGAAATGTGAGTTCCGTTTGTTTAAAAGGAATACCTGCTTACTAAGCGGGCGGATGAATCACGGAATGCAGATGCGCACGCACCCGTGTTGCGACAATGTCTTACAGCTGCTCTACGCTCGTTTATCAAATGTTTAAAACTGCGTTTCTTTTGTACTCGAGTACAATACGCATCCTCATTTTATAGGACTAAAATGTGAAAAAAAAGGGCGTATTATACTCGAGGTTTTACGGCAGATGGAATATATCTTTCCCAGGTATCTAACTAGAAATTCAGGGGGTATTTGTGGTTTATTTATTACATTTCATGGCAGCCACAATCGTCAGACCATTTCTCCTTAATTCTTGACCAGCTTCTATTGAACAGAACCAATTATCGTAGGATATATTACGGTTCGTTTTGTAGAGGCATTTTGTAGAGGCATTATAAGTATAATCGGAAGTTAGTAAAAAGAAAGATAGAACACCAAGAGAAATTGGAATGGTAAGGTGACTGGGATAATTCGAGTAAGGGAAGAAGTGTATATAACATCTGTAAATATGTTAGTGAAAGCAGACTCTATGGAGATTTTATGATCAATCAAGCCATTACTGAACATGGGTGCTTGTTGTTGTTGTTGTTTCTCATCCGCATGACCAGCAGAGCTAGATCAGGTCCATAAGCTCGTTCACTCTGAGAAAGTCCAGCACCAAGAGAGGATCTTGAGCCAGGTCCTGCCTGGTGAGCCCCAGACAGGATAAAATGTGGTCAGGGGAGGCTTGAGCAGTAGAACACTTAGCGCAGATTTCGAAATGCTTACTACCACCAATAAAACTCATTGATGACAGATGACCACTGAGGAAGCGAGTAAGTGTGGTTTGATCTCGTCTACTGCCGCCCCGAACCAAAGAGTCGCCTGGGCTCCTACTCTGGTACCATGTGTGTACCGGTGGTACCGTCCAAATGGCCTTGTTATTTGCCTTACATTTAGAAAAAAAGCTCCGAATAAGTAAGAGGAGCGACAGTCGTTATGGCCTCTTCAGCACCTGCTTTGGCCAAACTGTCCGCAATCTCATTTCCAGCAACATCGACATGAGACGGAATCCACTGAAAGTGGATCCGATGGGAAAACATGGGTGCTTTGGCGCTTACCAAAAGCGCTTCCATAGGAAGGACGATAAACGCTCATGTGGGGCCATTCAAACGGTCAAGCACTGTTTATTCGAATGTGACAATTATAACATCATTAGAAGAAAGTTACCAAGAATATTTGAGAATTGGGATCTGTATAAGATCTTTTGTGATTACTATTGTAAGAAAGCTATTAAGAATATTGTCAGGGATATTATGGACTAGCATATGCCTTCTTCTCACGTGGTTTCTTGGCCTCTTGCTGAGCTGTTTTGATTTGTCTTTATTTGTTTATTTTTTAAAATTTCTTTTTCATTTTGTTTTATATTTCTTTCCTTATTATTTTGTGAACAAATTTAGTTGTAACTAGCTGCATGTACTTGTTATAGGTATTTTAAAAAAAAGGATTCTGCATTAAGTGCGGAACACGTTTTAACTGTGAAAATAATCACATGTGTAATTGTATTTATTGGTAAAATGGTCTGTTTCGATGCCAGTGTTATGAACATGTACCTTGATCGCCTTTGAACATATTTGCTTAAATAAGTTACTATCAATGTATATTGTATTATAATTTTTTGAGAATTTAATTTCGTATTATAGCTAAGAAAATGGTATTGCATATTTGTTTATTATTTCGATCTTCGAAATGTGTCTATCATTGGAACAAAATTATGTTTATGTGAAATAATAATGCGACTGCAATATGTGTAAACTTGTATAATAATGAAATTTAAATAATATCAAGTGTTGTAAAGCCAGTATAAAATATGTGAATATATAAACCGCCGTATAAGCTTTCCGCTGAGGTCGGTGTAACTTTCGAACTTATTGCCTTGTAGAGGCATTTAGTAAGTCAAACGAGTGGTTTGATTGGAATTTTTTGTTTTTGCTCTGATTAATCTAATTTTAACTGAACCATAGAATTCTGGCGTAGTGAATTACCCTTCCACACTGAAGACAAGATGTTTACTGAAGCATGTGTAGACTCACAGTACCCAAGGTCGAAGAGGGGGGGGGGAGTCTCAGCGTTGAATAAAGAAACCATAGCTGCCTGAGAGGCAGATGTTCCCATCGAAGAGTTAACTCCGACTTTAAATGGCAGCAAACAAAACATATTTAACACAAAATAAACATAAAATAAGGAGGAACAAAATATATTTAGAAAAATTTAGAAATATTTACAGCTAATAACAACATTTAATGTAAAAGAGTGCCTCTGATTTGCAAGGAAAGAAATGCATTAGTAAAATTGTGTTTTGTACCCAATTATATCCTCTAAAATCATAGGTATAGATGATTTTTTTTCAAAGCGTCTGACACTTTGGATGCTATGAACATATTAAACTCATTAAGCAGTCTGTAGAAAATATACTATACATTTAAAAATAACCTTTTACTTTATCTACATATTTCATCAATGGCGTAACATTTTTACAATATTTCTTCCTAGAGATATTCTTAGTTTATCACCTTAAACCCTTGACAAAAGAGACAAAAAAAAAGAAATATTTTCAGACTGGAGGTAGACGCAGCTTTCAGGAAATAATCGTAAAGTCCCTCTTCTATATGAGTTTCATTTCCCCTGACTTAAAACTGTGCAGCTTATCTTAAGACCCTAACTGTAAGGAAAGTATATCCGTTTTTCCAACATTTCCTCGAATAGCAGATCTACTAAAATACCTTTTATTCGGCGATATTTATATGGATATTGGACTTCAAATTTTCGCCGAGACTGCTTTATCCCCGTGCAGATTAGCGTCGCACTTTCGAAATAGTATTGTCAAGTATTAAGCTTATATAACAGTGGGTGGCCAAGATAAACAGTTTAAGAGCCATTTGGGAATGTCTACATAGAAGAGCCAGAAACAGATAAAATGTTATAATGGATATGAAAGAAATTTTAAGTGTTGTTTTATTTAAGTTTTTATTGAACAGATCATACTGCAGTAGTTAGAAATAATATTTCTCAATTCATATCCATAGCACCCTTCTTCCCATATCTTACCACTGTTTCATATCCAAACCCCTTATTAATTAAGAAGTACAGGTAACCCTCCTATAACACAGTAGATAGGTTCTTAAAAAGTCCGTGTTGCGTGAAACCGTCTTATATCAGACTCAGAGACAGTTAAAAAATGGGGGTTACGTTCTGAAAAATTATTAAAATTTTTTTTTTTTTTTTTAATTCCATATAATCAACTTAATTTTTATTAAAAATATAAATGTATGTATAACACAAAGCGAAAAGAAACCAAAAAATATTAATTTCATTTAATGTGACCCTAATTTAATAAATTTCTTTCTCATCAGTGCTCAGTAGAATCAAACGAGAACGTTTTTCCGATTGAACGATATCACCTTAACTTTCAGAACCTTTTTTTCATTTTGATTTTTTCCACCTTCTATCTCTTTGAAAAAATCTGCAATTTTGGTTTATTTGCTGGTTCTCACAAGGTCATTGTAGATTCACGGTATGGAGATAGACAATTTTGCAGCTCCCTTTAGAATTTTCGGCTTCTTTCAGCGGAAGGGTCTGCATTCAGGAAAAATTATTTAAGACTTGCAGCTAAGATTAGGCCTTCTAGTAATTTTATAGAGTTCTAAATGAATAAATTATAATTTGTTTATACATTGTCATGTAAAGCCACTATATTTAATTATTCCTTCCCGTCATTATTTTAAGGTAATTTCGTTTTTAAACGTGTTAAACAAAAATCGTGTTATCTAGTGCTATAGAAGTACAGTGTTGTACAACGGTTTTCGCATTTTTTTTATCGTGTTAGAGCGAAACCGTGTTACAGGTTGCAGTTTTATACGAGGGTTCCCGCAATTTATCTTATCATGTTAGAGCGAAACCGTGTTGTAAGATGCCGTGCTGTAGGAGGGCTACCTGTAATTAGCAATCCACGGAAGCTTCATATGACTGAGCAACAACATTCTCTGGAATAATAATTCTTTTTTTGTTGTTATTGTTGCTGACGCCGCCTGGAAGTTCCATTCACCACGTCCTAAAAAGCTACTTCGCTGAAAGGAGTGGCTGCTGTTTTGAATTAGCACCACAAGGGTCGGAGTCTGATTTGACTAAATGACCGGTGTAATGTGATTTTCTTTTTAAATTAAGATTATCTATATATTTAAGTTGCTAAGCCGACTTTTTGGGCAGTCAATAAGAGAAAACTACTGCATCCATTGACTTCATTTTGGTCTTAAACGAAAGATTGTAATCTGTAGATTTGTCAAATTTGCTTTTGTAACCGCAATTTCTATTCATTAGCGATAATTTACAATTAAAAATTGATTTCTGCGCACACTCAGTGGCATGTTTAAATCTGGCTTTAGAAACCCACTTTTTCTATGCATGTTCAGTGACATGTTTTAATCATAAACACGTTTTTTCTGAGGAGTTTCTATAGATTTCTCTCTGCCATTTTTATTTTTATTTTTATGATAATTTTGTTTGTGAAATATAGGATTAAACCTTATGGAAATTGTTTATTTCGCGCTGTTTAATTAGCGATAATTTACAACAAAAATAATTGCTTTCTGCGCATGCTCAGTGACATTTTTAAATCTGGCTTTAGATACTCACTAAGCACGACGCTGCTTAAACACATTAATTTGCTTCTGTGCATTACTATGATTTTCAGCGTTTGGCAATGATGTGTTGAATATAATTTGTGTATTAGTACATTTATTTGCTATCTAGCTGTCATGTTTTGACGGGCACCAACTAGTTTTTTATTAAAGAGAGTACGTTCTTAGTGACACACCTTGCCAAGGCATTAATTAACTAAACAGCTAACAAAGAAAATCACCATCACTAACCGATGATTGTATAGTGAATAAACTTTTCTAAAACTCAATTAATATACCACACATTAACTTAACACACAGGACATAAATCATACATCTAATACATTGATTTATTCACACACCATATAATTACAAAATTCAGTTACATTCATTAATACTAAATATGGAATAGCCTATCAACACCTAGCCAGTTTCTGCTTATCATAACTTTAATTTACACATATTCAAATTATCCTGCAATCCCTATCACTAATTATCTATACTTCCCTACTTTTTAACTGATGCTTATTATCAAATCATTTATTAAAAGTAACATTAACTCCTACACCACTACAATTCTACCTAATATGTAAACTTTCATAGAGCCAATATGTTAATAGACACAAAATGCTAGGAGAAATGGCCACATACCTCTATGCTGTTGAATTAATGCATGTTGAGACTATCGGTGGGCGTTGTTATAGGGGAGACTTCCTTCGCCGTACTTGAACTATAATATTGATGGTTAATTATTCTAATTGTCATCAATTATTTAGAAATTAAGTTTCCCTTACGCTGATTATTTGTCTCCAAAAATAAGCTGTTACAAACCTTTTCAGCATATCATTGGGGTTAATAATCAGCTAACATTCTGCTATTAATGAGTGGATCTTGACAATCCACTCATTATTGAAGAAATACTTAAAAACCCGCGGAAGCTTCAGATGATATAGCGATAATATTCTTTGAAGTAATCATTCTCTTTTGGCCAATCACGTAAAAGTGCCCTTTGACAACCTGAATTATAATATTGATGATTAATTATTCAAACTAGCACTAAATTTATATAAATACAGTTTCACTTTTTGGTGATTATTTACCTCCAGAAATAAATAAACTATTACAAATTTTTTCAGAAAATTATTAGAGTTTATTATCGGAAACATTAGACAACCCACCTACTAATAAAGAAATAATTAGAAATCCATGGAAACTTCAGATAACATAGCAAAAGCTTTCTCTAAGATAATCATTCTATTTTAGTCTATCAGCTAAGATTACCTGAATAATCTGAATTATGATACTGAGATTAATTATTCTAATTGTTACTAATTATTTATAAATAAAGTTGCCTTCTCGCTGGTTATTTATCTCCAGAAATAAACAATCTATTACAAATCCTTTTTTTATGAGGGTAGTTTATCATCAGAGGCACCGGACAGAACAATGTATTAATATTAAATATTTACTAATCCAGGATTTAGCAACATCCTTCTAATTTGTACCGCCAGTAAGGATTATCTGAAAAATCTAAATTACAATACTGATGATTAATTATTCTATCTGGTACTAATTATTTATAAATAAAATTTCACTTCCCGGAGATTATCTCCAGAAAAAAACAATTACAAACACTTTCAGAATATCATTGGAGTTTATTATTGGTAGTCTTCTACAACCCACACATTGATTAAAAAATCTGTGGGAGCATTAGACAACTTAGCTTCCTCATTCCACGATATAATCATTATACTTTGGATTACCAGTCAAGATTATCATTTGGCAATATGGAATATAATATTGATGATTTATTATTCTAATTGAAACAAATTATTTAAAATTGTGTTAAAAAGTTTCATTATCTTTGATTGTTTAAATAGGAAGTCCTGGAAAAGCCACACATTAATGATGAAGTAACCTAAAAAATCGTTAAAGCTCCATCAAACTTAGCAACATCCTTCTCTGAAATAATCATTCTATTTTGGACAACCAGTCAAGATTACCATTTGGCAATATGAATTATGATATTGGTAATTTATTAATCTGATTGAAACCAATTATTTAAAATTGAAGTTTCACTATATGTGATTGTTTATATCGGAAGTCCTAGAAAAGCCACGTATTATGATGAAGTAACTTAAAAAATTGTTAAAGCTCCAGAAAACTTAGCAACATCCTTCTCTGAAATAATCATTCTATTTTGGACACCCAGTCACGATTGCCATTTGGCAATATGAATTATGATATTGATGATTTATTATTCTGATTGAAACCAATTATTTAAAATTGAAGTTTTACTATATGTGATTGTCTATATCGGAAGTCCGAGAAAAGCCACGTATTATGATGAAGTAACTTAAAAAATCGTTAAAGCTCCAGAAAACTTAGAAACATCCTTCTCTGAAATAATCATTCTATTTTGGACACCTAGTCAAGATTGCCATTTGGCAATATGAATTATGATATTGATGATTTATTATTCTGATTGAAACCAATTATTTAAAATTGAAATTTCACTATATGTGATTGTTTATATCGGAAGTCTTAGAAAAGCCACGTATTATGATGAAGTAACTTAAAAAATCGTTAAAGCTCCAGAAAACTTAGCAACATCATTCTTAAAATAATCATTTTAATTTGGACAACCATTCAAGATTACCATTTTGAAATATAAATTATAATATTGATGATTTATTATTGTGATTGGAGCCAATTATTTAAAATTGAAGTTTCACTATATGTGATTGTTTATATCGGAAGTCATGGAAAAGCCACGTATTAATGATCAAGTAACATCAAAATTCGTTAAAGCTCCATAAAACTTAGCAACATCTTTCTCTGAAAAAATCATTCCATTTTGGACAACCAATCAAGATTACCATTTGACAACAGGAATCACCATACTGATGATTAATGATACTAACTGCTACTAATTATATATAATTAATTTTTTTCACTTTCCGGTGGTTATACGTATACCTCCAAAAATAAACAAACTGTTTCAGCAGATCATTGGGGTTTATTACCCGTAATACTAGATAATCCATGTGTTAATGAAAAAAAGTACATAAAAATCAAGTGATTTGGCAACAACATTCTCTGAAATAATCACTCTAATCTCAGGACTACCTAAATAACGTAAATTTATAATACTGATGATCATTTATTCTAGTTGATACCAGTTACTTATAAATGAATCTTCACTTTCCTATGAGTACTTACCACCACAAATAAACAAACTGCCACAAAACTTTTTCGCCAGATAACTGGAGTTTATTACCCGAAGCACTAGACAAAGAAATAAAAGAAACAAAACTTCCCAAAATGCCACTCAAATTCGGTACCTCTTTTGCTTATTGAAAGATTGAATTGTAAAGTTACTTTTATCGATATATCACTTCTCTTTCTCTCCTGTGTGAATAGGTACGCTATTCTCCAGAGACCATCTGTCGGCAACACATCTCAGCGTCTTTACCTCTCGCACCTATATATATATATATATATATATATATATATATATATATATATATCCTGAATTCTCTAAAGATTCATTTGTCCCCGGGGATCCCGAATTTATATCTGCACTTAGTTTTATTACCGTCTCTTCCCAATTCTGTCCTAGAGTTGCATTTATTTAAGAAATCCATAGTGTACGTGTATTACGTCACCTGACATGAAATTTGCGGGTGGTATGATATCGTGCATGTAGAGTGTTTCATTTAAAACTAGATTTATTACCCGGCTTCGCTCGGGATTCAGTTTCTGTTATTTTTTTCAATGATTAGCCTCATGTTATGATGTTCTAAAGTTATAACAACTCTTAATCAAATTAATTTCATTTTTTTAGTAATAAAAAATTCATTTATTAACTAATTTGTTATTATTTTAATACTTGCCTGTACACAACATTTTTTGTTTCTTTTTTATCATCTGCGGCAATGTATAATTGGGATTCATTCCTTGCTCTAGACATTCCCATATATAGACGACCATGCGAAACACAACAAATCTGATAATTATTATAGAAAAAGTATATACACATATTTCATGCTCGGAATTCTTTCTCAAAACTAAATCGTCTGCTACGTTTCAATGACACTTTCAGACTTTCATAATTAGAATATACACGTATTTGCATGAAATGGATTGAGAACACATTCATTGAAATTGAATGACTTTCCATCTTTATATTTTCATTTATAAGAAGAAATATTCCGGCGTTGCCACGTGTATGAAAATAATATATAAAATTCCTTCTTGCATAGGCCAATATATGAATAAATCACGTTTTTAATTCATGTCTATTTATTTTTACTCAAATGTTATAATTTAATTGGCAACAATGAAATGTTACAATGGCTTTGAACAAAAATGTCCGTTGATACCGCGCAAACATATTCTAACAGAATTCGGGAATGGAACATCGCAATGAGATGAAAATAGTCACATTCATCCTGATTTTCCAAGCACACTAAACACTGTAAATTTCATGAAGGTAGGGCTCACGGTTCTTGAGTTTTTGTGACTCACACACACATGCAAACACGACCTATTTCCCTTTTCTGCTTTATATAACATTAGATGTTGAAAAGAAATTGAGTACTCTAGACAGCCTGTGATAACTAGTGTCGCTATTAATAAATTAGCCTAAATTATTTTAATTCTAAATATGAAAACTGTGAAATTTTTGCTATTCGTGTACCACGTAATGTGTAAATCAATGTTTTTAGTAATTAATGTGTAAATCATTAATGTGTAATCAATGTTTTTAGTAATAGATGTCATTAATTAGCCAAAGGTCGTCCTGTTTCTTTGATTCGTGTGTCTCAACTTTTATTTAAATGAAAGACAACTGCCCGGACCATCACGATTTTCAGGTAAGATAAGTTTCTTACCTAACTTTTAATGACGAAGATATTTTTGAAGTTTAAATATTGCTCGGGACACAATATTTACTGGCATCCCTGCCGGGACATTGAGTTGTTTTGAAATTGTTAATAATAGAATTGTTATCAGAATTACTGTTTAAGAATTATGGATCAGTTAAAAAAGTTGAGAACACCTATTCGATGTGCATTTACACGCATAGCTACTTTACTTGAGAACAATTTAAACGCCGAAGATAAAAATATTGAGGAAATTGAAATTTTATATGCTCAGTTAGAGAGAAAATGGGACGATCTTAGTTTTAAAGAAAACGAAATTAAAGATCTTATTTTGAACGATGAAAATTGTTCTCAGGAAATGTTTGATAAAGAATATGAAGGTTTTAGTATGTACGAAAAAAAATTTGTTAGGTTAAAAACAAAGGTTCAAAAAGCTTTGAAGAATGTTAAAATCGAAAGTGACTCTCAACTAATTGAACATCCTAAGAAACGGAAGTTTAAACTTCCAAAAATAGAATTTAAGTTATTCGGAGGGGAACTTAAAGAATGGTTGCCATTTTGGGCACAATTTAAAAAAATACATAACGATGAAGAAATCCCTAACGAAGACAAATATCAATACTTGTTGCAGGCCACGCTAAAGGGCTCAAGAGCGCGCGAAATTGTTGAATCTTATCCCGCAACGGGTGATAGTTATGAAAATGTTATTGATTGTTTAAAGGCCCGATTTTCGCGAAAAGATGTACTAATAGAATTGTACATCAGGGAAGTTCTTTCTCTAATGATGAACAACGTGATGGGGAAAGGTACTAAAGCACCTCTATTTAAATTGTACGATAAGATTGAAACATACTTGAGATCGTTGAATATGTTGGGTGTTTCTAGCGAAAATTATTCTTCAATTTTGTACCCATTAACTGAATCTTGTCTGCCCGTCGACATATTAAGAATTTGGGAAAGAAATTTAACTTCGATATCCTTGACATTGTAAAGAGTCGGAATGTGAAAGCACCAGAAACCTAAATTGTTAAGGGGCCACCCAGCTTGCGTGGACAAGCAAATTTACAGTCCCGACATTTTTATAACGCCAGATTTACGGTGCCATAAAAAACGTAGAAATTAAATTGTCAACGGCCGTATATCTGAGGTCGGAGGTCGAGCAGGTGGGGCCGTCTGATGGGAAGTTTTACCAGACAAAATCGGCGCCAGAACTTATGTAATTGCGAAAGGCAAGAGGCAAGAATAACCTATGAGAGCTAATCTCATCCGCCCCCTCTATAAACGAGGGAGTGGCGAGCGAATAGGGACCGAGGAAGCGAGAACCAATGAGACAAGGATGGAGAAGAATATATACAAGATGATGAGACATTTGTAAAAAGAGCGCCATTAAAAAAAAGATGATAAAACAGTAAGCTGCCAACGAGCCGACGAGAGCCCTAACTTACGAAACTCAACAAAAAATAAGCTGCCACAGGGCTGAGAAGAGACCCACTGTATACTATTAGAAGAAAGACGCCGGTCCTACGCAACTACATAATACGTACGGAATGAACAGCGTTAGCTCCGGACGCGAAATAGAATAATCAGCGACGAGAAGTTGCAGAAGTAGCGATTGCCCATAGATGTCTACGTAGTGCCGAGGGAGAAGAGACGATACTATCATTAAGCTTAAGCCGATACCAGAGTGATACGCACCGTCGCCTAGCGATTTGGACACCCAGACGACCGCCCATCAGTGCTGATCGACCCGCATATCGGAAGAGAAGGTACCTATGCTGAGCAACATTACTTGAAGGTATAAGCATCAGTGCCTATCGATTCGGACACCCAGACGACCGCCCACCAATGCTGACCGACCCGCATAGTGTAAGAGAAGCTACCTGGGCTGAGCAACATCCGAGGAGTCTTCATAAGTGATCTTCGACATAAAAGGACACCGAACTCTTCAGTCCCAATAGAGTGAACTGGATTGATAGGACGGTGATATACCGCGACGCTACATTGAACAAACCGTATCCGCGAAATCTGTGAACACTGTGTGAACTTGGTGTACTACTGTGGACCAGCGTTATCGGTGAATTCGATGTAGACGGCTGCGACAAATGGGTGAGCATTTTGTATAATATCAATTCACATACCGCCTCTTTACATAATCGCCTCTAACCCGCCAGGGCCGGCGACATCGTATGATTTAAAATAGAGTGATCGGATAAGACTGTATATATATATATATGTGTAAATTCCTAGCATTACTAATGTTTCAGCGTTATGCTCAGTGTTACAAGTTTGAATGTATATAGATATGTATAAATAAAGTGTATATATGTATATTCAGTATCATTCTTGAGAGTTGTGCCCATCTATTTAATTAATTAATTACAGCCCTATTGGCGAACTTACAACCAGTGTACGAGATACGATTTCAGCCGTAGTTAATAACAACATATCACGACCCTGTGTTATTACATTGTGGTGCCGTCCAATTTTCACTATTTTAGTGAGGACATGTGTTATTGCTGTATAAGCTATTGTGTTATTATTATTATATTATTGTGTGTTATGCATGTTGTTGAAAATCGTAGTGTTGAAAATTTTAAGAGGAATATTTATGTGTGCATAGGTTAAAATTTCGGGACAACTCTCTAATTAAAATTTAAACGATTAGAAACAATATTTAGAAGTGAAATTGATATTTATAAGTTATATGTGTATTTCTAAGTGATTTCTAAGTGAAAAGTATTGAGTGAAGTGTTATATATTACTGATATATAGGTAAGGTGAACTGTGTAGGGTGTAAGGGGCGCTAGATATTTTAAATTGAGAATTAACCTGAACAGTTAATAATGCCGCGAGGAAGTAAGGCAAGTCGCCGGCAGGGAGACCCGGAGGTAGATATGGGCGAAAACTCCAATAGGGATAGTAGCTCAATCGCGAATGATACCCATCTATTAGATTCAGGTATAATAGCCATGTTACCCACCTTTAATGGCACCGAAAACGAGTCGCTAGAATTTTTTCAGCAGCAATTCGTAGAGATTGCAAGTCAAACCAGATGGACAGAGAAACAAAAAGCGATTATAACCAAAACGAGATTGCATGACAGGGCAAAAGAATTCTTAAAGAGTAATGCGACGCTCCAAAACGCGACCGATTTCGGCACAATAATAGAGACTCTAAAAGACAAATTCCAACCGGACCCAACGAGCAAAAGCAATGCAGATTCCAGAACTTAGTGTTTAAACCATCCCAGACTTATGACGAAATCGCTCAAGAAATAGAGAAAGTGGGCAATGAATATTTAGGAATTTCGGCATTCTCGGTAGAAGAAACTAAACAAATTGCAAATAATGTTAAATTAGCAAAATTTATGGAAATTATACCATCAGAAATTAAAGCAGAATTACGAAAAGAAAACGTAGCGGATTTTAACGAGGCGATCAAACGAGCGAAAGAATTAAGCGTAATTTACGACGAAGAAAGTAACGCGGTTAACGCAGTACGCATGCGACCGCAAGCAAACAAAATACATGAGGAGCAAGATAGCGTAAAAGAGTTAAGAAACCAGATAGCCGAGCTAACAGAAACCGTTAAGCACTTAACGTTACAACGAGCCCAATGTAATTGGTGTTTAAAAATGGGACATCGCATCGAAGAATGTTGGACTAGGCTCAGAACAATTAATAACGCCAACAGAGACGTAGGGGATAATACGACTAATAGGAGTTACACAAACGCTTACCAAACGCCCCGGCAAAATTTTGCAATGAACCAAACAGCGGCAGGTAGAAACGGGAACGGTTATAGCAGAGACCAAAATGGATACAGAGAAAACCCCAAGCAGAGGCATAGCTCCAATGGCAGAGAGTATAACAACTTTAGAGGGAGGAGTAATTTTCACAGAGGTAGAGGAACGAGCAGAGGTAGGCAAAACGTATATTCAAACACTTTAAACTAAAACAGGGGCCTCGCCAAGTCAGGAAGCAAAACCCATACATTAATACATACATAAAGCGGTTTTGGGAGAGACCCCGCAATACTTCCTACCAACATGCAGAAAGATATACGCAGAGACACAGGTATGAAAGATGGCGGAACGAAAGACAGGGGTACCATATAAAAAATAATCATAATCAACCAATTTGGCAGAACGAACGACCAAAATATAGTTACGAAAAGCGCGAACGACAAGGGGTAAACAATAAAAATTACAGAAACATCAGAGGTAGAAAAAACACAACGCAATACAGACGTAACAGAGACAATGTAAGAGACAGGTGGGATACACGGCAATACACATATAGGGCGATAAACAACATATCTCTCACAGAAAATCAACTGCCCATAATCGAAATTCAAATCGCGGAAACATTCGAATACGCATTATTGGACAGCGGGTCAGCAATTTCTTTAATATCCCATGAAATGTTCGAGAAAGTAAAAAACAAAATAAAAGTAACATATTTATCGCGTCAGGTGAAATTGCAGTCCTTCACGAAAGAACGGATTGCATTTTGCAAATGTGTGGCAATTAACCTCAAAATCGGGAATAAGTTGTGTAAAACCACCCTGTATGTCACAAACGCAGAGATGGATACCCCATACCAAATATTATTACGAATAGACTTTATGCACAACCACAAAGCAATCGTCGATATGAACGCAAGAAAACTAAAATTACAATTTCATGAGATACCTATCCTAAATGAAAAAGACGCGAATACGAACAAACGGGACCATAGCAAACGCGTGGCAGATCAGAGACACAATTTTGCACGATTAATAAAGAAAATTACGCTCCACCCCAGTGATGTCCAGGTAGTGAACTTAAAATTAGATCAGGAATATGAAGACGGGACAAACATTTATCTGTACGACATAACACGCAGTATGCTACCACTCGTCGAGGAATCGATATGTACAATCGAGAAACGAAACATACAAGTATGGGTGCAAAATTCTACCAACAAAACGATCCTATTAAATAAAGACATGAGAGTTGGGAAAATAACCACAGAATTTCAAATAGAAGAGAACAACGACTCAATAAACGTAAAAGGGCAACACATACAAAATATAAATAACATACAAGTAATGGACAAAGCAGACATACTGAGACGAAGAAAGCAGGAGCTCAAAGACACGGACTTTGATGTCCAACACTTAAAACCGCAATTACAACGCGAAGTAGTGAAACTTTTAATGGACAATTATGAGGTATTCTCTAAAAGCTATAAAACTTTGGGTTGCACGAACGCAGTGACCCCTGAACTCAAATTGAAACATAATTTCGGGATACAATGCAAACCATACACAACACCACGCAATTTAGTACAAATATTGAAAACGGAAATTCAGGACCTATTAGAGGCGCAGCTAATCGAACCATCGACGTCCGAGTATTCATTTCCCGTACTACTCATAAAAAACCGTCCAACAACCCAGACAAACCCCCCAAATACCGACTTGCAATTGATTTCCGTTTATTAAATCAGATAACCGAGTTGTACTCAGTATTTATACCACGAATTAAAGAAATTACACAGAAAGTGGCAGGGTTTAAATTATACACAGTCGTAGATTTAAAATCGGCGTTTTTTCAAATATTACTTCCAGAAGAGTTAAGAAAGTACTGCTCTTTTTGCACGAATTCGGAAATTATCAAATATCTAGGTTAGCATTCGGGTTAAAGAATTCGGGAGCATATTTTTGCCAATTAATGAACACAGTTATGAAAGGACTCGACGAAGAAGATAATCACTTTTATTTAGATGATATTATTATAGCAGCAAATAGTGAGCCAGAGTTCAAACGCAAATTACAATTATTATTTCAACGCCTAAAAGAATACAACTTAACCTTAGACCCTGCAAAATTACAATTATTCAAAACCGACATCCCATTCTTAGGGTTTAAAATAAATAAACACGGAATACAACCCGCCGATAAAAGCATAGAGAAAATACAGAGATTTCCAAAACCAAAAACAGTAAAACAAACTAAATCATTTCTGGGGTTAGCAAACTATTTCAGACATCTAATTTACGACTACGCTAACATTACAGAACCCCTAGTAAAACTCACAAGTAAAAAAAACAAATTCACATGGAATGACGAGGCGGAAAGGGCATTTACTCGAATTCAATCGCAAATTTTAAGTCGCCCACAAATACACAAACCCAACGAAAACCAACAATACTACTTAAACACGGATGCTTCGGGAAAAGCAATTTGCGCGATTTTATCACAAAAAAATGAAAAGGGATTTTTGATACCAATAGAATTTTACTCTCGAAAATTAAAAGACGCCGAGGTTAGGTACCCTGCAGTCAAAACGGAACTGCTAGCCATATACGAGGGAATAAGACATTTCAAGGAATACTTGTACGGGACACACTTCATGTTATTATCAGACACTAAGGCTCTACAATATCATCTTAAATTGGATAAACAGTCCGATATCACAGCAAGGTGGCTTTTGGAACTGAGTACATTTGACTTCGAATTCCAACACATCGAAGGCATGTTTTAGGTGTCTTGCAAAAAACCATGTTTTTCGTTTATGTAAAGCGAAAGTTCCACCTTGCGAGTTCTGTGGTGGTAAATCTCATTTTAAAGTTATGTGTACCAGAAAATTCAGTCAGGAATGCTCGAGGAAACCGCAACGTGTTGAAAGAGTAGAAACTGAAGATAGGAAGGACTCAGCTCTGTCCAATAAAACATCTACGCGTAAAGTTCTTTTGCAAACACTTATTGTTCGTTTGAGGGGTGAGAATAAAACGAAATATATAAGAGTGTTAATTGATTCTGGCAGTAGTAAATCCTACTTATCAAATTTCGCGATATCGGAAATGGGATATAAATGCATTGCTGAAGAAAATTTGACTCACAGTTTATTCGGCGGCTTAGAAACTACAGAAACACACCAGAGATATTTGATTCGTCTAAGTGACTTTTCGGATAGATACAGATGTAATTTCGAGGTGTTAAACCAAGAAAAAATATGTTCTAAAATTCCAAAAATTCCACGGGGGAAATTTATCAGTGAAATTAAGAAGCAAAAAGTTTTTCTGTCTGACTTGAATTATGAGGTAGATTTGTTATACCAGTTTTCTCCTGAAGAAATTCATGGGCTAATTGGGGCAGATGTTGTAGGTAAATTGTATACTGGGAACATAAAACAGTTACAATCTGGCCTAGTTTTGATGGAAACGCGCCTGGGATGGACAATAATGGGTAAAACAAATACAGACGAATCTTCAGACAGTACGAATAGTGTTATGTCGCTACATGTAAACGATGCAAAGATTTCAGATCTATGGCGGCTTGACACACTTGGAATTTTAGATCCTGGAAACAAAGGAAATCGACAAGAGCTGGAGATGGCAGCCGAAGAACATTTTAACAGAAGTGTAAAAATTGATGATGATGGAAGGCCTTGCTCCGGTCACTGACTCGTTTCCTGCAGATCGGACAATTGACAATGGGACTCATCAAGGTGATGTATACTGTTCAGCCCCCGATCACGGACTTAGACGATCCCGAAACGGACGATTATTGAAACCTACAATTAGGGTTTAAAGTTTCTCTGGTTCGAAACTCAAAGGTGGGAGTATGTTGCGGAATGCGGCATTACCCCTGCATTCCGTTCTGCGCAAGTACGCACGGAAGAAGTGAAGTGAAGAAGAGCAAATGTAACTTAGATGTTCTTTAGTTTAGTTTAGTTTTATGTAAAGTTCGCTCGTTGTGTCTAATAGCCTGTCATGTTTTCGTGTTTATTCGTTAAAACTAATGTGTAAATCAATGTTTTTAGTAATAGATGTCATTAATTAGCCAAAGGTCGTCCTGTTTCTTTGATTCGTGTGTCTCAACTTTTATTTAAATGAAATACAACTACCCGGACCATCAAGATTTTCAGGTAAGATAAGTTTCTTACCTAACTTTTAATGACGAAGATATTTTTGAAGTTTAAATATTGCTCGGGACACAATACCCGATGTATCTACGTAATTATCTCATATATAAATATGAAAACTGTATAATTTACTTGATCTGTATACAATCTAATGTACATCTGGAGAATAATGTATCTCTTACATCTTGCATACAACCTAAAGTATGTTTGTGAATGTGAAATCTGGGAAATTTGCATGAATTATATACAACATATTCTATCTCTGGGGAATAATATATATCCGAGATCTTGCATACAATTTAAGGTATGTGTGTAAATATGAAATCTTGGAAATTTACGAGAATTGTATACAACATAATGCATCTATTTAAATAAGAAAACTAAGAAATTTACGTAATTTTTTTATAACCTTATGTATATCTGAGTTATAATGTATCTCTGAGATCTTATACTATACAAACTAATGTATCAAAGCTAATAGAAAAACTGTGAAATTTACATGAACTGTATACAACCTAATGTATATCTGAGATCTTGTATAAACCGAATGTATCTATATAAATATGAAAACTGGGTAAATTTACGTGAATTTTATACAACCTAATATATATCTGAGATATAATGTATGTATCTGCGTAATCTTGTATACAACCTAATGTTTCTATGTAAATATGCAAATCATAAAATTTTTTTGAATTTTATACAATTTTATGAACTTCTGAAATAAAACCTAATGTATGAATGCGAATTGAAAAACTAGAAAATGAACGTAAATTGTATATAAACTAATGTATGCCCGAAAACAAGATAAAGAGAGTTGTAATGATGCACATTTTGGAGCCCATACTTTGAAAAGCTAAAATTACAGTCAACCTGTCAATACGGAATGATAAAATATGAAAAGAATTCGACTCGATGTTTAAATTACGCAAAGTATTAATTAAATTGATTTTTTTATTACTATGTTTAACGTCACTATGGCTTCTATTACTTTTTCTAATGGTAATTTTGGCAAACTTGACAGAAAAAGATCAATTTGACAGCTAATCTGTCAAAATGTTAACAATAGCCTCTTAGAGCTGATAAAATATTTTATTAGAGGGTACGTAACAGAAATAGTTTCAATTACTAATAATTACAAGATAAAAATAACTTTTTATATACCATGTTTTTAAAATTTCTGTTGATTCATATAAACTTTACAATTCTATGTACTAATAAATACTTAAAAAAAAATTTTTTTTGATGAATTATCCCAACTTGAAATAAAATGAAGTTAATTGGAAGCTAACTTGCGTTTAACTTTTCGTTCCCGTACCGGTCGATAGATGGCTGCACCAGTCTACAAAACAAAATTAACTGAAAATAACTTAAAATGAATTCAAATGGCATCGTGTTCTGAGCTATTCTAAAAGTTTTAAATATCTAGCTAGTCGGGAAGTTAGTTAAAAATCGATTGCAAAATTTGTACTGGACAAACAAACAAACACACTAACAAACAAGAAATCGAGTTAATAAAAACATGGAAAAAATAGAGGTTCATAATTTTTATTTAAAGATTTAAATATTTACTAACGTCGAGATGTACACGATCTTTCGTAAACTGTAGATTCCGCTTTGAACATAAAATAAGTAAAAATATATTGAGAATACATCAACGCATGAACACACAAGTCCTGAGAATAGTGGTGCTTGCAAAATTAAAAAAACTCACAGTTTTCAGAACTCTTGAAATTGCAACGAGAGAACGATGCAATAGCATAGCAAAAGATAAATTTTATGAATATTATAA
>OU015490.1:33477309-33507309 GCA_907164885.2 Dolomedes plantarius | reverse complement strand
TCTTGGACTTGACGTTCCAAAAAATGCACTGGGTATTACTGCACCTGTGATTGCCCCTAGACTTCCAAGAAAGACAGAAGAAAAAGATGTTTGGAAAAGCAAGGGTTCCGGAAGAGAACCAATGTACTTCTGTCCTTGGTAGGTTAACATTGGCGAATGGGCACCGATCATCATAATGTACTTTGGAAGGCGCGTCATAATCTCTTTTGGAAGGTGTGTGCATCATCACGATTCGTGATCAGTAAATTCTCAAATACCCTAGACAATAATCTGTGAATTCTCAAAATTTATAAATACAGCGCAGCCTATCAAAAAGTAACCCTTTCTTTGAAAACTGTCCTATTTTACGAAAGAGACTCCCCGCGCAGTTAGGAAGATGAAGAATTTGGTCAAAAAAGGTAGTATGTAAATAATTGTAAGTGAAGAGGTATTGACCTTCTCACTTTACATTAGAATCATGATACCAGTTCATTTATTCTCCAAGAAGGAGCTGGTAGTTCAGTTTGTACATTTAAAGGTAGAGCGTAACAAAAGGCAGACATAGCTATTCCTTGAACGCATTGGCTGGAATTAACCGAATTCTCTCATTAAGCTTAGAACTTTTTTTTTTCTTTCACAGAAATCGGCCAAGACATCATTTGCATCCATGGAATAATCAACAGTCAGACGGTCGAAGAGAGATATCACAAAAATTTCTCTTAAAAGACTAGGTGTAACTAAACATAAATTGTGTTCATGTCTTCACAGTTTTACTGTACACTTTATGTATGATATTTACATCACGTGACTCATTAAGCGTATTGTTACTCGGCACGAATGGATTAATACACAGTGCAATGACGAACTAAAACTGATTATTTACAAGCATTCCCTACTCACTAGATTGAAATTGCTCAATCGAAACGAGTCTACATTTACGAGTACGCATTTTGTAAACAACAACACAATAAATTGTTTTTCCTGCCACGTATTTAAAAGCTCGAAACGAAGAAATTTTCCCGCTCGTTTAGGTTTGAGATGTGATTAAGGTTGATGTGTACTAACCCTATTGGATTCGCTCACCTCAATGTTAACTCATGGAGAGAATGTGTTTACTCTTGACAGCCACCTAAATGCTGATAATCCAATAAAAATGGTATTTTCAGATAGCCTGAACTTTTCTACACCTTGCAACACAATTCACGTTATAAATTCGTCCACCGAAGGAATTTATGATTTATGTGCGTTTAAAACACTCTACCAGATTTAATCCCCGAATACTTTAAATTTTAAGCGGACAAGGTACATTCAACCTGGATATTTAAAATTTTTAATTTTTAATTCTATATACAGAACGAGAATTTTTTATATTCTTTTTCAATACATTAAAGACCCTAAAAATTCAAAATACATTTTTTTTCGCAGAATAATGCCTGTAATTAAATTTTTTTTCAAAAATGTTAGTATTTTGCTAAATGCTCCCTGTATATTCCATATCATTTGAAAACCTACATTTTTTAGTATAAATTTACCGTAAATATATATAAACATAACTATGGATTGATTTTTTCTACGAATTAAAAACCGTAAATTTTTTTTTTCAATCTGCCAGTTATTTTTTTTCTGTATTTTTTACTTTTTTTTTCCAATGCGGAGGCACTTGTCGCGAAGACATTCGCCTATAATTCACCGCAGTTTTGCTGGCAATTTTATTATGGGGGCGCCATATAGGCGGACCAGCATTGCCCACTATGAAGGGACGACACAAACAGAGGCATGTTAGTGGCGCTTCGCCAGGATTCGATCTGAGCACCTTCAGCACCGAAAACCAGCGCGCTGTACCACAAGGCCGCCACGGCACTCTATTTTTTACTTCATTTCATGTGTTATCAATTTAGAAAATATTTTGTTGTTTTAAAGAATGACGCAAAGTTTTGTGACAAATACTTCCATTAACAACCCAGAGAAATTCTGAAAATCTGAAAAATTATGAATGCTCATGGAGCATTTTGAAAAACTCTATCATTTTTGAAATTGTTTTGAATAAAAAAAGGCTTTATTCTTCCACAAAATTGTTATTTGTGAAACCTAAGAGTCGTCAATGTACGTCAAAAAAGATAACATATTTTCATTCTATATATAGAAGAAAATATTCTATATATATTAAGAAAAGTTAATATATATAGAATATTTCTATATATATTAAGAAAATATTCTAATATATTAAAGAAATAAAAAAAATTCTTATATATTAAAGAAAGAATAATTCTTTCTTTAATATATAACAAATTATATCTAATATATTAAAGAATGAATTATTCTATATATATTAAGAAAAGAAAATTAACAAATTCGAGGTTGAATGTCCCTTGTCCCCTTAAAGTATTTGCATTTTTTTAGAAAAAGTAATGAGTTTCAAGGTGTAAAATTTCTTCTCCATTACGGAGTACAATTAAAAAAAACATTTTTCAATCCAAGTCGGCAAACCTTCAACACATTTACTCCATTTTCAAACATTGAGGTGAGAGAATCCAATAGAGTTAGTACACAGCAGCTTTAAGGAACAAACTCAGTGCACTTTGCTCAGAACTGTTCATAGGCAGATACTCTAGAGGAGTATTCTCCTTCTCGGCAAAACAATAAAAAATTAAAAATTAAAAATCTCAGGCCAAAGAAAAGCGCTCCAGGATCCCCCAAAGCTCCCAAAACCTTAACTGTCTTCCCTTAAGTTAGTTACTAAAACATTCTCTTCAATTACAGAGATAGACAGAGGAGTATGAAAGAAGTGTAGAAATAGTGAGACATAAAATTATAAGAGATAGAACAATATATTCCGTAATGAGAAGGTAAAACAAGCCATGAGAATTTGCGACGTCATGTGATATCAAAGCTTCCAATCTTCAGACAAAGTCCGACATAGCAACTAAGGTCTTCCAGAGGGGAATCAATGCGGGTGAATAGCCTGCCACCTCAATTTAGACCGAAGAACTTCAAGTGCGATGTATGGGTGTCTTGTACCCTCCTACTACCCTCAAACCCCACGGAGGGACATTCCGGCCAACAGATTTGATGTGTTTATACCCAGCGCAGACATGAAACTTCATATTATAACATAAAATAATACTATTACTTAATTATTACAGCTGCTAACATTTCCTGGCATCATGTCTCTGCTTCTAATCTAGAACCGTTAACTGAATAATAAAAAAATAAAAATTCCTGTTCTACCTTTGCGCATAATCACTCACCGATACACTATTCTTTAGATGGAAAAATATTTGTCTGAACTATACCCCTAAATATTCTTACACGCCCAAACACATAAACGAATTAAAGATCGTTTTAAATAATTCAGCGAGATCCAGCCGCAAACAGGAAACATTGATTTTTCCGGAAATACATCACCCCATGCATTTTCGCAAAGCAATAAAGTTTTTTTGAAAACACAGCATAAATGCAATCGATTCGGGAATATCATAATTTTTCAAAAGAATAGTACATCATATTCGTATTAGCCGCTAGCGAAGGGGGGGGGGTGGACAGAAAGGAAAGAATGAATATAAATTAACGGGGCACAAACTAACCTCGACAGCAGTACAGAGGCGCCGTTCCTCAACTATTGGAAATCGAACGTTTCGTTTTGACTACTTAAACTATACTTTTATCAGCACGCTATCTTCTGTGTAATATATGGTAGAATTTTCGCCCGTTTGAATATATCCATAAATATATTACATTCGATCTCTTTTACCCTTCATCGAAGGAAAAGAACAAACTGCCGCATTTTGTGTAGGGAGGGGGAGCGAAAATTTATAGAACTTTTTTTTAAGAGGATTTATGCAGCTGAAGCCAATTTGTTTTCGGTATTATTCGGGACTTTGCATAAGTTTGTTGTTATGTTAGTCCACAGAAAAAGTACTTTGCAAAGAATTTAAGTTTGTGTACATTATGTTTTCCCTGAAATTTGCGTTTTGCTGAAATGACGATTTTATAAAACATTTAAGTCCTTTAAAAAATACCCTTTGAAAAAATTAACCTACTTAATATGAAATTTTAAGGGTTAACATGGAAAATTTATTTAACATTAAATTAAATCTATTAAATTCATTCGATTTAATCAATGAGCATAAAACTTAATTACATAAATCTCATTTGCATAAAATTAGCACATATTTGTTACTTGTAATAAAAAACTCTTAATTAATCAACATTAAACTAAATATGTTAAATTAAATCTATTTAATCAATGTGCATAAAATTAAGGCCATATATCTCATTTGCATAAAATTAGATCATATATATTATATAAAATAAAAATATATTCTTGCAAATACTTCTATTTTCAGTAAGTTCGTTAATGAAACTCATTTTTAATGGGATGAAATATTGATTTTATAGAAATTTCAGTGCAATTCACTTAAACATATTGCTCTCCATGACAAGTATTTTTATGGGTTTACTTAGGATGTTAACTTAATATTATGCTAAACTGAGGTGCATAAAACTCAATTTCATAAATCTTATCATAAAATTAGCTCATATATGTTAAATATAATATTTAAAAAACTTGCAAATGCCTCTATTTTCCATGAATTTCTTGAAGAAACTCATTTTTAATTACTAATAGGGCTTATTTAAATGAAATTTTTTAACATAAATCTTACTTTTAGGTAAACGCAATAAACACGTTATTTAGGAGAAAAAAATGCTTAAAAATGTATTAGGTTTAAAGGGTTACAAATATTAAAATGTTTGATTTTTACTTATTAAGTTTATTAAATGTTAATTTAAATTGATGGGCATAAATCCCAATTACATAAATATATCATTTGCATAACATTAAAGTATATACGTATGTTACATATAACTAAAATTGCGAGAAATGCTCTATTTTTTATTAATTTCTTAATGAAACTAATTTTCAATTGTTATTAAATTGACTGACATAAACTGAAATTTCGTGACACAAATTTCGCTTTTACGTAAATGCAATAACAGGTTACTCAGAAGAGACAAATTCCTAGAAAATTTAAAACTACTTAGTACTAGTGACGTTACTTAGACAGTTAGATGGTTCAATTAGAAAGTTTAGTTAATATTAAATTAATTTGATGCTCATAAAACTTAATTACATAAAATAAGCACATATATATTGCGTCTAACCCTCTATTTTAGATAAATTTCTGAATGAAACTTATTTTTAATCACTATTAACTTATATGAACAGGAATTTCATTACAAAATACTCGCTTTTACTTAAACACAAAAACAAACTCCTCGAGAAAAAAATACTTTATTAGTGTTAGAGGGTTATTAATGCTAAGAAAGTTTAACTTAGATAAGTTTGTTAACTTTAAATAGAATTACTGCGCGTAAAACTCATTTACATAAATCTCATTTGCATCAAATAAGCAATCATGTTGCATAAAATTAAAAAAATTTATTCTTGCAAATTGCCTCTATCTTCTATGAATTTCCTAATGAAACTTACTTTTAATTATCATAAAAATGAGTAACATAAACCGGAATTTCATAGCATAAATCTTACTTGTAAATAAACGCAATAAACAGGTTACTCGGAAGAAAAAATACTTAAAAACGTATTGCAGAAAATTAAAGCATAGTATTATAGGGTTACTAATATTAAGAAAGGTAAAGGATTTACTCATAAATTTTAGATATTATTAAATTAAATTCTTGCACATAAAAACCATTAACATAAATCTCATTTCCATAAAAATTAGCTCATATATGTGACATACTATAAAAAAATCTTGTAAACTCCTCTATTTCTCTTAAATTTCTTAATGAAACTTATTTTTAATTATTAATTTGACTGACATAAACTGCAATTTCATAAAATAAATCTAACTTTTACATAAATGCAATGAACAGGTTACTCGGGTGAAAAAAACAACTCAGTACGTTCATTATTAACGTATAAATCCATTCTTTTTAATTTTTCATTGATGCAGAGAAGAACTGTTTAACTCTGAATTGATCTGATACACATAAAGAAGAATTATTTCATAAATTTTCTAATTTACATAAACTCATTAACTGAACATTAATGCTGTCATTTAAATTCTCTCTAACGTTCCAACATTATTTTTTGAAATATTATAAAGAATTTAAAATTAAGTCTAATAGTTAAGTCATTTTTCTTATTTTTCAAAGACTATTACATACACGTTAAAGGGAATTTAATGCATATTTAAATTTTTGATGAAAGGCCTTGCTCATGAATAAATATTTATTTAATACGTTCTAAAAATTGGATCAAAGTAAATCAAGAAATTTGCGCATTTCAATATTTTAAACTGTATTAGGAAATTGAATGAACTTGTTAACTTTTAAATGTTTGAGATGGATATGCCAATCATACGGCCTTTAATCACATGTAAATTTAAAATAAAAAATTTTTAGGCATTTTATAAAATTTTGAGGTTAACACAGTAGCATGAATAAAAATATCTAGCACAATACTAATTAAATCTAACAGCACTTTTGCTACAATAATGCTAAACAAATTTCCTTACTCAGAGATATATTAAGGATTTTCCAATCTAAGCTCTTGGACTGTAAACAAATTCAAAATAACTAGCCGCTGCGCGACCAGCATGGTCGCTTTTAGTTTTATATTTTCTTTTGTAAAACAACTCAACTGAAAGTAACATATGTAAGGAATGTTACCATTACCTGTCATCATAAATATATGTTCTTAAGGGGTATTCTCTGTAAGGCTGATTCTAAAACATCGTGATTAAAAAATGTGAATTTCCATTACTTCAGAATAGAGTTAAAGATAAAACTAAGAAACCCAATACCGATGATTTTAAAATTTGCATTCCTCTCTGCAACTACTATTTTTGAAAATTAAGATACCTAAACTTTATCATTACAACAAATAAGAAATATTTGGGGAACATTTTTTTAACTTAAAAAATGGAGTAAAAATTCAGCAGGTACTGAAATATAGTGTGGATTACATCACTCTCTGTATATAGTATTGTTCACAATTCAGATATCTCCACTTAATCATATCAAATAATAAACTGTTGGGAAACTTTCTTCACTTATAAAATGGAATCATTCAGCATGTACCGAAAAAAAATGTAGAAAATTAACTATTACTGGCTGTTGGTTGCTGTGCCGGTGACGATTAAGCCTAACCTCGCGATCATTTATGCTCTCTCTTTCACGCCTCTCTCTTCATGAATTATTTCTTCTTCGCTTTCTTTTTTGAGAGCGTTCCCAATTTTCACTTGATCATGTAGCTCGCTTTCGAGCATTCCTGATTTCAGCGCGTTAAATCCATGTTGACACGAGGTTGCAATTTGCGGACGGTCGCTAATAACATCTGGTAGTTGTAGCCGTTGTCATTCGGAGTGTATAAATATCGTCGATGTTTGTACCGCATACCTACGCGTTTTATATATATAGATAGCAGCTATATTATAGGACATCAAAACTTAATAATGATGATAATAACTTTGTATACGATAATGGGATAAACCCTTTGTCGTACAAATAAAATGGAACTCTATGCGTTAAAAATGTTAAATAGATCTAACAACTTACCAGTTGTTTTGTCCCGGGGTGGACTAGTGGTAGCGTGTTGGAATTCAGCACTGAGAATGATCAGTTAGAGTCCCTATAAGCATTACTAAAAGCTCTCATGTCTAAACAGGGTAAGGTCATGTTAAAACTTTAGGCCCAAAACTCCGTTGGGGGGTTGTAAGTACAGAAGTAGGGTACGAGGCGACAAAACGTCGTCTCAGGGGGTTGCCCGATCAAAATTGGGGTGGCACCGGGGAAAACGTCTGTCTCCTTCCTTTGTAGTGCCCAATAGCCGTGAGCTCAGTGGCAGCTGTGGTCTTCAGTGTACGTAGTTGGGTTATATCAGGCCAAGGGACATTAGTACAACAACGTTTAAGAGCAGATACAAGATTATAACTATAAACACAGGGATACTACATTGCATGACATTAAGGGGACAGTGGACTTTCAAAATTGTGAAATTTGTCCAAATATCCGATTCTTTTATTTTATTGAAGTGTGAAACTACGGACGAGTAGGAATATGTTGCAAAAAGAATTTTTAATTTCTGTGATTACTTTCCTAGTTATAGGCATTTGTATTTAATTTAGATATTATGTGGTTACTAATAGCAATCACTTTAAATGCGTTTTTCTCAAAATAAAAATTTTAGTGTCATACGAATATTCGAACTGCTCCGGGCGCATTTCTAATGATCATATCGCTTTGAAATTTAAGTTTTATATACTTAACTGTATATCAAAGAAATCTTATTGAAAAAAATTATGCTTCGTAGCTCAGAATTTCTAAATTTTGTACTTGTAAAGATGATTTATAGGTATTTTGAGTCATAAAAAGGGTGTTTTCACTATTATTATTTTTTTCTCTTTATATTTTTAATGAATGCTTAAAATAAGCAATAAGTTTCATAGTTAGTTCTATAAGATATCTTGCAAATAAAATTTACCATATTATGTGCAAAAAAAATGCGCATGGAACATTTTTAATTAGGCCAATTTTTGATATAATTAATAATTCATAATTCATAAATTATTAATATTTCAGCATTAAATTTTAACCACTTTTACATATCGATGGCACTAATCACATATTCAAATTTCAAGCAAATCCATTCAATACAAAAAAGTTAGGTTTTGAAGGTCCCCTGTCCCCTTAAATTTGTGTGAATATATATATATATATATATATACATATAAAAGTTTAAAAAAGTCACTGGTACAGTCACTGGACCAGCTTTGCGAGCAATGGACAAACCACTCCCCGTGGACGATTCCGCCGCCATATTATTCATAACGGTATCCACCGAAGTAATGCGGCCTTCCGACAACGAGGGTCTTCCACTTTGGGGCCGATCCTCCAAATACTCGTGTATCACGGTCTTTTATTGCAAGATTGATTTGCATAATGCTGCTGAATCTCTCGCATGTCAGTGCCATCTACCGGTGACTGTTTAAAACTTTTAAAACTTTTTTTGGCTGCTAAAGAAATCCGACTTCCTTGTGAGCCCTTTCTTACAAACCGCCCTTCTTCATCATGATTTCTTCCTTTTTTATGAATTTTTAAAGTTTTAACGAACTTTTGGCTCACTGTATATATATATATATATATATATATATATATATATATATATATATATATACAGGTGGTTATCAAAATAATGGAAACACTAAGAAACATCAGCATCATAAAAACATTTATTAATACGGCCCAGGATCACCTTTGACATGTAATACCACCTGATTCACCTTGGAATTGGATTATACAAGTCATGAATAGTGGTTAAGAGTATATCGTCACCTGATTGCAAAAACTAGATAACTCGATTCTTTAAGTTCTTGAAGATCTCAAATGTCTACTTCTTCCAGTGAAAATATACTCGTCTATTTGTTTGTCTAATTATTACACTAGCTAGCAGATGGCATTATTTTAGCAGCAAAGTGAGTTGTCTAGTTATTGCATTCAATTCTTATGTCATTTAAATATAAATAGACAGATATCTCAAAATTTATTTTTTTTTTAGTTACCTAGTTCTTGCATTCAGGTGACGATATTATACCATTCTTCAAGGAAAAATCATGAAAGTTCCTGTATAGATGCTGTGGTGGATATCTATACCTGCCTCTATCCGCCTATACTAATCACAGTGGTTGGATGATATATAGTCGGGGGGGGATTGTACAGGGCAAGATAAGATATTTGACTTCTTTTTTATGCTCTTCAAACTAATACTTGATAGATTTATCTGTATGTATAGGGGGATTATCATCCTGGACAACGCCACCTCCTGCAAGAAACAATGTTTGCACCATAGGATGGACTAGTGAGCTAAAATTTCGACATAGTCCTTCAAATTCATACTCCCTTTTAGGGTTACAATAGGGCCTGAAGAAAACCATGAGATTGTTATAAAGGTTTCACAACAGAGATGTCACCCAAACCCTGATAGTTCTACCTCCATGATTGACAGTTGAGATGAGACAATCAGAATCTTAAGGTTGTATAGGTGTTCTCTAGACATACGGAAGTCCTGTTGCGAGGAACAATGTGAACAATGATTCGTCGAACCAAATGACGTTTCTCGACATATTACTTGACCAGGATATGCGCTCGTGGCACCATTGTGGACGATATTTTGTATCTACATCTTTTACAAGTGCTTGGGAATATCTACTCTTCCGTAAATTCTTTGTTTGTGAAGTTCCCTTCTACCTCTTATGGTTGATACGAAAACATGGAGATGCAGATTTAGCTCTTCCGTCATTTTCGTTGGAGTTGTTTTCATTCTTCATGTCAGAATCCGCTTCAATACCTCGTCCGTCTCTTTCACTCAGCACTCCCTTTCGTCCACTATTGGCAAAGGATGTTTTTCCGTGCACTCTGTATGCTATCATGACTTTCGGTACCATAGTTCAAAAAACACCGATTAGCCTAAGGGAGGCAGTAACAGATACCCCAATTTAAATGCGCTCCATCAACTGGCCCTTTTCACAAGGTCTGCAAGGTTTGACATTTTACGCTGTTCCCCGCAAAAGCACGATGTCATTAGCTTCATTACTGCTACCTGACAGTAGAATAATACATACACTCTTATTATATAAAAAATACCGGTGGCCAGACTCGTTTTTTAAGGAATGCGAAGCACATTCATAAACACCACTAATATTGATAGGTGTTTCCATTATTTTGATAACCACCTGCATATAATATATATATATATATATATTAAATTTATATATATATATATATATATATATATATTAAATCTACTCAATCGATCACTGGGCGTTGAAAATTGATATTGTTCAAAGACTTTCCGATAGAGGGTAGAAAATAAACATAAGAAATTTGTTACCGTGCAATATATAGAAAAACCTTGAACACTAATGACTATATTAAAGTCATGAAACGGAAATAATTATCTACACGCTTTTTATAATAAGACCAATTCCTATCAATTCTTAATAATAAAATCAACAGTGGTACAAGTACTGTAAACATTGATTACTGGTAATATCATGTCTGAAACTGCATCACACAGCTTTGTATTTTAGCTACGATAGAGAAAAGCCAACACTTCAGATGAAAAATGCCTGATGACATAGCCTCTAAAAGCCCGGGTTTATTTCTGCACCTCAGCCACTCTGAACCAAAACAAATCTCAATTTTCACGCTCAAAAATTTACTCTCAGGAACTCGATTCGAAAGGAAGAAGAAAAAACCCTTCCAGGAAATTCATTTTAAAATCCCTTCTAAATGCTTGGATTGGCGCCAATATGGATTTTTTTTCCTCCAAAAAAATTCTTTTTCTACGTGATAACTGACATTATATTCGAAACACACTCTCCCTCATGTTTAGAAATGAAACCACTTACTAGCATTAGGTTACTTTAACTATTCAAACTACTTTCTTGGTAGTTAATGTAATATTAAAGGAAATGCCTAAGTATGAATAAATATACGATTTTTCAAAAGCCGATTAACGTGTTTCAGATTTAAAATACATTTTGGTTCTTTATACCTATAGATGGAAGCAAGTTTGGTTCGTTGGTTTGTCAGTCAAAGTTAATGATTTTTAAATGTCTGATTAACGTGCATAAGAATTAAAATAAATTTTAGTTTAATATACCCATAAATGTAGGCAAGGTTGAATGGTTTGTCAACAATAACAATTTTTTTGTGTCTTATTATCATGCATCAGAATTAAAATACATTTTGCTTCAATATACCTATAGATGTAGGCAAGATTGGATGATTTGTGAACGATAACGATTTTTCAGTGTCTGATTATTATGCATCACAATTAAAATACATTTTGATTCAATATGCATGTAGATGTAGGCAAGGCTGGTTGGTTTGTCAACGATAACGATTTTTCAGCATCTGATTATCATACATCAGAATTAAAATACATTTTGCTTCAATATACCTACAGATGTATGCAAGGTTGGTTGGTTGGTTTGTCAACGATAACGATTTTTCAGCGTCTGATTATCATACATCAGAATTAAAATACATTTTTCTTCAATATACCTACCGATGTAGGCAAGGTTGGTTGGTTGGTTTGTCAACGATAACGATTTTTCAGCGTCTGATTATCATACATCAGAATTAAAATACATTTTGCTTTAATATACCTATAGATGTAGGCAAGGTTGGTTGGTTGGTTGGTTTTTCAACGATAACGATTTTTCAGCGTCTGATTATCATACTTCAGAATTAAAATACATTTTGCTTTAATATACCTATAGATGTAGGCAAGGTTGGCTGGTTGGTTTGTCAACGATAACGACTTTTCAGCGTTTTATTAACGTGCATCAGAATTAAAATATATTTTTCTTCATTATTCCCACAGATGTAGGCAAGGTGGGAATGTAGGTTGGTTGATTGGTTTGTAACGGTAACGATTTTTTAGCGTCTGATTAAAGTGCATCCGATTTAAAATACGTTTTAATTCATTAGACCCATAGCTGTAGTCAAGGTGCGTGGGTGGGTGGGTTTTTGGTTGATTGGTTTATCAATGATTACGGTTTTTAAAGTCTGATTAACGTTCAACAGCTGATTTAAAAAAACATTTGATTCATTATTCCAACAGATGTTGGCAAGGTGTGTGGTGGGGTGGTTCAGTTGGTTGAGAACGCTATGGTAATATTGAGCTACACGAAGGATAAATAGACCAGTTATAAGCATGGAAAATCGATATTATAAAACTAAATCGTTATGTTTATAACTTCTAGATTCATGTTTAAAGGTGATTCAATGAAACCTTAAGAACGTGGACTGTTAAATTCAAGTCGCAGTGCCAATTTTACTTACTATTAGACCATTTAAAATACGCGTTAATGATAGATAAGCAACTGAAAAGAAGACTTTAAAGGTTACAAGGTAGACTACTTTACATAAAGAATACAGCAAATTAGAATTCTTTCACATGATAAAAAATTACTGATAAAAGATAAGCAAGTGTGATATTTAGAATGAGATTATTCAAAAGCGTGCTCGAAGACTTAATGTGCTCAGTGAAAGTTTATTTTGGCACAACCTATCAAGTCTTTTTTTTTGGCATAGGTGAGGGATTTTTCTGAAATACGCACGCAATCCCCCGAAACCGAAACTACTCTGAAATTATGTGTTTACTTTGTCACATTGTGCATGCTGTTTAACAGATGACAGCGTTTAAAAACATTTGCATGGTATTTATTTGAACTGTCTGTAGTTATCTTAAAATAATGGTCCAATATATGGCCATTATTTTAATATAACTAATAATGGTCCGCATGTGGGAGTTATTGTGGAGGGGGGAGGGGATAGATATAAACACTAGTGGGTAAACATCATTGGATACTTTGTGCAAAGTTCCAGGCAATGATTTAAAAAAGAAAAAAAAAACCTTTAGACAATTATTCACACATTGGTCTAATTCATTGTCCGGTACCACCACAATTTAGGCTTAACAACAACATGGGTGATATATATATATAATATATCATAAAGTATAAAAATATAAACAAAACAACATAAGCTAATGAATAAATAAAAAATAAATAAAAAGGCGGGCATAGACTGCCAAACAAATTAACTCAAAACCTACCCTAGCATAAGTTTTCAACAAAAGATTACGCTGTTGCTGCATATCTTTACATTGAAAAAGGCAAATATAACTAAATTTATCAGAGCTAGATAATTATAAGAAGAATGTAGACAAAAACAATACAGAAATCAAGCACTCAGGGCATCCACGCACCAGAGGCAAGATTCTGTAATAGTGCCGGAACTAAACCAGAAGTACGAGGTAACCGACAGGTCTCGTCATCAGGGAGCCTAACCAAATCAGTTACCTCAAGGGGAACTTTCTGAATAGGATGCAGGTATAACCAAAAGACATCCCAAGGCAACGAGTTCCCCAATGAAACAGTTAGTCAATAGAAAATGAAAAGACACAGACAACTTACAGTAAGGGCTCAACGCACCATACATGGAAGTACACATACAATCCTAATGAAAAGACACAGATGCATACATACCCTAATTCAGTAGGTGACGGTTATGGCGAAACAGCAGCCCAATTTTTCCCTAGTAATTATGTCACTGTGGCAAAACCACAGCGCTACGCCCCACTGAAGTTTTAAAAAATATGAAACCAGAAACGCTATCCTAATATCTTCTTATAATTATCTAGCTCTGTTAAATTTAGTTATATATTAGATATATATATATATATATATATATATATATATATATATATATATATATATATATATATATATATATATATATATATATATATATATATATATATATATATATATATAGTGATTTCCGCTTATAAGAATCACGTTTGTTATTACTGTTTTTGATTCTTATAAGCGGTTGATTCTTATAACCGAAATTTAGGTTTATGGACAGGAACACACACACCTATATATACATATATTAGATAATTTACCATAAAATACTCTTTAATTTACATTAACTATCTTTTATTAAAATTATTTTTTATAGTTTTAAAAATAAAACTTAATTTTTAGACCTATAAGTAAATACACATGATTATAGTAAGAGAAGAAAAAAATACAATATTTCTTACAAGTTACAAGATACCTGCTTAACAGTTTTAACATTTCAACTACAGGAAGGGAGCAAGAAAAAGTTTTCTACGGTAGTTTGACGTAATGAAGTTTTCAGAAGGCTGTTTATACCTCTTTCAATACTTATAGTCTCAGACGAAGATTTACTCGGACGGGTGAAGTTGCTCCCGGGTCAAGCTAATAGGACAGTGTTGTGGTAAAGCGTTTAAGGGGAAACTATTATGTTATGTCTAATAAAGAAAGGGGTGAATTTTACGACTATATTCCATCCCATCTTATCAATTTTTCTTAAAATAAAAGAAAGAACTTCGTGCCTTTTGAGGGTTTAAGTAGCTTTTTTGGAAAAATGAAAGGAAAGCGAAGAGTGTAAACTGATTCTTAAAACCGGTGATTCTTTAAAGCGAAAATTTTACCATGGAAATAATTCATTTGTTTTTGTTTTCGCGATATTGATTCTTATAAACGGTGGATTCTTATAACCAGTGATCACTATAAGCGGTGGTTACTGTATATATATATATATATATATATATATATATATATATATATATATATATATATATATATATATATATATATATATATATTACATTTTTATATACATTAAATCTACTAATTCAATCACTGAGTGCTGAAAATCGATAGTACTCAAAGACTTTCCGATAGAGGGTAGAACATGAACATAGATAAATTGTCACCGTGCAATATATGGAAAAATCTTGAACAGTAACGACTATATTAAAATCATGATACTGAAATTATTGTCTGCACGCTTTTTATAGAAAGATCAATTCCTATCAATTCATCACAATAAACCCATCAGCGGTACAAGTGCAGTAAACGTCTAATGACTACTGAAAAATCCTTGTACTTTCGTCATATACATTCAGATCCCGAGAAGGGACTTTCTGGCCCACAGATTAAACGTCCCCATAGCAAGTATAGACACGACAGTATTTAATGACGCTTCTGGGGATTCGAAACGTGTTGTCTCAGCAGCGAATCTCGACAATCTAACTATTTAGATGCTCCAGGCCTGAAAAAGGGCTTTAAAAAGGACTAATTATACATTTTGAAAATACCTCATAACACAGAATTGAAAATGGTATAATATGAGTAATTGTTCCCATAGTAAACCCTAATTAGTAAGTAAGTATCCCGAAGCAAGAGAGAGATAAAGGGAAGAGGTGATTACCTTGTCTAGAGACCTTTTTAGCCCTGTAAAGAATCAATAAGGTTTTGTAGTTCATCTTTTGTTACATAAGGGCAATGATTCTCAATCACTGTGCCACGGCACTTTAGTGTTCCGCCACTGCTATTTTTACAAAATATATTAAAGGTACATCAATTAACTATCTAAGTAAAATTCTTTTAAATTTATCTTATTGTTAGTGTGCCGACAAATTTTTAAATTATTAAATATGTACCCTGACAAAAAAAAGGTTGAGAACCACTGCACTAGGATTTAAACATACCCGGTCCTTGAGTGTTGAGACAAAAACTTATTAAGTTGCATGTTCAGACATTAATGGCTTCGATTGCAAATGGGCAAGTATTTAAGAGTGTGTCGATTTGCCATCAATAAATGTTTGTAAAAAAGCTGTTTTTTTTTACAAAAAACGGCTGTTTTTACTGCAATTTTTTCACAAAAGAATTCCGGTATCTCCTACAATGAATAATAAACCTCCGTAACCAAACGCTGTTACTTTACACCGAGACGCAAAGTTCACATCTGAAAATCTAGTCTTTATTCCAAGGTATATTCATTCCCATTGCCTTAAGACACTTTCTTCCCATTGAAAAATTTAATGGTAGAGGAAAGATTGCGCGTCTCTCACACTTCGTAACTTCTTTAGAAATCAGGTGTTCACCATCTGAAAATCTAGTATTTATTCTAAGGTATATTCATTCCCATTGTCTTAAGACACTTTCTTCTCATTGAAAAATTTAATGGTAGAGGAAAGATTGCACATCTCTCAAACTTTGTAACTTCCCTAGAAATCGGAAGTTCACCATCTGAAAATCTAGTCTTTATTCTGGCTTACTGAAAGATACATGACTCTCAAGAACTTGGAAGTCCACTGTCCAAATGCCCGTGGAACTTCCATAAGACGCAATACTAGAACTGTAAAAGAGCTCTTTGAGGTGACAAGGGACCTTCAATGTCTTTTTTAATTTTACAATTTCAACTCTATATACAAAAAGAGAATAATTGAAAAAAATTTCCTATATTGAAAATCACTTAGAATTCTCAAATAAGTATTTTGTAGCAGAATTATTCCTTACTTTCAAATTTTTTCTAAAATGCTAGCATTTTCAAAATACTCCATGTGCATTTCATATCATTAAAAAACTTACATTTCTAATTATAAATTTACCATATGAATGTAAACATAACTGTGCATTGAATTACTTTTGCATGAATCAGAAGCCACAAATAATTTTCTTTTGATATGAATGGTATTTTTTTATAAATAATATTTGCATCTTTTTACTTTATATAATGGTCTATGGATGAAGAAAATATTTGTGGTTTCAATGAATGCTGCACATTATGACAAACAATTCAGTTACCAATTCTGAGATATTTGGAAGAAATGAGATGGAAATTAATGCGATTGGAACATTTTGCAAAATGCTGGTATTTTTGAAAAAAATTGAAAAAAAGCCTCGTATTAAGCTTCATAATACTTAATTGTGAATTCTAAATGTATTAAATGTAATAGAAATTTATTTTAATTATTTTTATTTTGTATGTTGAGATTAGCTGAATACCGTGCTTTGCTACGGAGTACATTCAAATTAAATACAACGGTCAATGTATTTAATCAATGAAAAAAAATATATATATTCATAAAAAAATCGTAACGGATATTTTTATAGACAAAATAATGTAGAAGAAAATATTCAAATTAAATCTAATAGAACACACTAAAGAATATAGTACAGTTAATGTAGTACAGTTTGAGGAACATTTCTTTTACTGTATTTTAATATTTTTTGGATAATGTCCAATCGTCTGCCGCATTAGCAAGAAAAAAAATATTTTCTTTGTCTATTTCGTTGTCATGCACGTGATGCAAAATTAGTTAAAATTATCAGAAAAATAAACTTTAAGAATTCACTAAAAATCAGAAAATGGAGGTAAAGATTTGAAAAAGATTATTTTAAAGGAATTTTTATGATCTTTTTTGTGAAACAAATTTTATAACCCTCAGATTATTATTTTAAATGCCGACTTAAAAGAAGTTACAAAAACAGCTTAAAAATTTAAATCTAAAAAATCTAAGAAGAATTTTTCAAAAATCTCTCTCAGTGCACCCCTACACTATAAGAAGAATAGTCATGCAAAATTTCAGCCCTTTAGGTCCAGCGGTTTGGTCTGTGCGTTATCTGTCAGTTAGTCAGTCATACAGTTACGGAACTGTTTTATATATATGGATAGACAGATAAAAATCGAAAATTTAAAAAATAGCGAGGTTAAATGTCTCTTGTCCCCTTAACATTTTACAAACTATCTTCTCTTCAAAGATTTCCTCTACGGCTCAGACTGGAAAGAAAAACTTTCCATTGTAATTTACATGCAAAATAGCTGCAGCATGGAAAAGATCGTGGTTGAGTATACATGACAACTGCATTTTTTTTCTAGTATATATGAGAAAAGTATTTTATTTAAAATTTACACGCAAGTTGTGAACTACAGGGATACAGTTAAACGAAAATGTTTCTTTACAAACTTTCTTTAGTTTTCATTAAATAGAGTTTCGCGTGTTCATGAATAGTTAAGGTTATTAAGTTTCGAACTTTGCCCAAAATTCCCTTTAGACCTTTTACAGTTATCGGGTAAAAATAAACTGTTGAATTCCTAAAGGAGAAAAACCATATTTTTCTTAGTACGGTAACTACAATAAGGAATAACATATTCATAAGAGTTAAAATAATTACAACTTATAATTACACTAGGAATGCGTTTTGGTTATTACTAATGCCTCCTGGCCGAATAAATCCTTACCAGGCCGTTTGAAGACTGCAGGGCTATCAGGCGCTGCATCTGCTTAATTCAGGGGTATGGGACGCCTCAATTTTAAATGAGCACCCACAAGGAAAACATCTGAGGGGCTGGTGCCTCCGCCCACCCCTAGAAACAACACGGAAGGAACTTTTAGCCCACAAAATAAACGTAGCCAGACACGGATCAAACAGCGGATCATTCAATGGCACACCCGACAAGAGCCACTCAGCAAATAAATAAATAAATAAATAAATAAATAATATATATATGTATGTATGCATGACAAGGTGTCTTATATCACGTTGCTCCATCTTAATTTTTCACTAATATAATTATTACTGATATATCAGTCAGTGAATGAAGGCCTGTGGTAAAGAACTACAATTAAAATACAACTTACAGTTTATTTCTGAATGTTAAACTACCTTAATTCAATCAATGTTAATTATCTGCCAATCCATAATCTCAACCCTCGCGATGCGTGACCAGCCACGAACGAAATCAATCCCTCTCTGCGTCAAAACACTTTTGTTTCAAACCTTCTAATGTTATTGCGTATGCGATCATGACGTCTGCGCCGAAGATGAGGAATGTTCGGAACCAAATTTGATACTATATTTAGATTCTCCTTACGGTTCTTCCGACCTCGTGAATTGAGTTCAATTCCAAAAACGGGAAATCCCGTCCCGCAGTGCATCTCGCAATACGACAAATAGTGATATTTAACGTTAGAAATTAGATTATTCTGTAGCTCCCTGTAAATTGTTTAATTATTTTTCTTTTTCTAATTAATTCTTAACACACACACACACACACACACATATATATATATATATACAGGGTGATTTTTATTAAAATGACATGACTCAGTCACCTGTAGCACGATCTATCAGCCGGGATTCCATCAAAATTAATAGAGTGACTAAGGACGACATGGGAAAGAATTTCTAAGAAAAAATAATAGTTCCAAAAGTCGCCGATAGGGCAAAAAATGGCACTGTGGATGGTGGGTGCACCCGAAAATTTGCATAAAACGCAAGCAAAACATCAAAATGCATATTCATGATTACGAAGTTGACATCGACGCCAGCATTTTTGGCTTTAAAGATCGGCGCGGAATCTGTTGCGCCATCACTTTACAAAACGAAGGGTGATTAGACACTTCTTTCCATTTGCATGGCCACCTCGCTCCCCGCACCTAACCCATGTGACTTCTTTCTGTGGGGTTATTTAAAGTCCAAGGTGTATCTTGTTGGAGTCTCTAACTTGGAGGCCCTAAAGGACAACATATCCCGGACATTGATGAACATTCCTGGTGACATGTTACGCTCGGCCGTTGAGAACGTAGTGTTCGGGATGCTAAGTGTCGTCCACCAGGACTGGTGTCACATTGAAGGAGGGAGAAGTGAATTTGCTGCATAAAGCGGTGTTGCAGTGAAATTTTTTTGCTATTCATTTGTCTGCTTATTACAACTTTTTCGGTACTCACCCCTTATATTTACAGCCCGAAATACTGGCGCTGCTGTCGACTACGTAGTCGTGAATATACATTTTGATGCTTTACATGCTTTTTGTGCAAATTCTCGGGTACGCTGACAACAACAGGGCAATATCATCCCCTATCGGGGACTTTAGGAACAATTTTTTTCCATAACATCTCTTTCCCATGTCGTTCTTAGTCCCTCTATAAATTTTGGTGGAATTCCAGTTGAAGATCGCGCCATAGATGGCTCTTAGTAGTGTCAGTTTAATAATAATTACAAGATAAAAAGAACTTTTTATATACCATGCTATTAAATTTCCTGTTGAATCATATAAACCTGACAATGCTATATATTAATAAATACTTAAAAAATTTTTTTGGATAAATTATCCCATCAACTTGAAAGAAAATTAAGTTAATTGGAAGTTAACTTGCATTTAACTTTTCGTTCCCGTTCCGGCCAATAGAGGGCTGCACCAGTCTACAAAACAAAATTAACTGAAAATAACTGAAAATTAATTTAATTCTACTTAAAGATGGCTAAAAGTATTTTAAAAATGCATTGTCATCGTGTTCTGAGCTATTCTAAAAGTTTCAAATGTCTAGCTAGTCCGGAAGTTAGTCAAAAGTCGATTGCAAGATTTGTACTTGACAAATACACACACATACACACAAACACACAAGAAAGCAAGTTAATAAAAACATGGTAAAAATCACAAATCAACCGTAATATACCACATACAATATATATACCGTAAGATTTTGTGAAGGATTTTAAGTTTTTTCCTATACCAGCCGATCAGTTTTAAAAGCAGCCTAAAACGAACAATAGCAAAACGTTGGTACATCCTTTTCTTGCGTAGAATGTATTTCGCTAACCCGGATTACCGCTGAGAAATTAAAGTTAAAATGTGTCACAAAGTTGCCCCGCCCAGTGGAGATACTTTGTGAGATCTGTGTTTTGCCTTTGAAATCCAAGAGTAAAAAAATACTCGACTCAAAGTTAGACAGTAAAACGCTCATCAAAAGCTTGATACACAATTATATATAACTGTTACACATATTGGATAGTTTTATCAATATCTTTGATATCAAACAGACCTCGGGTGCCCAGGGAAGCCATCAGTTCTTTGAGAAGGTGGCGAAATTCGTCTTTCGGCACATTCTGCTCCTTCGGGTAGTTTTTTTCCAGATAGTCAATACTTCTTTCTCTCCAATGGTATTTCAGAGGTCGGGAAAAGGCAACATTGAGCGGCTGAAGGAGGTGGGTCGACTTTGTGTGTTATTTTGTGACAGTGTCAATGTGTCACAAAGTAGCTTCGTTATCTTTCGATATTTAGGTTATTTTCATATCTATCAGAAATATCACTACACGAAAGTTACATTGCTCCACAATCTAACCAACATATTGACAATAAAAAATAATTGCCTCTGGTAGCTAGTTGCATAAGGTGTCAGACTTCAGCACACAAAGTTTCCGAAGTTTGAGTCAATAGCTTGACAACATGTATGAACAATACACTGGCCAGAGAAGCCAAATAGCACAAATAAGCTTTGGACACTGGCCACTAGGTGTCTCTGTATGTCGGACAATCTATTGATGCTGTTCTTTACCTTCCTGGTATCATGGGCGCGGCAGCGCAAGATCCGAAATATGAAAACATTATTATGTATCACAATGTTATCTCTGCAATCACACATACATACCTATATATACATACATGTATACATACATACATACACACACACACACACATATATATATATATATATATATATATATATATATATATATACATACATACATACATACATACATATATATATATATTAACCTACACCGAAGATGTTAGATATCCCTCCTTTGGTTCGAAGACACCAAAGCGTTGAATTTATGCCCGAATCAGACGCTTCGAGCGAGTACAGTTCATTTAAATATTTCGAAACTAAAGTAAAAAAAAACCACTTGTCAAACTCTCAACATTCTTTTTTTGTCCCGAAAATTTTCGTTCTCCTCCGTTCTTTCCAAGAGAGAGAGAGAGAGAGAGACGCCTAATCCCCACTTCCTCCGGTGCAAGAAATTGACAACGAGTAACGACACGCGCGTCTCAGTGCGTCTCGAGGTGTTTTTTGGCGCGGAAATTCCGGGTCTTTTGCCTTTCCCCAATTCTCAATTCCCCACACAATTACGGACCGGAGTCCGGAGTTGGAAGAGGGGGGGAGGGTAGGGGCAGGGCTCGAAGTAAGCGCTGGTTACATAAACTTCTTTCCCTTTCAAATTAAGCTGTGCCAGGAGGCATCACCAGAGCAGAAAACGAATGCACGTCCCTTTAATACAGGAAGATGGAAAAGTCACTGGTCTGACGGTTTTCGGGGACTGACCACAAATTGAAAGCATTTTGTATTGGTGGGAAATGCATTGAAACGTGGGAAGGAAAAGTTTTCAGACTTATAACTAACTAACATCCACAACCACACCCACATACTTATATACATACATACATATATATATATATATATATATATATATATACATATACACACATATATATACCGGTGGTTATCAAAATAATGGAAACACATCAATATTAGTGGTGTTTATGGAAGTGCTTCGTATTCCTTAAAAACAAGTTTAGGGACCAATATTTGTTTATAGAATATAGTGTATACATTATTCTACTCTAAAGTAGCAGTAATGAAACTATGGGTATCAGGCTCTTTGAGTGGTAGCGTAAGATGTCAAACCTTGTAGACCGTGCAGAAGGGCAAATTGTTAAAGCGCGTTTAATTGGAGTATATGTTACAACAGTCCCCATGGGTTTGGGTGTTTACCGAGCTATGATATCGGAAGTCATGATGGCATACAGAGTTCACGGAAAGACATCTTCTTTGAAACAGAATAATGGACGAAAGGGAAAGCTAAGTGAAAGAGACTGACGGGTGTTGAAGCGAACTGTGACATAAAGAAAGAAGACGACTGCAGACAAAGTGAACTCAGATCTCCATCTGAATCTGCAGGCTCCAGTACCAGTCATTACAGGTAAGAGAAAACTTCAAAAACATACGATTTACACCAGAGTAGTAATTCCCAAGCCACTTGTAACAGATGTGAAAACAAACCATCCTCTATAGTAGTGCCACGAGCGCAACTCCTGGTCGAGTGATACGTTGAAATATGACATTTGTTTAGACGAATTATTGTTCACTTTGTTTCCTGCAACAGGACGTGCGTATGTCTGAAGAACACCTACACAAGCGTATTATCATGCTTGTCTCATGCCAACTGTCAAATGTGGAGATGAAATTTCTTAGGGTTTTGGAGGACATCTCATGGTTTTCAAAAGGAATCTATTGTAACCCCGAAAGGGAGGTTGACTGGGAAGGACTATGTCGAACTTTTAGCTGACTAGATCCATCCTACGGTGCAAAAATTGTATCCTGCAAGAGATGGCGTTCTCCCTGATGATAATGCTCCGATCCATACAGCTAGACGTGTCAAGTCATGATTTTAGAAACATAAAGACCCAGTCAAACACCTTATCTGGCCCACACAGTCCCTAAACCTCAATATCATCGAACTGCTGTGGTCTGTTTTAGGGAACAGAATCAGGAATCAATATCCACCAATAGCATCTCTACAGGAACATTGACGATTTATCCATAAAGAATGGTATAATATTCCTTAACCAATATTCATGACTTTCATAATTCACTTCCTTAGTGAATCCAGATGGTATTAAATACCATAGATGGTCCTATGCCATATTAGTAAAGAATAGCATGTTTTTCCTAAGTGTTTCCATTATTTTTATAACCACCTGTATATATATATATATATATATATATATAAATAATTATATACACACATATATAAATATACATATATATAATATTTTAATATTTCCGTATAAATTTCGAGATATAGAAAAATATCATATATATTAAAATGCATGGGATGGTAAAAATATAAAACAACTTCTTGATACTGCAGTACAACTTTATTATTATGTTTACCGCAATCAAAATAGAGATTAATATAAAACAACACAAATAGAGCTTCGGAATGCATTAACCCAAGCGAATTCTTAAACATTAAAACCATATTATATATACAGTGCGTGTAAAAATTTTAAGGACAGCAAAAAATTTTAATTATTTTTTTGAAATTTCAAACCATATGAAAAAGTATTCTATAGTGTGTATCATAAAGTTGAAAAGCTAATAAAAAAGCTAAAAAAAATTATTTCCGCATGTGTAAAAACTTTAAAGACAGTAAAATAAAAACAAAACAGAAACGAAGAAAAAAATACTTAATATGTTGTGCATCCACCATTGCTTTTAATGACTGCAAATACTCTATCGAATTCTATCGAAATATTAAAATATTATTATATATATATATATATATATATATATATATATATACTAGCTGAAAACCCGCGCTTCGCTAAGGTGTACATTCAAATTAAATACAACGGTCAATGTATGCAATTAATGCCAAACAAAAAAAATATATATATTTATAATAAATGCGTACAATTGATCAATGTATACAATTGATGTAATATATATATAAATATATATATATTTGTAAAAAAATCGTGAGGGATATTTATTTTTTTTTATAATATCCAATCGTCTGCTGCATTAGAAAGAAAAAAAAAATTTGTCTATTTAGTTGTTATGCACGTAACGATAAATTTATTTAAAGTACCAGAAAAAGAAATCAAGTGATCAGCATTTAATAAATTAAATTCTAAAAATTAATCTTTAAAAATTCCCCAAAAATCAGAAAATCGAGGTAAAGGTTCGAAAAGATTTGATTTTAAAGGAATTTTTATGATCTTTCTCGTGATATAAATTTTATAACCCTAAAATTATTATTTTAAATGCAAACTTTAAAAAAGTTACAAAGGCAGCTTAAAATTTTAATTTAAAAAAATCTATTAAGTATTTTTCAAAAATCTTTCTTCGTGCACCCCTACACCATGAGAAGAATCGCCATGCAAAATTTCAGCCTTTTAGGTCCAGCGGTTTGGTCTGTGCGTTGTATGTCAGTGAGTCAGTCAGTCAGTCAGTTACGGAACTGTTTTATATATATAGATATGTATTTGTATGTGTGTGTGTCATGGGCATTATTAATTTTTGGCACATTTCGGGGCTGGATTTATACCATTCATCTTCAGTCGTAGATCTCAATTCTAAAGCTGAGGGAAAATGTATTCCATTTTTGTAAACTCGTCTTGCTAGATTTCCCAACAAGTTCTCTGTAGGGTTTAGATCAGGACTTCTGGGAAGCTATTGCAAAACTTTAATATTTTTCTTCTGGAACCACAGTTTTGTCCTACGGCTTGTGTGGATAGGCGAATTATCTTACTGATAAATTCATTTTTCCTCTGCCTGAAGTGTTGCAACAGGTGAAAGATGGCCGGAAAGAGTTTTTAGATGTTCTTTGAATTAACTTTTCCTGAACGAACTGCATGTGACCCCACGTTCTTAAACGAAAAGCAGCCCCCTGTCATAATGGATCCGCCACCTAATTGATGTTTTGAGAGAATTTCTTTTTCTTTTCTCAAATCATGCCAGTGATACTTCCAGCCATCAGGGTCATCTAAGTTCCATTTTTTTTTTCATCGGAGAAAGTAATCTGCAACCATTTGTTGTCCTAAGTCATCTCTTGCCTAGCAAAATATAAACTGTGGGTTTTGTGTTTAGTCAGTAAAGAGGGTTTACAAAATTTTGCTGTTTATTGGAAATTCCCAGATCGAGTAATTGTATTGCAGATTGTTTTCTTGCACACAAGTCGTACGTAAAATTTCTTTTCTTGAGTATTTTCCAGTTGATGCTAACTTTAAAAGTCTCCTTTCATCTCTGGGTGACAAGGCTTTTGGTCAGGCTCCAGCGTTTTATTTCCATACTCGTCTTTTAAACTTAAAAAATTGTTGATGGCGGTTTTAGATCTTCCTATATTTTATGCAATAGACCGGCAATTCCTTCCTGACAATTCGACAGATTCATCAGCAATTTTTTCATATTCAGTCAGTTTACTTGATTTTTGCATGATTATAAAATATACAAAACTCTTAATGGAAAGTTGTACACAAGACTTTTTAACTTGCAAATCAATAATAGTTATACGTAACATTTCTATAAAAAAATTGGGGTGACTTTAAAGTTTCCAAACAGGCAACAATAGCATTTATTTGCATAATTATTATTGTTTCGCAATAAAAAGCTCACAGACACATTTTGATGACTTTTATACTAGCATTTCAAATTGATGATCAACATTAAATTTCCATTTCAATTATCACAATTTAAATATATCAAAATTTTTACAATGGTTTGCTGTCCTTAAAATTACATGTATATATATATATGTATGTATGTATATATATATATATATATATATATATATATATATATATATATATATATATATATATATATATATATATATATATACTCTTCTTACAGGTAGGGCGACGACATGATTCCAATGAATGCTCAAATATCTATCAAAACATAAGGAAATATCCTCCCAAATGATGCCAGAATCTCTTTAATAGTAAAATGTAATCTCGTCAAGAGCAGAGCTTTAGAGGATAAATACACATCCTTTTGATGGATGGCCTGTGATATCAAAAATATATTTCTACCGTGTCTCGTTGTGTGGAATCTATCATTTTTTTCTTTTCTCTTAACTAAATTTTTAAAAAAAAACCTGACATGGTGAATAAATTTGGGTTGAACACTGAAATATTTATCTTTGTCACCCTTTGTCTCTCATAAAAGCGAATGAATTAATAATTGAAAAGAATTTATCCTAAAAATGTGTCCAGTGTATTAGCAGGATATTAAATCTTGACATACTTGGTATACCATATATATATATATATATATATATATATATATATATATATATATATATATATATATATATATATATATATATATATATATATATATATATATATATATACATATATATATATATATACATACATATATATATATATATATATATACATACATATATATATATATATATATATATATATATATACATATATACATACATATATATATATATATATATATATATATATACATATATACATATATATATATATATATATATATATATATATATATATATATATATATATACATATATACATATATATATATATATATACATACATACATATACATACATATATATTGTAACGTCCTCGGTGGAAAATGAGACACACGAGAGACAATTATATTACACAGAGCTTGTATTAAACAAATAAAAATTTACAGTATGTACAAGGAAGAGAGTCTAGGCTCCTCTGCATATGAGAGGTTCTATAGGAACCAAAATATCTTTTACAAGTCTCTCAACGGAGATGTATCTCTCCACTCGTAAAATTGGGAGCCGAGAGAGCAATTTTCAGGCCTTCGGTCCGCATAGCGCCCTTTCAGCACCGTTTGTCGACGGAAATATCCGAGGCTCAACAACACAGCTACCCTCTCCGGTTGCCTTCCACGCACTGCTTTTTCCATTTGTTTTTTCAGCCAGTTGACCGGGGGGGGCGGCGCAGGAGCGACCCACGATGGTTTCTTCGAACCGGGCAGAATTCGTAAAGGGGTGGGCTTTTGCTTGGGCGGTCCTTTTTCCCCGAAAAGGGCTAAGATGTAACAATATATATATACATACATACATTATTGTACTCTAAAGTAGCAGATACATATTGTAACAGTTCAGGTTCAAAAATATGAGAAAATTCTTTCCTACCTGATTCTTCTCTCTTAGCTTATGTTGGTAGTAAATGAAAACCACTCTAGGCGAGGACAATTCTTTACTTTATAAAACACGACACAAGATATTACACAAAAACGAAAATACAACATATTAATGCACTATGGCAGGGAGCTGTTAGAAAGCACTTCCATCATTCTATAGCTCCTCTGCTGAAACCAACAAAAAAGAGAAAAAAATAGTCTTGCATTCCGTAGTCCTAGCAACACTTAGTCTATTCTGCAAGTCTTACTAGAATCCAGCTTTGACAAAACTGTTGTGAGTAGTACGATTTGTGACATCATAGTTCCGTGCTTTGGGAATTTCTGATATGCTTTCTCGTAAGTTGATCTTTGGCATGGATTGATTGTTCTCAAGCGCAGTGATAACTTTTCGCACTATTCTCTTGCGGTAGTGTATTTTGAAATTCTTTATCACCCCTTGATCCATTTGCTGCAGATTTGATGTAGTGTTTGGTGGTAAGTAAAAAACTGTAACATTTTTCAGTTTTTGGTTAATTTCTTTCGGATGGGCGGGACAATTGTCAATAACGAAAGCAATTTTGCAACACTCTGCAATCATACGTTTGTCAAACTTATGAACCTATTTTTCCCAAATTTCTGACGTCATCCAAGATTATTTGTTAAAGTCATAATCAACCTCCAAAGATTTTGCGCCTTTTAAACATCATGGATTTTTGCTTCTTCCGATAACAAATTATATGATTTTCTGATGTCCAGTCATAATTGCATGTAACATGACAGTCAATCTTGCTTTGCTTTGTTTTCCTCCAAAACATTTTTCCTTTTTAAATGTTAATGTCTTTTGAGGCAAACATTGAAAAAATAAAGCAGTCTCATCCGAATTAAAAATGTTTCCTGGCTTGTAGACTTTTAAATTTTTACTCGGTGTCTCCGTTACCCAATTTTCGCTATCATTATCATCAACGTCTTTACTTTCACCAGATATTACTTTTGCTATAATTCCGTGCCTTCTCTTAAATTTTTCAAGCCATTCATTGCTTCCTCAAAATTCGTCGTAACCCAGTGCCTTCACAACTTGAAGAGCTTATTCAATTTTGAAAGGTCCAGAGGTCGGAGCATTTTTATCTCGCATTGTGTGTATTCACTTCAAAACTGCCTCATCCACATCTTCATAGACACATGTATTTATACGTTTAGAACAAGACTTCGAGGAATCATATTTTTGTATCTTATAAAGATTTTTTAATATGGTTGATAAGCTGTTTGGAGAAATACCAAAATTTAAAGCAATAACCTTTTTCTTCACGGCTTTATACGTCCCATGAAGAATTAAATTTTTTTCTTTGATGCTCAAGCACTTTCGCTTTGATATTTTCCAACTGCAAGAACCGAAATTACCAGCACAACTCTGATCAACAATTTAGAAAACGAGAGACTATTTCAAGGACACGATACAGCTCCATTGACGGTAAAAAGGGGTGGTATTGAAAGTTTTTCTAGTGAATTGGACAGTGGGGGGGGGGGGGAAAGGTTGCACTTCCTGGATGAAATGCAAAGAATGACAGCGATTTTACTGCTCTTGTTGAGTTAAGCGACTGGTAAAAACATTTCTAGGTCATTGATAACCATATAATGTGTTAAAAAGAAGAATAAGTTTTAAATGTTGAGAAATATTTTGAGAAATATGGAGAAAAAATATTGGATCACAAGAAAAAGTTCTTTACATAGAGAATGCACTTCGCTATTTGGAGGTTATTTTACGGAGAAATTCGAAATATAGAAGTACATTAAATAGAGGTTCGACTGTATATATATATATTGATATTGTTGTGATACAGAACTTTACAGGACATTAATGGACCTAGATGGCTTTAGGTGATCCATAATAGAACTGCTTATTTTATCCACCTTTTTTGATATTTTGTATCTTTTTAGCTTGCTGTGTGATAATAAGGTCACAGCTTTTTTCCTGAGAATGTGGGAATACGGAGAAAGCTCTCTGTAAGTTTAGTTATGTACGGCGCGTCAATCTTTATGTCTTTTATAAAGGATATTATAATGATGTATCTCCTTTAATTTGATTTGGATTATTGTGTCGTTGCCGTTTAAGA
>OU015490.1:33464809-33472309 GCA_907164885.2 Dolomedes plantarius | reverse complement strand
AAAAGCAATGAGCATTTAACTTCAGAGTAAATAGACGTAATAACTCCAATAACCTTTCTTATATGTCCTGTAATTAAAGTAACAGTTCCCCCAAAAATAAGGTAAAATAATCGCATGGTTGAACTCAGCACATAAATTTTAACTCAGAATAAATCATTATGGGCGGTTTGGTCTCAGTCTGCCCTACGTAAAATATAGTGAAAGTAACATTTCTTCCAATGCCCACTGAGTGGGAAGAAGAGTCTATCTGTCCTGTTTATAAAAAAGGAGACAAGCTGGAATGTTGTAATTTCAGGGGAATCACCCTATTTAATACAGCATATAAAATCTCCTCCGCCATTCTTTACAAGCGATTGATTTCATACACCTCCAATGTTATTGGCAACTACCAATGTGGTTTCCAAATAGGAAGAGCAACAACAGATCAAATACACTCAATTAGACAAATTATGGAAAGAACAAAAGAATATAACATTGATACCTATCATCTTCTCATCGATTTTAAGGCTGCGTATGACAGCGTTAACAGAGAAAAATAACTCGAAGCCATGAGGGAATTCAATATACCAACGAAACTGATGTCTTTCTGGAATGACTCTGAAGATTGCATTTTACTTTCTTCAAAGTAAAATGCAGGCTTAAAATTATGTCAAGCCTCTCGGAGCCTTTCTATACAGAGAGGGGCTTGCGACAGGGAGACTCCCTCTCATGCCTTTTGTTTAACTTGGCTCTAGAAAAGGCTATAATGGATTCTGAGATAAATACTAGCGGAACCATCCTACAGAGAACAATCCAATTGCTTGCTTTTGCCAATGATAATGATATCATTGGGTGAATTAGACAAGCTGTCGTTGAGGCGTTCGTTTCACTTGAGAATGCAGCGGGAAAGATGGGTCTAACCAGCAATGAGGATAAAACTAAATTTATAATTGCAACAAATAAAAAAATAGATACAGCCCTTCTGGAGATCAATAACTACACATTTGAGAATTTAAAGCAATTTAAATACCTGTGCACAATGATCTAAATCTGCAATGACCTAAAAATTGAACTTAAAAGCAGACTAGCCATGGCTAATAGATGTTTCTATAGCCTTAGAAACCAACTAAAATTCAAATTCATCAGCATTAAAACAAAAATAAGTCTATATAAGACCCTGATAAGACCTGTTGTCTTATACGGGAGTGAATGCTGGGCCCTGAACAGGACAGAAGAAGACGGTTTATTGATTTTTGAAAGAAAAATTTTGAGGAAGATTTTTGGACCATTTATGCAAAACAACGTTTGGAGAATAGCCTATAGTCACGAAATATATAAAAAGTGTGGCGAACCCGACATCTTAATGGTGACAAAAGCATCTCGCATTAGGTGGCTAGGCGACATATTCAAATATGATGACACGTTTCCCACAAAAAAAGTCACCTTTTCAAATTTGGAGGGAAGGCGATGAAGAGAAAGACCCCCAACCAGATGATTGAATGATGTAGAAAAGGACATAAGAACAATTGGAGTGAACCGATGGAGGGTCATTGCATGGGATGGTTCTAGGTGGGGAAAAATTGGCGAGACAGCCTAGGACTGTAACAGGCTGTAGTGTTAGCGAAGAAGAGAAAGAACATTTCATCCAAACAATAAAGTAAAAAAATCGCACTGTTTAACTCAAAATAAATTTTAACTCAAAATAAATCCATGTGAGTACTGTGTTACCGTACCACACACTTCAAGCCACTTAACCACGGAAACCGCAGAGAAAAAATAAACCATTTGACACTCCAAATACCACATAAATCAATATGGATTCCAAATGCTCATAGCGTCAGTAAAATAGATAGAGATGAATATTTATCTGCAGGAGAAGATCTCCAATAGACTTTTTTAGATGTCCCGTAAGCAGTTCAAAAATAAAGTAAAAAAGTCACAAGGTTTAACTCAGCAAACAAATTTTTACTCAGAATAAATCTGTATGGGTAGTTTAGTTACCGTACCACACACATCGATCCACCTGAAAATAAACCTTTGACACTTCAAACACCACATAAATCAATACGGATTTATAAATGTTTTTAACATCAGTAAAATAGATAGCGATGAATATTTATCTGTAAGAGAAGTAGCCTTAAGATCTCCAATAACCTTTTTTAGATGTCACGTAAGTAGTTCAAAAATAAAGAAAAAAATCACACGTTTTAACTCAGAAAGCAAATTTTAACTCAGAATAAATGTGCATGGGTACTTTAGTTACCGTACCACACACATCGATGCAACTGAAAATAAACCATTTGGCACTCCAAACACCACATAAATCAATACGAATTTTAAATGCTTTTAATATCAGTAAAATAGATAGAGATAGATATTTATCTGTAAGAGAAGTAGCCTTAAGATCTTCAATAACCTTTTTTAGATGTCCCGTAAGTAGTTAAAAAATAAAGTAAAAAAAAATCACACGTTTTAACTCAGCAAGCAAATTTTAACTCAGAATAAATGTGCATGGGTACTTCAGTTACTGTACCACACATCGATGCAACTGAAAATAAACCATTTGACGCTCCAAACACCACATAAATCAGTACGGATTTCAAATGCTCATAACGTCAGCAAAATAGATAGCGATGAATATTTATCTGCAGGAGAAGTAGCCTTAAGATCTCCAATAACCTTTTTTAGTTGTCCCGTTAGTAGTTCAAAAATAAAGTAAAAAAATCACACAGTTTAACTCAGCAAGCAAATTTTAACTCAGAATAAATCTGTATGGGTACTTTAGTTGCCGTACCACATACATAGATCCACCTTAAAATAAACCTTTGACACGTTAAACATCACATAAATCAAAACGGATTTCAAATGCTCATAATGCCAGCAAAATAGATAGTGATGAATATTTAACTGCAGAGAGAGTAACCTTAAAAACTCCAATATCCCTTTTTTAGATATCCTGCGAGTATACAGATACCGCGGCTGTAATAGACATGAAATACCGTTATAGCCTATTCTGGGCCGCTATTAAAAACATTGGAGGGGGGGAGGGGGATGCGTATCCAGAAGTCAAACGACTTTCCGTGACCTGCCCGTTTTATATACATTGTTTCCTTGGAAAGCCAGACATGCGTCCAGACGGGCGCAGACTGCCCAGAATGTGGGCAGGGTATGTTATGTTCGAGTAAGAATTTGATAAGTCGGTCCGCTGTGAAATATTCGTCTTCGAGGAATATATGGCGGGGACGTGTCGGAGAATTTTATGAACCTGAAAAATTTATTTTTCTGGTAGTTAGGGGTGACGTTAATGCGGAAAGTTGGTAGCAGAGGATTTCGTGTTTAACTTATTCTGGGAGCAATTTTGGTGAGTGATTGCGTGTTTTTTCTTTTTTTTTTGCTTGCTTATGTATATTTGGATAACTTGAATGAGAGAAGACTGAGTACATAATAGTTAATATACACGTAAATTAAAAGATTTACTCATGTATATATAGATAATCAGATCGGGATAAAACTGATAACATGACACAAAATTTACACCAAAACTTAAAGGTGAGATTAAAGTTTTTCTAAGGTAAAAATTTTGCGAGAAAACTGATAACATAACTCAAAATTCAAACCGAAATTATAAGATTTACTTAGAAAACTATATTGGGAGAAAACTGATAACATGACACAAAATACATACAAAAAAAGGTTTTCTTATGTGTACTAAGATAAGTAGATTGGAAGAAAACTGATAACATTACACAAAATAAACACAGAATTAAAAGTTTTACTTATGTATAATAATTTAATAACTACAGTAGGAGGAAACTGATAACATGACACACAATATACATATAAGTAAAAGGCTTATTTAAGATTAATTAGATGAACTAGAAGATATTTAAGTTTTTCTTAGGTAACAATTTTGGGAGAAAACTGATAACATAACTCAAAATTTAAACCAAAATTAAACGATTCACTTAGAAAACTATATTGGGAAAAAAGTGATAACATGACACAAAATATATACAAAACAAATGGTTGACTTATGTGTGCTTAGATAAGCAGATTGGAAGAAAACTAATAACATTACACAAAATAAACACAGGATTAAAAGGTTTACTTATGTAAAAAATTTGAATAACTAGAGTAAGAGGAAATTGATAAAATGACACACAAATGTACACAAAATTAAAAGGTTTACTTATGTAAAAAATTTGAATAACTAGAGTAAGAGGAAATTGATAAAATGACACAAAATATACACCGAAATTTAAAGCTTTACGAATGTATTATATTTGGATAACTATACTGAGACAAAACTGATAATATGGCATTAACGGCGTATTATAATATTTTTGTTGTATGTTTAATACAACAAAATTAAAATGCTTACTTGTGTATACTGAGATAAGTAACTTCAGATAAAGCAGAAAACATGATACAAAATATACACTTAAATTGAAACATTTAGTTATTATTATAATTGAAAAGCTAGGTTGGATGGAAACTGACAACAGGACGCAAAATACAGAACAAAATAAAGAGGTTTACTGATGTATACTTAAAAAACTAGAATGGGAGAAAACTGATAACATGACACAAAATATATACCAAAATTAGAAACACTACTTAAGTATTATGTTTGAATAACTAGATTGGAAGTAAACTGATAACATGACATAAAGTATACAGCTTAATTAAAAGTATCACTTTTATATTATATTTGTATAGCTAGAATGGGAAAAACTGATAACATGGCACAAATTATACAAGAAAAATTTAAAAGGATTATTTATGTATTAAATTTGGATAACTAGATTGGGAAAAAATTAATAACATTGCACAAAATATACATCAAAATTTAAATGTTTTCTCATACTGAGATAACTGGATAGGGAAAACACTGATAAAGTGATACAAAATATCCACCAATATTAAAAACGTTTACTTAAATATACTTAGACAACAACTTAGCGACAAAACTGATAACATGACACAAAGTATGACACAATTAAAAAGTTGCTATTTCCAGTGAGTAAAACTATCGAAAGGTAACAGGGAGCCAGCAAATGACTGGAAGAAAAACACCAAGGTAAATTTTTATCTCCTCAGGGTTGAAATATTTAAAGGGTTGAATTTCAGCAATTATAAAAAAACAGAGAAAAAACAGAAAAAAATCGCTAATGATAGAAGATTATAGGTCCCCGATAAACTGTCAATTTGACAATGTTATGCAAAAAGGAACCAACCCACACTATACTGAAAGAGAAAAATTTAAATTTAAAATTTCAGTGGCTAATTATTAGTTCTTCAGATAATAAAAAAAGAAAATTATTTGGCGTACAATAAAAACAATTTTTTACAATAAATCTTGTTCGTCTGAAAGTGGGTCTGAGGTGACTCCGATTCATTGAAGAATGTGAGAAGGTGAAGCCGCTACAGAGGAGAAAAGGCAAGATTGAAAATTCCTCCTAGTCTCTGAGTTATATGAGTCATATGATTTGTGGGTCTCTGAGTCATATATATGATTTGTGGGTCCATTTCTGAGTCTTGCCAGCGCTGTCTGGGACTGTCTCGGTCCTTTGTACAGCAGTGATAGACTGGGGTGATTTGCAGATTACCAAACATGTAGTGGAGGGACAATACAATTTTGGGAATTATAGGATTTATAAATACAGAAAATTAAGTTCTGTAGAGTAAGTTTCTTAAGCAGTAGGAGGATTGTTTAATGGGGTGTTCTCGCAGCCCTCCTTAGCAAAAAAAAAATGATCTACCTGCCTCATTACCATGTAAGCCTATATGTCAAGTTATCCCATTGTAATCAAATAGAATCTTTGTGCTGCAGGTCTGACAACAGATGAAGTGTATCACTGCTAGTTTTATACATAATATGATACCAGTATAACCTCTGGTTTTCCACGGTTAATTCACGACTAACAGTGAATGGAAAGTAACAGAATGGTCAGAGAATCAGACCTGCATTAGAAAGGGTGTAGCTAGGAAAAGAAACAGCTAGGAACATTCAAACCTTACATGTAAAAACAAACCATTCAAAATTATAAAAATGTTGCACTTTGTACACGGGCGCGCCTGATGAATGGTATAAAAAAAATCTTTCAGTCCATATCGCCATGCCTGGACACGATTTCTTAATAGGTAAGCACTGCGGTGAACGAATCCAATAGGGTTAGTACACAGCAGTCTTAATGCGTAGCTCTAAATCAGTGGTTTCCAACCAGTGGTCCGCCAGAGCCACGGGAGTGGTCCGACACCACATATAAAAAAGTTGCCAAATAACCCCAGGTGCAACACCACCCCCATTTCCACGGTGCAGATTTTTTCCTGATTTTTTTTAACCTAGAGAATCTTGAAAAAATTTTGCGATTAAAAGTTGCAAAATGTTTTTACTTCTTTAAACTGTTAACAGATGGCAGTACTAGCCATTTTTCAGCTCATTTATCTGGGATACATTGAATGCAAGTGAAAAAAAAGACAAGATTTAGGCGTTTGTACTGTGTAAACGGCGCCCTTCAAAGGTATAAATGAATATTCTGAAAGCAATGCTCATTGAACTAGATCAGGGGTGGGCAGAATTTTTCAGAGTACGGGATACTTCTAATTTTTTCAAGGTGTTGCGGTCCACCCAGTGGCGTAGGTGTGGTGAGATAAAAAAAGGTCTACAATATTTATTATAACTTAATAATAAATACCGAATATGTACTTGCCTGCATAACTACAATAAAAAAAACTTACTCTTTTAAAACCGCGTTTAAAGCAAAACACAAGATACAAACATAATAATAATATCCACAAATATAATAATATCGAGCGCGTCTTCGGTCTTAGTAAAGGCGGTCACTCCAAAATGTCTTGGTGGTCCACCGGTCGATCGCGATCGACTTAATGTCCACCCCCGAACTAGATGGTCGGAATATATCCGATGACTATCAAGTGTTGAATTAAACTTTCTTAAATTTTAACATAATTGTTTTATTATTAGAATATGATAGTTAGAATGTGAGTAGGTTAATCCTGTATCCCTTTTGCCTCAGGGATAGTCTATACCCCCATCCCCCCGGAAGGTTCCCCCCCTCAAGTCAGTGAGGGTGGGGGTCCGCACATGGTTCAATTTCTGTCTTAGTGGTCCGCAGACCTCTACAGGTTGGGAACCAATGCTCTAAATGATACCAACAATTCTATTTTAATTCCTTTTTTTATCATTCTATCTTTTCAAAATTTCATATCATAAACCTTTTAAAAATTTAATACTCGTGTACAGAAATGATATGATCACGAGGCACTACCTTCTATATATAGATCAAGTCTCTAAGTTATGTTAAATATTCATAGAGGAAATGGTTCAATTTCTGGCTTAGTGGTCCTCAGACTTTACAGGTTGGGAACCACTGTTCTAAATGATACGAAAAATTCTATTTTAATTCCTTTTTTTATCATTCTATCTTTTCGAAATTTCATATCATAAACCTTTTAAAAATTTAATAATCGTGTATAGAAATGATATGATCATGAGGC
>OU015490.1:33402309-33454809 GCA_907164885.2 Dolomedes plantarius | reverse complement strand
GCCGGTATAGTTTTTAAATTACGGTGTTCATAGATTGCGTTGAAATAAGGGGTTGTAGTTTGCTAAATAAAGAAATTTTGGAAAAAAGCATTAAATAATTTTTGAGGACAAGCAATTATATATATAAATACATATATATATATATATATATATATATATATATATATATATATAAAATAAATAAATAAATATAAATAAATAAATAAATATATATATAACTATCTTAACTCACGGTGCAACAGTCCGATGTGGACCAGGGCCGGCGGTACCCATCTCCGCTTTCGTAACCGTGGGCTTGGGGTGAAATACAGCATATGTCTCAGTCAGGTGGAAATATATATATATATAAAATAAATAAATAAATATAAATAAATAAACAAATAAATAGTTAACTATCTTAACTCACGGTGCAACAGTCCGATGTGGACCAGGGCCGGCGGTACCCATCTCCGCTTTCGTAACCGTGGGCTTGGGGTGAAATACAGCATATGTCTCAGTCAGGTGGAAATATATATATATATAAAATAAATAAATAAATATAAATAAATAAACAAATAAATAGTTAACTATCTTAACTCACGGTGCAACAGTCCGATGTGGACCAGGGCCGGCGGTACCCATCTCCGCTTTCGTAACCGTGGGCTTGGGGTGAAATACAGCATATGTCTCAGTCAGGTGGAAATATATATTTATACAGGGCTAGATTTGAGGCGGAACGCGCCGGAACGGCGTTCCGGTACCTGTCTTTAGGTACCTCTCTTTATCAATAATTTGGAATACCCCCCCCCCCCCACGCACCCACCCCGGAAGGTTACCGTTCCGGCACCTCTATTTCTAGAAATCTAGCACAGTATATATATATATATATATATATATATATATATATATATATATATATATATATATATATATATATATATATATATATGCAGGGTGTCCCAAAACGACCGCATAAACTCTGCACAGCTAGATTCCTCGTTGGGAGTACATAAAAACTGCCCAAAGAAGCGTTCCTGTACGATCCATAGTTTACGAGAAAAATACGAAAAACAAAGTATGACGTCACTGCCAGTACAAGAAAAAACACTTTATTGAACATATCAACAGCATGCACAATTTAAAGCAGATGTTCAAAGTGTCCGCCGTGCATGTCGAGGCAGGCTTGAGCACGCCCTGGAATGGCTGTCATCACACGTTGCAGCATCGCGGGGTCCACCGAAGTAAAAGCAGTATTCAGACGAGCAACTAAGTCCATTTGTGTTGTCACTACGTCTCGATACACCAGTTCCTTGAGATGGCCCCATAGGAAAAAATCCAACGCTGTAAGATCTGGCGAACGTGGCGGCCATAGAACCGGACCCCCACGTCCGATCCAGCGGCCGGGGTATTCCATATCCAGCCAACCACGTACAGGAGCACAGAAATGCGCCGGAGCCCCATCATGCTGGAACCAAAGTCCCTGTACTGCCGCTAATGGTATGTCATCGAGGAACTCGGTTAAGACCTCATTGAGAAACACCAAGTACGACTGTCCCGAGAGCCGTTCAGGCAACAGATATGGTCCAAGCAGGCGATCCCCGAGTATGCTGGCCCACACGTTAAGAGACCAACGGTCCTGATGTTTCTGCGGCCGGATTGCATGCAGATTGACCTGGGATCACATATGGCTGTTGTGATGGTTGAATACCCCATCACGAGTGAAACATGATTCATCAGTCCACAGGATATGTGCAATGAAACCATTATCTGTGTTCTGTTGCTGCAAGAGCCATTCACAGAAGGCCACGCGTTTCTGAAAGTCATCTGGTTTCAGACCTTGCACGTTTGTGTACAGAAATGGGTGTAGCCTCTCTAAAAAGTACTCCGTAAAAGCCTGTGCACAGTACTTTTACTCTAAGTCATCTCACGGGCTAATGCGCGTGTGCTTACCTCGGGCGTCTCTTCTACCCGCTGCAGTATTGCATCCGCTTGTGCTACCGTCAGGCCGCTCCGCGGTCTTCCAGTATCGTGAAGATTGGCTGTTGGCAAGACGCTTCCCGTATTTCGTAGTATGTCGTCCAGCCTATGGATGACGTTGAAATCGGGAGGACGGCGGGACGGATATCGACGGGCATACTCTCTAGCAGTTCGTAAGGCATTTCCATTACATCAGCCGTACATCAATTACATGTCGCAGTAGTCACGAACGGAGTACATGGCCACCATACGAAGACTACCGGTAGCTGCAAGATGCAGCCTTTTAAATACCAGTTCAACGGCGGCTTAACGTCATTCCATGGCGCGCGTCATGCATGACGCGATATGCGCGGCGAACGTTTTAAACATTATCGTCTGGAAAGATATGCAAATATTGTTGTTGATATGTCCAATAAAGTGTTTTTTCTTGCACCGGCAGTGACGTCATACTTTGTTTTTTGTATTCTTCTCGTAAACTATGGATCGTACAGGAACGCTTCTTTAGGTAGTTTTTATGTACTCCCATTGAGGAATTTAGCTGTGCAGAGTTTATGCGGTCGTTTTGGGACACCCTGTATATATATATATATATATATATATATATATATATATATATATATATATATATATATATATCACAAAGTTGTTGTTGTAACATATCGCTTTACTGGAATTCAATCCATTACATACAGAGATCTCATCACATACAAAAAAGAACAAACAAAATATAACAAATAGCAGCGAACAGCAGCAAATAGAATAACTCAGAGAACAGCAGTAGTGGATGAAGCAATACAAGAAGTCCAAGGAAACAAGAGGAAAAAAGGGGGCAGACATCTCTCATCAGTCCATAAGATACGTGGCATCCCAAAATAGTTTGAAGATATCTCCTTGTCGTTGGGCATCTCCTTTCAGTCCTTAACACGCAAGAATCCTTCGAGTGACCTTCCTATATATCAATCTTCCATTCCTATAGAGGGTCCGTCTTTATTATTTGGTCACAAATTCAGTGTTACGGTGCTTGAACATCGACTGAGACACGTGTAAGTGGAGACTTTGCAATTGAAATGTATATATTTCTAAGCCCGCTAAATTTCGAAATACTCCTGGGATAAATAATGAAACTGACCACTTCCAACTTAAACAAAACAACTGTGGCTAGACGTAACACAAACGCGATGCTCGGCTATAACGCGAAACATTAAAACCCCGCCACATTAATCTATACAACAGCCAAAAAATACAAACACTTAAATTTACTAAAGGACGACTTGCGATACGCATCGTTAACATTACAAAGTATCAAGATCCCAAAACCTCTCGAATGTACGAATACAATGTGGCGGCTATTTACAACACTTTCATCTCCATAATTAAACGTCGCACGTAAATACCACAGGGGATTCCATCGTGTGCGCATAGACTGAGCATTTTTCAAAAGTCGTATTAAAATCCGACGCTTGAAAATTCCTAATGAATAAGCCCCCCGTCAAATCCTAGCGCTAGACGGAGTCTAGACTCCAGGATAAATGATTTACCCTCGTGTCTGAAGAATAGAATTTAGAGCATGAATAACATTTCTAAAATTGTTAGACTGTATTAATAAAGTAAACATTTTTCAGTGACTTATATATTATTAACAAAAATAACGATAAAAAAAGTCGGTTCAAGAATCTAGATACACAACGTGGAATTTTTGATGAAATTCATTACTTTTTCTTCCAAATTTGAACATCACAAAGGCTTATCTGCACTACACGATAGTACTATAGTAGAACGTGTATATATATATATATATATATATATATATATATATATATATATATATATATATATATATATATATATATAGAGAGAGAGAGAGAGAGAGAGAGAGAGACGTCTCTAGCCATCCACCCTCTACTCGACGGTCACCCCTATAAACGGCCAGATTTTGAACGTCGGCTTGGCACAAAAAGTCTGTTGGGGCTGCAATGTCCTCCAGGTTCTCAAATTTATCTGTGGAGGTGCGAGGTCAAGTGTTCCTGTCTCGTCACTTGACTCGTTTCAAAATTGTGGGACTGGTCATTTAGCCAAGTCGGACTCAGACCCTTGTGGTGCTATTAAAAACCAGAGCCGCATCACTTCACCCAATAGACGTTATGGACTTGAACTGATAATATACTGTCGGTCAAGGGTTATCAGTCACAACAACAATACAACAATATGAGCTTAAAGTATAGCATTCTTGTAAAAGCATCTTGTAAAAGGATCACAATATATAAAATTATGAAGTCATATAAATGACTCAAGCACAAATGTAACTAATAAAAACTATCGTGTAAATGCGTTTGAAGACTCCTCCATACAGCCTCCTAGGCCACCTCTCAAAACGACCCATTTATTTTCGGAACCATAACTGGCCACCAAAGAGAAGTTTTTCGGTGTATATCTATTATCTATCTATCTATCCATGTATTCCTTCCTCCCATCCATCCATTCATTCATACACACACTATCTGGCCAAAAGTATCCGGAAGCCCAGTGGTACGGACTCGGAGAGTCCTGAGGCATATATCAATATGATGTTGGTCTTCCTTTTGCTCAGATGACCTTCTGCACACGTCTGAGGAGAATTTTCCCCCAGTTTTTGATAGGTGTCCATAGGAATTGACTTCCAGGTCTCCATCACAGCTGAAGTGAGTGCTGGCAATGAAGATGGTCGATTTGACTGGTTACGTAATCTGCGTGCTAAATCATCCCAGAGCTGTTCAGTGGGATATAAATCGGGGCTCTGAGAAGGCCAGTCCAGTTTTTGAACACCCATTTTGTCAAACTATGTCTGCGCAAGTCTCGATGTATGAATGGAGCAGTTATCCTGCTGGAAGAGAAATGGGCCTTCCCCGAAATATTGCCATAGAGTTGGGAGAGCAGCATTGTCCAGAATGTCCACACACATCTCAGAGTTCATGTTTCCAACCACATGAACTAAGGAACCAGGCGAAACCATGATGCTGCCACCACCAAACTTAAAAGTCGACACAATGCAGTCACGTAAGAAGCGCTCGCCCGGCATCCGCCAAACCCAGACGCGTCCATCGGACTGCCAGATTGTAAAGCGAGATTCATAACTCCAAAGAACATTTTTCTACATGCCCACAGTCCAATGACGGTGAGCTTTGTACCATTGAAATCGACGCTTCGCATCCTGGGGAGTGATGTTCGGCTTGTGAGCGGCTGAACGACCATGGAATCCCAGATTTTTTAACTCTCGACGAACAGTCCTCTTGCAAGCACTAACGCCTGATGAACTTTGGAACTCCTGATTGATTTCAGTCAACGAGGACTTGTGATTTTTTTCGCTACCCTTTTCAGAGTTCTACGGCTGTGTTCACTAATTGTTTTCGGCATGCCACTTCATTTTTCTGCAGTTGCCCTGACTCGACGTTTCTACTTCACAATTACATCACTCACAGTGGATTTTGGCTTCTGTAGAAGGTCCGAAATTTCACGAACTGATTTCCTACAAAGGTGGCATCCCATTATAAAGCCACGATCACTAAGCTCCTTTGACTTACTCAGTGTCTCACAAACGCATAAATATGTCCTGACAAACCACTACCAACACTTTTATAGCTTTCGGTTACGCATCAAATTACGTCACTTGTCAGATCCATTTTTAGGGGGGTGTCCGCATACTTTTGACCAGAAAGTGTACATACATACACAGTCTATTTCGTTAGTAAATGAACCTGTGGAACATGGCCAAAATTTCCTCAGAACTCTGTAAAATTTAGATATATTTGTTGCAATGTCAGAAGTGTGGGTAACAATTTCAATCTTAGGCTAGACAAATATTTAAAAAGGAATTTAAAGAGACTAAAATGTAAATATAAAATATCCATTCTGGAACATTAATATTCCTATAGAACAAGTAGAAAATTTTGGAAAGGATTTTCTGGATATCCGGACAATATGTACGTATGATTTTGAAAACCTGTTTACTAATATTGCCCTTATTCGGTTTGAAAATGGTACTACTAAAGCTGTATTACCTTATAGAAAGCTCCTGACGTACCTGATTTTATGATTTGTGTAATTTTTGTCTGGTTAACAATTACGTTAAGGTAGATAAAAATATTTAATTGCAGATCAATTGTATACGAATGGGTACTAGCTAGTCTAGTACGGAATCTTATTTATTTTGATTTCGTTACTGACATAAGTACAGGGTGTCCCCAAAGAACCTTGACACATTTTAAAAATTTACACAAGGAAAAGTGTACAAAGTAGGAACTAGAAATTCACATGTGTTACCTTATATATTAGAGTTTTTTTTAGTAAAGTCAATGTATTTCCATATGACCAATTATTGTGACACGGAGTGCATCTTGTTTGTAATCAATCTCAGCCTATGTGCGTTACAAAATGGATTCCGTAACACATGACATTGCAGAAATTATGCGTCTTTTGAGTTCTTCAACACTAAGGCCGTCTGCACACGGAGCAACTCAAAAGAAACTGATAACTGACTCAAATCACAAACCAGTCCGTGATGAGTCGCAACCTATGTAATTGAATGGAGCCACGCACACGACGCAACTGGTTACAAACCCGTCCGACGGGTTTGTAACCAGTTGCGTCGTGTTGCGTCGAATTGCTTACCCTTGTCTCATTGGCGTGTGTTTGTTTGTGTGCGTGTGTGTTCGTGTGTGTGTGTGTGTGTGTGTGTGTGTCTAATGTGCTGTACATCATGGGAATTCATAAATGCTGGTAAATACAGGATATGCGAATACTTAAGTTCGTAGTCATGGCGGTGGAGATATTTGTAGTTGGGCAACACAAATGAAAAGAGCAGGACTACATACACTGTGGAGATCCAGGGAAAAGACGCACGATCAGTAAATTGGTTTATTGAAGACGATGATGACATTACACGACACAAGAAATTTTAGCAATACTAACTGTACGTCTTGTAACTTGATAACGAGGCACAAATATACGACATAATAATATCGGCACCGGAATCCAGCCGGAGCTTGAATTCGCTTGGCATCAATGGAACAGCAACGGAATATTTAGAAAGAGACGCGTGGCGATAGAGCAACACAGGACGACAGATCGCGGATATACAAAAACAGGAAAGATTCACGAGCACGGCACGAAGACAGACACTGAAAAAGGACGTGGAGAACCCTTGTTCTCGCATATAGGAAGGATTCATGACCATGTACACCAGGGGGCCAAAAATTTCTAATTGGTTATCGGTGACCATCTGACCTCGTGCGTCAGAAGTTGTATGATCTTTCGGAAGGTGTGAGAAAAACTCGTGTGGTTGACCTATGTTTTGAAAACAACTTTTACTGTTTTGAGCGCGTGCGTTAAGGGACTATTTAGCTAGTTAATTCGCTTATCCTTAGGTCATAATGTGAAATAGGGGGCTATAATTTATTGAAACGTTAACGGGAAAATTTTGGACATGCCTTAATTAGTAAAGGTTGAACGTTGTTATTACAAATATATATATATATATATATATATATATATATATATATATATATATATACAGAATGAAACAAAATAAAAGTGGCCCGATAACAAAAGCAATGATGGTCTACGAAGCAAACTAAAACCGTACCAAATCGATCAAAATCACAATGACAAAAGTACAAGAACCAGAAATGCTTATAATTACGAAATCATGACTTACATTAGACATCGTTAACATTACAAAGTATAACGATATAAAAATCCCTTGAATATATGAATGCAGTGTGACGACTATTTGCAACTCTTCCGTCTATGTAATTAAATGTCGCACGGAAATACCACAAGGGGTTCCATCGTGTGTGCTTAGACTGCGTGGGGCGCATTTTTCAAAAGTCGTATTAAAATCCGACTCTTGAAAATTCCTAATGAATTAGCCCTTTCAAATACTAGCGTTAACTTTGTCTAGACTGCGGGATAAATGACCCAATCGCATGTCACAAGAAGAGAATTCATAGCCCAAATATCATTATTATATAATTACAGAATAGCATCTTAAGAAGGATTATTTCGAGAATATATACTAATAAATATGACAATAAATATACTTGGCTCTAGATACATACATATATACATACATACATATATACATACATACATACATACGTATGTATGTATGTATAGACAGAATAGATAAGAGAGAGCGTAAGATACACGTATATAAACACAGAACGAAACGAAATAACGTGGCCAGACGTGTAACAAACGATATACTGGGCTAGGAAGCGAAGTATCCAAACCGAGCCCCATTAATCTAGACAATATGGAAAACAGAACCATCTAAAACGCTTATAATTACAAAAGGAGGACTTGAGGTACGCATCGTTAACATCACAAAAGTATAACAATCTAGAATATGTGAATACACTGTGACTGCAATTTATAATTCTTCCGTTTGCATAGTGAAATTTCATACGTAAATACATAGCATTGGATATTCCATCGTTTGCTCATAGACTGCGAAAGCATTTTTTCAAGCGTCTTATTAAAATCCGACTCTTGAATAATCCTAATGAATATGCCCCTAGAAATCCTAGCACAAGAAGTAATTTAGACTCTATATAAATGACCATGTCTCCTGAATACAATCTGAGACAAAATGACATTACTGTAAAATTCAATATAGTAATTTATTTTAGGACGGATTATTTCTAGAATATACAGGGTTGTCCGGGATAAAGGTATCCAAAATTTATGACCTATTTTTACGAAACTACTAATTAGAATTTAAAAATATTTATTTAAATAGAAAGAGCATCTCGGCAACTTTTAATATCAATCATAGACTTCGATCATAGTATCACAGATTTCGATGTGTGCACCTTTTGTAGCAGGACAAACATCTAAATGGTAATCCAGTTCTCTCCAAGTGTTTCGTGGCATATTAGGCGTTATTAGACTTTTTTGGGGATTCCTAAAATCCGTTGTGTATAAACAAAAAATTGAAACTGTGGATAAGTTAAAGAAGCATATCATTCCAGCAATTCGTCTCATAACTCCTGATATGCTACGAAACACTTGGAGAGAACTAGATTTCCATTTAAACGTTTGTCGTGCTACAAAAGCTGCACACATCGAAATCTGTGATACTAAGATCGAAATTTATGACTGATATTAAAACTTGGTGAGATTTTTTTTTCTATTTAAATATTTTTTTAAAATTCTAATGGGTAGGTCCGTAAAAATAAGCCATAACTTTTGGATACCTTTAGCCCGGACACCCTGTATATTATTACCAAAAATAGCGATTAAAAAACTCGGTACGAGATTCTAGATGCGTAAGATTATATATATATATATATATATATATATATATATATATATATATATATATATATATATATATATATATATATATATATATATATCATCCCTCAAACCGGCCCACTGGTCATTATGACCTGCAGCGGTGAAATTAAGGGGTGGGGCAGGAGTGGGGAGAGGCGTGAACGCTTGGCTAGTTTTGACATCCTCAGTTAGTTCCTGGACATCAGGGAGAGCACATCAGGCTTTCACAAATGCTCGCCACTTGCCAGTAAGTTGCAATTTTGTAAAAGTATGGAGGTCAAAATGACCGGTAAACCTGTTATTGCCCCTGAGCAATAGTAGGCCTACCGGTCCTAATAGGGATTTCAGTGTTCTGTGCGATTTTTAAAGTATCCCGTGAAGCCTTGACATCAATCTTCTCTACCTCAATCACTGGCAGGATGATTTTTCGAGCAATTATGTCTGAGAAACATTGTGCAATTCTTTTAAGAGCCCTACGATTTGATAATCTAGATATCAGATCAAAATAAATTAAATAAATTGAATAAATAAGTGTAGATGATTTTTCCCTCACTATTCATCTCTAATATAAATCAAACAACCCTGAGCCCAATATCCACATGTAGTTCCATCGTAATAACGCAAAAATAACAGCATTTTAGGCTTGGGGGTCAATTTGACCGATAGTCCTGATAGTGGCAACAAATTCATGGGTCGGTTATATATATATATATATATATATATACAAGGTGAAATTTTTATTTACAGACATACAACAAATGTAATGTTTCTTTAGGAAACGAAACATTCGGAACAAACCACTTTCATCTGAACAACAAAAACGCAGGAACGATTGTGTTATTTATCATAACGATTGTAATCATCAAAAACGACTGTAGTTAAAAAATGAGAACATGAAGTATACATCGTTAACATTACAAAGTATCAGAATCTGAAACCTCTTATATATACGAATACACTGTGACGACTATTTAAACCTCTTTCTTCTACGTAACTAAATGCTGCACGTAAATACCACTGGGAATTCCATCTTTTAAGCATAGACTGCGTATTTTTCAAAAATCGCATTAAAATCCGACTCTTGAAAATTCCTAACGAATAAGCCCTGTCAAATTCTGGAGCCAGACAGAGTCTAGACTCCAGGATAAGTGACCTAATCTCATGTTTGTAGAACAAAATTTAGAACCTACATAACATTGCTATATGGGTACAATATAACAATTTTAGGAAGGCATTTTTTCGATGATATATATTGAAATAGAAATAACGATATAAAAATAGATTCGATATTTCAGATACATAAGGAGATGTTATCGATCAGTTGCATTATGTTTTATCCTCTGTTAAGGCTTTGGAAGAGCAGTCCTATTGGATTCACTCAACTCCATGTTAACCTATGGGGAAATTGTTCCGAATGATGATTGACTGGAATGGAATTTTTCTTATTAAAATATGTACTCCCGAACATAAAAATTTTTTTTTTACTCGGTATGTTGTTAATTTTAAAAATTACATCTACGAGAGTAAAATCATTTCCGTCTAAAACCATGAATACTACAATTTTTCAGCTTGCCCATCACTTTCCCTTCTTTTAACCCCTTAACGATCGCATAATTTTGTAGAAAACAGTAAAAAAAAAGGGCCTATTTTTTCCCGGAGGATTCCATTTATTTCTTAATCTGCCACATCTAGTTTTAAAAAACCCATCCGCAATTGCATTGTAAATAGACTGGTGCTGCCATCTGGGATGTGAAATAAGAGATAAAAAATTTTCATGGAAAATGAAATGAATTGTTTTTAATCTTTTTGTTGAATTACTTTTAAACACCCCAGCCCGGAAATATCACGGGCATGAGAAGCAGAGGGCAAAACCTCCCCCCCGTAATTTTGATGGGAGTGAGAAGGAAGGGGTTAAGAAAGCCATCATTTTGTCCGACTGAGGTTTAGCCTAGTCGGGGAGGTATTGAGGTTTAGCCTTATCAAACAACAGTGGTCCCGACAGCTATCGTAATCAAGAGTTCAGAACTCCGATGAAGGATTTAATCCTCCGGATCGCCTGTCAGCGGATCCAGGCGCATTGCGGCTTACCTAGAAATGAGATAGTGGACCGTCTAGCCAAGATGGGTTCAGAGGTTTTGCAAAAACCTAACAGGTCCTTGACTTACCAATTCCTCTAAGTAGAAATTACCTACAAAAATACTTTTAAACTAAAGTCTAATAAATCCCCAAGAGAAAAGTCATGGGCTTCTTTATGTAACGATCCTTCTGTTCCTGACTCACAGCGTTTTCCTGCGGTCGAATGTTTTAGATTTTTGACCGGACATGACTCTCTCCGGTCACATATTTTCCGGATTTGTCTAGCTCTAGCTGATTCACCCGATTGCGTCTTTTGCTATTCAAATCAGCCTATTACTACATTACATCTTGAAGTGTGCTCTGCACTTTCAAATTTTAAGTCCCTTTGTTTTGAAATATTAGAGAACCAGTGGACTAGCGGCCAAATAACCGGGAGTTGTCAAATAAATTACAATTTATCCCCGAATCAGAAAAATTTTAAAGAATTTCTGGCATTTCTTTTTAAGTATGAATAAGATAGAAGAGCCAAAAATTCAAAATTTAGGTGATCTTGAAAAACGGAAGAAACTCAAATTTGTCAAAGGAACTGCGAGGTTTAAGGAATTTTTCCAACATTTCTGAAAAGCCTATTTATCCACTGTTTAATGGTGTCCCTAAACTAAATAAATGGGTGGATGTGTTTGAACTATTTTTTAAAACAAACTGATTAACAAGTAAATATCATGATCCCAAAAGGTTTGTTCAGCAGAATTTAACACACTGTATTTTTTTTATTATACACAAATATATGTTGTTCTTACATATGGCAATTTGAAACTTAGTCCATACAAATCTGGCCACTCACCAAAACAAACAGAAACCACAAAAACATTTCAAGAGGAACGACCAAAATAGGCCCCGAAACACAGTTAGAGTTCAAAATGTTAAAGTTCATATGTTAGAGTTCAAAATCCCTAATTTGGCCAGGTGTTCGGCCAGGAAGTCATGCCCGGTTCTTAATCTAAAATTAGCCACAGCCACTTTATTTATTTTTTTATTAAACTTTTTCCAGTCATTCCAAATAGTCTCCCAGACTTTTCCCTTATATACCCAAATTATATAAAAGTATGAAACATGTTTTGTTCAAGACAAATAATTGTGTAAGCATTTATTTATTTAAACTCAAATGCCATCGGGATTTTCATAAAATCCAAGCAATATTTTTTTAGGAATTTTTTTAGGAATAATATATTAGGTTAAACTGAAGACCTAGTGCTTCACGTTTGTAACTTGACAGAACCATAATTTTGTTAATGTATAACATAGAAAAATCAGCATGTTAATATAACTAGAATTTACATATATGAAAGACCGGAGATAAATTTTTAAAAATGTTTTCAATTATTCCATAAAAATTATGTTTTACTGGAGATCTGGTGTTTCACGTTCAAGCTGTAATTGTGTTAACTTTTAACTAGGAAAAATCAACATTTTAATAAAACTGTGCCTCATAAATTTAAACGACTGAAGATGAAATTTTCAACTGTTTAAAAATCAGCCTTATAATAATTACAAGATAAAAAGAACTTTTATATACCATGTTTTTAAATTTTGTGTTGAATCATATAAACTTAACAGTTCTATGTATTAATAAATACTTTTAAAATTTTTTTTGATAAATTATCCTATTAACTTGAATGAAAATGAAGTTAATTGGAAGTTAGCATTCGTTTAACTTTTCGTTCCCGTCCCGGCCGATAGATGGCTGCAACAGTCTACACAACAAAATTAACTGAAAATGAATTCAAATCTGCTTAAAGACGGCAAAAAGTATTAAAAAAGTGCATTGTCAGCGTGTTCTGAGCTATTCTAAAAGTTTCAAATGTCTGGCTAGTCGGGAAGTTAGTTAAAAATCGATTGCTAGATTTGTACTGGACAAACAAACACACACAAACTAGAAAGCGCGTTAATAAAAACATGGTGAAAATTTATATTTGGTAGCAGTCCTGCAAAAATATTACATTGTTAGTTTTAACTGAAGAGTAAGCACTTCACGGTTTTAACTTGACAAAACTCAAATTTTGATGACTTTGTAAAATCAGTATTTCTGAACCCAAAACCAACATGTTTGAAAACTAGCCATAAGATTTTTAAGTTAATTTTTTAAACTTTCTGTATTATAATTAAATTTAATCGGAGAGATAACAGCTAGAATAATACTAGAGTTATTAAATTTTTTCACGAAGCATTTATTATGAAAATAGTTATTTGCTAAGAATATACATTTTATCCCTCGCAAAATTAGTGTATATTGCAGGCAGATATTTGAAGAATGTAGCATTGTGAGGTTATTCTAGAATTACAAATATTTACCTTCGCTCAGCCAGATCAGACGTCGTCTAGACAGAATTTATTACGTGTATTTTAGAGGTAAAGTGGAGTTAAATATACAAGTTTAATGGCCGATGTATGTTAACATTGAGATTTCTTATCGTTACACGGGGACGTTACATCAGAATGCATGTTATAATATGGTATTTAATACAGATGAGGTTGTTTGCTAGCTTACCTTAAAGAATACGTATATAAAAACTTCAAACATATTTTAATGGATTTAGTAGTTGCGCTTGCAAGCATACATAACTGATTTTAAAAAGGAACACAGTGATAAAAGAGGTAATATTTTATTATAATGATAATTTATGCAATATAATGTGTTATATAATTGAGTGAATTGCATAATGTAATAGCTTGTGTCACAAACCCATTTCAATTTGAAAATATAAGACGTAAAAATGCGGTTAAAGGGAGTTGAAGCAAAAAACTCTTAAGAAGGCGCATGACCTTGCAGCTCGACGAAATGACTATCAATGTAGTCCAATTCAAACCACAAAAACTCAAATAATATTAGAAGAAGAAATTTTCTTTCTTTGTATATATAAAGTACACATTTTGGTCATATATGAAAATGGAAATTATAAATCTACTAGCTGAAAACCCGCACTTCCCTACGGAGTATATTCCAATTAAATATAATGGTTAATGTATCCAATTAATGGTAAAAAAATAAATATATTTATTTATAATAAATACGACGATCAATGTATACAATTGATGTAATACATATATATATATATATATAAATCGTAACGGATATTTTTATAGACAAAATAATGTAGAATAAAGCATTCAAATTAAATCTAATGGAAAATACTAAAGAATATAGTGCAGTTCATATAGTACAGTTTGAGGAACATTTCATTTACGGTATTTTAATATTTTTATGGATAATGTCCACTGGTCTACCGCATTAGCAAGAAGAAAAAAAAATATTTTTCTTTGTCTATTTCGTTGTTATGCACGGGACGATAAATTAATTTAAAGTACCAGAAAAATAAATCACGTGATCAGCATTTAATAAATTTAATTCTAATAATTAATCTTTGAAAATTCACCAAAAATCAGAAAATGGAGGTAAAGAATCAAAAAAGATTTCATTTTTAAGGAATTTTTATGATCTTTCTCGTGGTATAAATTTTAAAACCCTCAAATTATTATTTTAAATGCAAAATTTTAAAAAGTTACTAAAAAAGCTTAAAATTTAATTTCAAAAATCTTTCATAGTGCACCCCTACACTATAAGAAGAATCGCCGTGCAAAATTTCAGCCCTTTAGGTCCGGCGGTTTGGTCTGTGCGTTATATGTCAGTCAGTCAGTCAGTCAGTCAGTCAGTTACGGAACTGTTTTATATATATAGATAAACAATTATAAAATTAGTAGTTAAGAATTTTATATGATAAACTGGTGATTAAAAATCATAAAGTGCTGTGCGCATCATAAAATTGAGATATGTGCATACAGAAAATAATTAATTGTTAGAATACACTTGTAATATATTTACATGTAATGTAAAACCAAATAAATTGTAAAAAAAATATTATTTAAATTAAAAATTGAGCATATAATTTGAAAACTTCAAAAATGATCACAATTATTTGCATAATTTTTCCGCATAAAAAAAGTATTCCAGAATTACACATTTTTCTGGTTTTAAAATGTAGAGTACCATGAAATATACTAATGAGTGTATTTTTACCATGTTTTTATTAACCCCCCTTCTTGTTTGTTTGTGTGTGTGTTTGTCCAGTACAAATCTTGCAATCGATTTTTAACTAACTTCCCTACTAGCTAGACATTTGAAACATTTAGAATAGCTCAGAACACGATGACAATGCATTATTTTAATACTTTTAACCATCTTTAAGCAAGATTGAATTCATTTCCAGGTAATTTTGTTTTGTAGACTGGTGCAGCCATCTATCGGCCGGGATGGGAACGAAAAGGTAATCGCAAGTTAACTTCCAATTAACTTCATTTTAGTTCAAGTTGATGGGATAATTCATAAAAAAAATTTAAAAGTATTTATTGATAAATAGAATTGTCAAGTTTATATGATTCAACAGATAATTTAAAAACATGGTATTTAAAAAGTTCTTTTTATCTTGTAATTATTATAAGTTTCCTATTGATAGTTTAAAAGAAATACTGCACACATACTCAAATTAGCAGTTAACCTGCAAGGGGCATACGATAGATAGATAGACAGATAGATAAGTAGCTGGGCAGATAGTGAAATAGATAGACAGACAGATGGATAGATAGATATAGATAGACAGATAGATAGATATAGATAGATAGACAGACAGATATATAGATAGATTGTTAGAGGTAGAGATAAATAGATAGTAATAGAAAGATATAGATATATAGATAGACAGAAATACATAGATTGAAATATATTGAAATATAGATATACAGAGAGACAGAGATGCATAGATAGATAGATATTGAGATAGAGATATATAGTGATAGAGAGACAGAAATATATAGATAGATAGATATTGAGATAGAGAGATAGGGAGACAGAAATACATAGATAGATAGACAGATATTGAAATATAGATTTACAGAGCTAGAGAGACAGAGAGTCATAGATAGATAGATAGATAGAGATAGAGATATATAGTGATAGAGAGACATCAATACATAGATACATAGATAGATAGAGAGATAGAGAGACAGTAATACATAGATAGATAGATAGATATTGAGATATAGATATATGGAGATGGACAGACATACATAGATAGATAGATAGATATTGAGATATAGATACATAGAGATAGACAGAGATACATAGATAGATATTGAGATATAGATATGTAGAGATAGACAGAGATACATAGATAGATAGATATTGAGATAGATATATATATATAGAGAGAGAATAACTTGATTTATATTATTTTAAATTTAAAGGTAATCAATCTGATAAAAACAATGTAAACAATTTCTTACTATTTCAAACAGTCGTGTTCAATCAAATTAAATGGTCTTTTACTGTCCCTTTATGCCCGCAAAAACATCAGATATAACTTCAAATAATTTAACTTATATTTTGGTTTGCAAAATGTATTTAAATGTAACGACGTATAAAAGAAATAGATCATATAATTACATTTCTGGGACAAATGAATGACATTAGATCGATATTTAGTTAATTCCGACCTGCCTCGCATGTTAATCGGCTTTTTAATACTATTTTTCATTCCTATTTAAAGATAGTTAAAAATACTATCAAGGAAAATTAACAATTGGGAAAACTACTTATTAGGGCTAATAGCTCGGGGTAATTGTTTGAAATGTTCGTTTTATAACCGCCCATTAATGTAAGGCTGCATGTAACAGAAACGTAAAAATAACCCATTTGAAATAATTGAAATAAATGGGAACTCTTAATGTCTGCTAAACATGAAACAAATATTTCTGAAATTATTGGGGAGGAATAATTGGAGAAAATTACGCGAAGGAAATTGAAACATTTTTTTGAGTGGTTATAATTTTATTATAAACAATCCATTGCGGCTCTTCAATTAGAGAGTAGATTGGAGTGGCGAATTGAAACAATTTCCGTTAATAAGTTTTGTTATTTTAAAAAGGTCTGAGACGAAAATAATTTCATTTTTTGATGCATTCATATTTGTTGGGGATTTTTTTTGTTTTTTTTACCGTGAGAAAATGTTATTTATGATGTGATTTAAAATGTGAGTGAGTTAAAAAATTTTATTTCTTCATTCGCTCTCATTTGGTGATGATTTTTTTCACGAAAAATGTAATTCAAGTGAATTGTGTATATTTCATTTCATTATAAAAAATGCTTATGCTAAACTATTTTAATATTTATTGTATAAGAAAAGCACATTCACAATTTTGAATTTCAAATGCTTATTAAAGCAAGACGCATAAGCGATATAGCTTGACATACATACACTTATACGTATTTATATATATATATATATATATATATATATATAATAAATACAACGACCAATGTATACAATTGATGTAAAAAAATAAAAAGTACACTGCTGTCCACTGTAAATGCAACACCCTGAAGGAAACATGCAAATAGCATGAAATTTACAACATGCATTAGCGGAGGTAAGATATGCAAATGATTAGAATTTCAACGCAGACGGACATCACGCTCGCGTGTGGCGCCACTTCAAAGCGCTATTTAAGGCTTGGAGATTTCGACGATTTCAAGTTCGGCAATTATGTTTTTCTTGTGGTTTTTTAAAAAAAAAACGATCAATTATGCCTCGTCGAAAACAGCGATCATCTTTTGATCAAGTATCCGAGTTCGAAAGAGGAAGAATAGTGGCCTACCGAGATTGTGGATTATCTTTCAGGGAAATCGGTAGTCGTGTTGGAAGAAACCAAACAACTGTAATGCGGATATGTGATCGTTGGATGCAGGAGGGTACGACGGACCGGCGTGTTCGATCGCATCCAGTTCAGCGCACCACTTCACGTGATGACAGGCAAATTGTGCGCATGGCAGTGACGGATCGCTCAGTCACATCACGAACCATAGCACAGCACATGCAGTTTGTACCGCATCATCCAGTGTCTGCGCGTACCATTCGACGCCGTTTACAGCAGAGTGGTCTGTCCGGAAGACGTCCATTGCTTTGTCTACCCTTGACGCAGAACCACAGACGTCTCCGCCGCCAATGGTGCGATGACAGAATGATGTGGACGACAGAATGGAAGGAAATTGTCTTTACTGACGAGTCACGCTTCTGTCTGCAACACCACGATGGTCGCATTCGAGTCTGGAGACACCGTGAAGAGAGGATGCTGAACAGCTGCGTTATGCACCGCCACACTGGTCCTGCACCGGGTATTATGGTATGGGGCGGTATTGGATATCACTCTTGCACACCTCTAGTACGCATTGCCGGTACGTTAAACAGACAGCGCTACATCTCCGAGGTGTTGGAGCCAGTTGTCCTTCCTTACCTTCAGGGCTTGCCCACAGCCATATTTCAACAGGATAATGCGCGACCACACGTGGCACGCATTGTCCAACGGTTCTTCGTCAATCGTCAGATTGAATTGCTTCCCTGGCAGCCTCTCTCTCCGGATCTTTCGCCGATAGAAAACATGTGGTCCATGGTTGCTCTACGATTGAACCAGCTTCCATCCCCAGCTGCCACAGCAGATCAACTTTGGCAACGTGTGGAAGCTGCTTGGTCTGCTGTACCCCAAGAACTCATCCAAAGTCTCTTTGAATCAATGCCGAGGCATGTGGCAGCGGTGATCTCCAACAATGGCGGCTACTCTGGCTACTGATTTTGGAAGGAAACACACTTCACAGAAGTATATAAATTTAATCATTTGATACTTGGTCAACATGTTATATACAAAATAAATTTTGTTGTGATATCTCTTGTCTTTCTTGGTGTTGCAATTTGGGTGGCCAGCAGTGTATATTTATAAAAAAATCGTAAAAATCGATATTTTTATAGACGAAATAATGTAGATGAAAATATTCAAATTAAATATAATAGGACATACTAAAGAATATAGTACTGTTAATATAGTACAGTTTGAGGATCATATCTTTTACTGTATTTTAATATTTTTTTGGATAATGTCCGATCGTCTGCCGCATTAGCAAGAAAAATTTTTTTTTGTCTATTTAGTTGTCCTGCCCGTGACGAAAAATTTATTTAAAGTTCCAGAAAAAGACATCACGTAATCAGCATTTAATAAATTAAATTCTAAAAAATTATCTTTAAAAGTTCACTAAAAATCAGAAAATGGAGGTAAAGATTCGAAAAAGATTTCATTTTAAAGGAATTTTTATGATCTTTCCCGTCATATAAATTTTATAACCCTCAAATTAATATTTTAAATGCAAACTTAAAAGAAGTTACAAAAACAGCTTAAAAATTTAATTAAAAAAAATCTAAGAAGAATTTTTCAAATATATTTCATAGTGCACCCCTACACTATAAGAAGAATCGCCATGCAAAATTTCAGCCCTTTAGGTCCAGCGGTTTGGTGTGTGCATTATCTGTCAGTTAGTCAGTCAGTCAGTCAGTCAGTTACGGAACTGTTATATATATATATATTATATATATATATATATATATATATATATATATATATATATATATATATATATATATATATATATTATATATATATATATATATATATATATATATTATATATATATATATATATATTTGTGTGTGTCTGTGTGTGTATGTATATATATATATATATATACACTGAAGTGCCACTGAATTAGGGATAGCAAAGCCTATGCAAATTGTGTAGCGCTGCGCATCATGTATGCGCAAGTGAGGGCGCTGTGGTAACTGAATATATATAGCGCGTACTGTGGTTGTTCTGAATTGCCAGTATGGGTAAACTGCCTGATTTAGACGCCTTCGATCGCGGACAAATCGTAGAAGCGCTACGCATGGGCTATTCAATTTCCGAAATCGTCAGACAGCTAGGATTTTCAAGGTCGACAGTGTCAAGAGTATACCAAGAATACATGGATGGTGGAAAAAAAACTAGCGATCGGGCAAACTGCAAAGGATAATTAGCCTTGAGAGTGCGTGGTGAGAAACGGCTCAGGCTTATTGCACGTAGCTAGCGAAGCCAAACATTAGCTCAAATTACCACCCAGTTTAATGACGGTGCCAGTCGTACAGTCAGTAAACGGACTGTGCAACGCTCGCTTCACCGTATGGGTTTCGGGAGCCGTCAACCTACAAGAATACCATTGCTCTATACTCGCCATCGGGCTGCACGTCTTGCCTGGTCAACAGAGCACAGAGACTGGAGTGTAGAGGACTGGAAACGAGTAGCATGGAGTGATGAATCTCGATTCCGACTACTTAACGCCGACGGGAGGCTGAGAAAATGGCGTCAGGCTCATGAAGCCATGGATCCTGCATGCCTGGCTGGAACTGTACAAGGGCATGGTGGCTCAATCATGGTCTGGGGTGTTTTTTCGTGGCACAGTTTGGGATCTTTGGTGCGTGTACCAACCTCCCTCAATGCAATTCGGTACGTAGAGTTGCTGGGTGATCACCTCCATCAGTTTATGTTGTTCTGTTATCCGCACGGTAATGGAGTTTTCCAGCAAGACAACTGTACCTCTCACAAGTCCCGGTTGGCTACTGGCTGGTTGGATGAGCATTCCTCTGACTTCTCTGTCATGAATTGGCCACCTAGAAGCCTAGACTTAAATCCTATTGAGCATCTTTGGGATGTTTTGGAACAAGGCGCGAAACGCCATCACACAGCACCAAAGAACCTTACGGAATTATGGACAGCTTTAGCCAATATTTGGCAAGCCAATCCCGTGGAACGTTTCCAGAAACTTGTTGAATATATGTCTCGTCGTGTGGCAGCCGTTATCAAGGCCAGAGGAGGCCCAACTCGTTACTAGGTAGGTATCTCTAATTTAGTGGCACTTCAGTGTATATATATATATATATATATATATATATATATATATATATATATATATATATATATATATATATATATATATATATATATATATATACATCATGCATATACACTAAAGAGGCAGAAATACTGGTACACCTTCCTAATATCGTGCAGGACCCCCACGAGCACGCAGAAGTGCCGCAACGCGACGTGCCATGGACTCGCCTAATGTCTGAAGGTAGCTTGAAGACCATTCACACCATGAATCCAACAGGGCAGTCCACAAATCCATAGCAGTGCAAGGGAATAGATATCTTTTCTGAACAGCACGTTGCAAGGCATCCCAGATATGCTCAATAATGTTCGTGTCAAGATTTAGGTAGCCAATGGAAGTGTCTAAAGTAAACTCTCGACATGTGGGGTGTCGCACTGTCCTGTTGGAACTGTCCAAGTCCGTTGGAATGCACGATGGACATGAATGGGTGTAGATGATCGGACAGGACGCTTATGTACTCGTTGTCTGTCAGAGTCCTCTCTAGACGTATCAGGGGTCCCATATCACAGCAACGGCACACGCCCCATACCATCACAAAGGCTCCACAAGTTTGGACAGTCTACTGTTGACATGTAAGTTCCATGGATTCATGAGGATGTGTTGTTTCCAGTCGTCAACAGTCTAATGCAGGTGTTGGGAACTCAAGCTTTGTGCCGTGCAATCAACAACGGTACACGAGTAGGCCTGCGGATCCAAAAGGCCATATCAATGACGGTCCGTTAAACAGTCTGCACGCTGACACTTGCTGATGAACCAGCATTGAAATCTGCAGCAATTTGAGGAAGTGTTGCACGTCTATCTCGTTCAAGGATTCTCAACAGTCGCCGACGGTACCGTTCGACGCTCACGGTACACTCGTCAAATGGTCGTGCGCGAAAATCCAAATTGCATCGCTACCTCGTAGATGATATGTCCCATCTCACACGCGCCCACTACAACGCCATGTTCAAAGTCACATAAATCGTGATAACCTACCATTGTAGCAGCAGGAACCGATCTAACAGCTTCGCCAGACACTTGTTTTCTTATATAGCCGCTGCCGAACGATCGCGTTACGCTGATAGGTTGTATGTCTCCGTTGTTTGCATACGCACGCCTGTACCAGTTTGTTTGGCTCTTCAGTATACATTCACGCACACACACATACATACAAATTTAGTGAAACGTCTATCGACGGACACTCCTCAAAACGGTCACTTCACTTCGGAGTCATGACTGGAGTTTCACTTTACATATATTCGAATACACACACAGACAGACAGACACACACACACACACACACACACACATATATATATATATATATATATATATATATATATATATATATATATATATATAAACATTAAGGGAACAAAGGACCTTGAGCTTCGGAATTTTTAACTTTCAATTTTTAACTCTATAAAAAATGAGAATAAATTGTATTCTTTTTTACTACATTTAAAATCCTTAGAATCCAAAATAAGGAATTTTTGGCAGAAAAATGCTTTTTTTCAAAAAAAATTTCAAAAATGCTAGCATTCTTCAAAATGCTCCATGTGCATTCCGAAGCATTTAAAAACCTTATATATTTTAGCATAAATTTACCGTATATATATAAATATAATTGTGCAAAGAATTTGTGTTTGTATGAATCTAAAGCCATAAGTAATAATTCTCTTTTTTAATTTGAATTAATTTTTTTTTACGTTTTTGCTTTATTTCATAGTCTACAAATTTGAAAAATATCTGTGATGTCAAAGAGTGATGCACTTGTGTTTGGAAAACACTCCAATTAACAATCCTGAGAAATTTGAAAGAAATCAAAAGAAAAAGTAAGGCGCATGGAGTATTTTGAAAAATGCTATCATTTTTAAATTTTTCTTTTGATAAACAGGTCTTATTCTTGAAAAAAATACCTATTTGTGAATTCTAAGTGTCTTAAATAAAGTAAACAAGAACATAAATTATTCTCATTTAGTATAAAGAGTAAATTATTGAAAACTTAAAACAAAGTTGAAGGTCCCTTGTCCCTTTAACTCGAGAGCTAATTTAATTCCAAACGTACGTTTGAGAATAGCAATTTAAGAAGTTAGAAAATTTTGTCGATTAAAGTACAAATTTGCGTACGATTACTACGTACTTTTGCTATCCTAACACAAAATATGTTCAATTATTAGGAATTTTTCCGCACCCTTACGGAGCCCCTTTTTCCTTCTTTTGAACGGGAAATTTCATACCTCCTTTGTAAGAGTGGCCATAAAGGGGGTTATATATATATATATATATATATATATATATATATATATATATATATATATATGTATATGTGTACATACATATATATATATATATATATATATATATATATATATATATATATACATATATTCATTCTTGATTCGGTATTCTTGGGATACATACTATCCCACCCCGTAAGGAAAAGGTTAAGAACTCCTGAAAAAAATCAGTAAATCTCCCACAGTATTTACGATAACTTACAGATCAGAAATACATAGCTCAATAAGACTGAATTTGTATGTATCAGAATGGTTCAGGACGCACGAAGTCTCTCTTCTCTCTCAACAAATAGACTGATCGCCACAGAGTCTGGACTGCGTGGGGAAAAACTTGGAATGACGCGTAAGAACAACTTAATGAACGAATTTAAATCTTTCGTCATCTGCCCGGATTTTAAGACAAAATTTCAAACAAAAACAACCAATAAATTTTTTTTTGCGAAAGTATGCAGTGTGACGCCCAACGTTCACTGTTCGAAGTTGGACAAAAGGAATATTCATAAGACAAAATATTCTAACCAAGACAGCGCACTTTGTTATAAAATTATTATGCCTAATTTCAAGAATTGAGGAGTGGTCAACACTTCGGCTTTCGTCGCCGATGGAGTTCTGACGAGTGCCAGTGAATGCTGTCGTGTCTAAGCCGGATGTCATTGAATCTAAAGGCCTGAAAGCCCCCATGTGGTGGTAATGGTTTCGGGGAAGGTAAGATACGCGACACCCCTGGGCAGCACGTACTAGGACCCTGGACAGCGCCACTAAAAAATATGACGCGGCACCATAAGACAGCGCCCCTTGAGGGGGGGGTCGGGCAGATTTGGGGTGGTACCTGGCAATTTAGGACTCAACCGTTGTGGTGCCACAAAAACGAATCGGCATTTATGGACTCCGTCTTCAGTGCATGGGCAAACAAAAGAGACAAAAAAAACAACCAGAATCGAAGTGTGAAAAATAAGCTCCATATCGCCTTTCAAAAGGTATCGTCAATAAAACGATTTATTACACAACATCTGGCATAAGGCCGAGTGTTTTTTTTTTATATGTCAACCTTTGCGACTGTAAACAACGCATTTGTGCAACGTTCACCGCATTTCACTGCCAAAATAACTGAGTTTGTCGAGATATTTTTTTAAAAAAAAGTCGCCCCCAAAAAAATCCAGATAAAGCAAACTTTTTCAGATATAATGTATTTACCAATAAACTGATGTGTACACGGCTTTGAAAACAAATTAAAAAATATGACTTTCAAAATTGTTTTTGAATGGACGGAGATAATGCGCCTCTCCTTGGAAAAATCTGGAGTAGGAAAAAAAAAAAAAGGAAAAGCGCAAAATGTTAAGCGCGGAGAATTTTTAAAGACTGTCATTAAGCGCAGCTGGCAGACAAACTTAGACAAAGAGTCTAGACGCGCAGTTTGCTAAAGAATTAAAAAATTTTCGTTTATTTCATTTTTTTTAAAAGTAATAATAAAAAAAATCAGCTCGGAGAAAACATTTCAGAAATATGGATTTCTTTGAACTGGTAATGAGCCCTAAAATGCGCAAAGCTGAAAAATGGAGAGGAGGGGGGGAGGAAGAAATGATGTTTTTATTCAATGTAATTATAGATAACCGTGTATGCTAATTAAGAAAATGACTGTAAATTTCCATTTTCGGCTATTTTAGAAATTAAAAACATGTGTAACAATTCCGGGAAACAAATATGAACATTCTGTATTTATAGATGACGCTAGTGATTTAAAAGCGCTTAGCGTCTTTCGATGAATTCGGGCACTGGTAATTGAAGCGTTTCCCTTTTTCAGGTTAACTGTTTCGTAAAACATGTCGTGCAGTGTATTAATGAAATTCGAAGCTTAATGATTAGTTGCGCAGGGGTCAGCATAAGGGAAAAAATTTGGGCTTCCCGGCTGGTCATTTATATTTCAACACATCACGTGCGGGCGACGGACTATTCCGTGTTCACTTTTCAACACACTTGCGTACGTGCACACATACACACAGATACATATATACATACATCCATATATACACACAAACAAACATGCACACATACATACGTATACACTTACACATATGCATATATATATACAACATACATACATATATACAGGTATATATACACATACATACATGTATACATACATACATATATAAACACATATGTATACACATAAATACACACATATGTATATACACAAATGCATCCATATACACACGTATACATACCCATATATGCGCATACATACACGCACATGCACACTTACATGCACACATACGTATATACACAAATACATCCATATACACACGTATACATACCCTTATATACGCATACATACAAACACATGGACAATTACGTACGTATACACACGTGCACAAATACATACGTATACACATACACACACACAGATACATATATACACACATATGTATACACATAAATACACACATATACACACATTTGTATACATATAAATGCACACATATACACACAGTTGTATACACATAAATGCACACATATATACATAGATACACACATATATACATACATACACATATTTATATATATATATATATATATATATATATATACAAATACATACACGTACATACACAATTACGTACGTACACACATATATACTTACATATATACATACACATACACGTATATGTATACATATACATACACACATACATACGCACATATATTATGTAACACAGTTACATGTATATGTATACATACACACGTATAAGTACCCTTATATAAGTATACTATATATACATACATACACATACAACGCTTGTCTGTGGGAATTACAACGTGGGTGACAGAAAATTCCGTTCCTACTTTGTCCGTGCTTTTTCTGAGAGTCGGGACCTTTTCATGTGTTTAAAACTAGCCAATTTATGCCCGTTCCATTTCTACAGTTATTAATTTAAAATATTTTGTAATTTTTATAGGTGAATTAAAATTATTTTCATATTTCCTCCAATAATTGAATTTCCTCACAGTGACCAGTATAACAATAATTTTAAAAAAATGTATTAAATTCCGACGACAACTTCAAACGTGAATGCAAATTTTAGGTTGTCGAGTGTACTTCACGGTATCGCCAAAAGTTACTCGCTGCATGCAAGTTAAGATGTCCAGATCTTGTAAATTGATAAGAGAAGGGATATTCGACCGATGTGAAAGAATGAAGGAGATTTATGATTTGTTTACAAATGTGAGTGAGTTAAAAAATTTTATTTCATGATTCGCTCACATTTAGTGACGATTTTTTTTCTTAAAGATAGCGATTTATGGATTTTAATTTACGATTTTTAAAAAGCATTTTACACTTTTTCATAAAACATTCTTACGCTAATGTATATTGATATTGATCATTATATAAGAAACATACATACTACAAGTTGTACTTGAAATGCTTGTTAAAACCAGAGTTTTAATGAATGATTTAACTCAAATGATCTGAAAAACATGTAAGAATTCTTTTTCTTTACAATCATTGGTATATTTTTGTAATTACAATAACTGTTATGAGCATTTTGAATGGAAAAATTCATGCATTATAATCCTGAGCTACCGTATTTAAATATGGTAAAACCCCCCTAATAAGGTCCTGGAAATTTCAATTTGACAGTTTCAGCTTTGAATATCTGTTCGGCTTTTCTCTCCTGTCAGTAGTAATTGCGACTTAATTTAAACTGAAAAGAACCAAAATTCCTCCTTTGTTTTATTGAGATTTCCGATATTTTTTTTAATTCCTGATGGCCAGTTACGTTCAAAGTTAGAAGAAAATGAAAACTCTAAAAATTAAATGTATTTATATATTAAGAGGACAGAAGAAAATCTCAAGATGTATATTCTTATAACATATCTTTAAGAATGTAACTTTCACGAAATGTGTTGACAGAATCCCCCAGGGTAATCGATGAAAAAAGTAAATACACGTTTATTCGTTGGGAAAATATGTATTTTAGAACCACACTGATTTTCAGATGATTGATCTCAAATTACATGACTAAATGTCAAATACACGAGTATCATTACCATGTTTTTATAACTCGCTTTCTTGTTTGTTTGTTTGTGTGTGTGTTTGTCCAGTACAAATCTTGCAATCGATTTATAACTAACTTCCCGACTAGATAGACATTTGAAACTTTTAGAATAGCTCAGAACACGATGACAATGTATTCTTTTAATACTTTTAGCCGAAAAAATCCGGAAGGTAGCGCTTCGATCGAATTCAATGCTTGCACTTTTGTGTAACAGCGTTTGAAGATTTTGAAACCATAATACATGGGAATTTAGTTTGTTTGCAAAAATATTGTGCGAAAAATTAAAAAAAAAATTGTAAAAATTAAAGTTTATAATGTCTGTGGATAGTGGAAACGATTAAAATGTGATTATAATTAAATAAAAGAGACTGAAAAAGAATAATTAAGTGAAGATTTCTGCAATTAAGAGAGAATTGTCAAGTTTGTATGATTCAAAAGAAAAATTAAAAACGTGATATATATAAAGATCTTTTAATTTTGTAATTATTTATACAAGTTAAAATAAAGTTAATTATCTATACCTTTATAAAATCACTGTTAGAATGTATTATTTAATAAATCTATTGGCATTATCTATGAAGGAAATATATAAAGAAAATAAATACCCGTTTATTCGTTATGTAAAACTATCGTTGTAACTCCTCTGAATTTCCGATGACTAATGTCAAATTACAAGATTTGATGTATAAATGATAATCAGGTAAATTGACAAGTTACAATTCAAATAACTTTTTATGCATTTATATAATCTCTATAAGAATGTATTTCTCCCAATATATGTGGATCTATGAAGGTAACCTATGAAAGTTTTTCGGCATGTGAAGGGTATTTTTCACACTGCTCTGATTTTCCGATAATTGATATCAAATTAAACGAGTATCAAAATACAGTGTAAATAATGACATATATAGATTTATAAAAATCACCTTAATAATGCATTTTTCAAGTTAAGGGGGCCAGGACACATTTAAAATATTTTTTTATTTATTAAGTTAAAATTTGGAATTTTTTTGTGACGGTAAACCACACAATTTTTAAACAAAATCCCTTCATACAACTTCTCATAAAGATTTTTAAAGATTTTTTAAGTTAAATTTTTATGACTAATTTAATTATGGGTAATTTAAAATCGTTACACTCGAAATATTATTTGTCGAATTTCAATTTTTTTCTTTTAATTAAACATAAATATATTTAATTTTGATTCAACATTTTTAAAAATATTAATTTTTTTAAATTAAAAATATTTAGAGTAAAAATCTTTAAAAATGATGTAACTTATTTTTTAAAAATCATATTCTCAAAAGCAAATATTTTTTCAAATTTTCTGAATCAAAATTAAAGAAAAATAATTGAAAAGTACATGTTCCAAGTTTGAACTATTATTCTTTAACGGTTCTTGACTTATAAAAATTTAAAGACGAGAAATGGTGAAAAACCTATCATGCAGAAAAACGAATTTAAAGGTTTAAACAAAGATCGTCTGCTATTAGAATATTTCAAAACTAAAAATTAATATCTACCGCTCTAATTAAGATAGAAACATTATTTAAAGTCATTTTAAGCGGAAACGAATAAAAAAAAATTTCTAAAAATTTGAAGAATGCTGTGTCCTGGACCCCCTTAAAATAAAATAATTATCCACACGTTTATAAATTTCCTGTAACAATGTATTTTTCATGGTATGTGTTAACAGGATCTGTAAAGGTAGTATAAAAAGAAAATAAATACCCGTTTATTCACTATATAAAAGGTATTTTTGACACAGCTCTGGTTTCCTGATGATTGATGTCAAACTAAACGACTTGATGTCAAAATACAGGAGTATTATTTATGCAAGTTAACGTACAAATAGTTATTTATACATTTATAAACCCGTTCTAAGGATGCATATCTCATAATATGCATTGACAGCATCTGTGAAGGGGATCCATAAAGTAAATACGCGTTTATTCTCTAGGAAAATATTATTTTAAAACCACCCTGGTATACACAAGATAAAAGTCAAATTACATAATTAGATGTTAAATCACACGAGTTTCATTTATAGAAGTTAAAAGGCAAATAATTATCTATACCTGTATAAAATCACTGCTAATACATATTTTTTACCATGTTTTTATTAACTCGCTTTCTTGTTTGTGTGTGTGTTTGTCCAGTACAAATCTTGCAATGGATTTTCAACTAACTTCCCGACTAGCTAGACATTTGAAACTTTTAGAATAGCTCAGAACACGATGACAATGCATTATTTTAATACTTTTAGCCATCTTTAAGCAGATTTGAATACATTTTCAGTTAATTTTGTTTTGTAGAGTGGTGCAGCCATCTATCGACCGGGACAGGTACGGAAAGTTAAAAGCAACTAAACTTCCAATTAACTTCATTTTCTTTCAAGTTGATGGGATAATTCATCAAAAAAAATTTTAAAGTATTTATTAATACATAGAATTGTCAAGTTTATATGATTCAACAGAAAATTTAAAAACATGGTTTATAAAAAGTTCGTTTTATCTTGTAATTATTTCTCTATTGCTGTAATAGTAGAGGTGAACTAAACCGTACCTATAACTGTAGCATCAGATGTTTCAGCAGTTTTATGAGAAATCAGTGCCAACTCCTTCAAATCGTCTTTACTAACGATAAGATTCGTTGTGTTGTTATGGGCAAACGTTGTATAAAAAAGTGTTTTTAAAACGTCGTCTGAAACACGATTTGTCGCCAAATCTTTCATTTGCATGAGTAACCGCAATGGTTTTTTGTCGCCAAGTTGCAAATCCTCTAATAAAGCTTTAAACCGAGTTGTTTCCCAATCAGCATATTGACTAATAATTCGAGTTTTTAATGCTTTGCAAGGCCCTTCGGAAGTAAGGGAGCGAACAATATCCTTCACGAAAGACAAAATCTCACAATCTAATGTTGAAACCACGCAATGAAATTTTGTTACTTCGGAAGAAATACCAGCTGTTACAAATTGAGATTCGAGCTGTAAGAACCAAAGCTCTGCGTTAGTTTTCCAGAATGGCGGAGCTGTAAATGCAGTACGATTTATCTCAGGATTTTGTGCTTCTGTCATGATTAAAAAATTGAGAATAAGGCAAACCGTATAAAATTCGAAAAAAACTACGAAATGTGGTTGTGAATCAAAATTAACAACAAAATGTTACCTGGTGCAGAATCAGCGTAAAAGAACTTCAAGGCAGCTAGTACAGAAATTTACTTCCATCTAGCAATCGGGCATACATTTGTATCCACAACTTAGAGGGTTGGTTTATCAGGTCACCAGTTTTATAGGAATCGCCATTTTGCAGTCGTCACTGTCACTGGCTAGCAGAGAATTCAAGGAGTATTTTTATCTATCAGAAAACAAAAGCACATTATCACAATTTAAATATGAAAAATTAAATATTTATTACATAAATTTAACATTGAAAATACGAGTCATACAAATTGAAGAATAAGATGAATACCAAAAATTACGAAGCAAAAAACTTAACGAATACAGAATAATTTTATTTTCTGTTACTCTCGTAGCGGGTGATAGTAGTTGCCAGGCAACTTCTTCAAAAAGGGAAATATAAATATTTTTAAATATCGTCTGCAGCTGGATTCGGCTGCAGACTTGCGATCGCTACAATGTATTGTAAACCACTCTGATTTTCCGAGGACTGGTGTCAAATTACACGACTGCTGACTAACAAGTTAATATAGAAATAATTATCTATACTTTTAAAAAATCTCTGTAAGAAAATATTTTTCATGTCTGATCCGATGAGTGGTGAAAAATTACACGATTATCAGTTATACAAATTAAAATACGTATAATTATCACTACATTCATAAAATCTCAGAAATAATTTATTTTTGTTTACAGGATCGATGACGGTGTTCTTTGAGGAAATTAAATACGCGTTAATTCCGATGATTAATGTAAAGTTACAGTATTTGTTGTCAAATTACAAGAGTACAATACATGCAAATTAAAATGAAATAATTACAAGATAAAAAGAGCTTTTTATATACCATGTTTTTAAATGTTCTGTTGAATCATATAAACTTGACAATTCTATGAATTAATAAATACTTTTTTAAAATTTTTTTGATGAATTATCCCATCAACTTGAAAGAAAATGATCAAATGCGTAATCAATCGTTTAGCTCGAGGATTGAAAGTTAACTTGCGTTTAACGTTTCGTACCCGTCCCGGCCGATAGATGGCTGCAACATTCAGCAAAACAAAATTAACTGAAAATGAATTCAAACCTGCTTAAAAATGGCTAAAAGTATTAAAATAAGGCATTGTCATCGTGTTTTGAGCTATTCTAAAAGTTTCAAATGTCTAGCTAGTCGGGAAGTTAGTTGAAAATCGATTGCAAGATTTGTACTGGACAAACACACACACACACACACACAAACAAAAAAAAACAAACAAGAGAGCGAGTTAATAAAAACATGGTTAAACATATTTTTCCATTTTTAAAATCTCTGTAAGAATGTATTTTTCCAGAAATGCGTTGACAAGATCTATGAAGGTTTTGTATAAAGAAAATAAATTCCGGTTTATTCGCTATGTAAAAGGTATTTTTTGAACCAGCTCTGGTTTCCTGATGATTGATGTCAAACTAAACGACATAATGTGAAATCACGCGTGCATTATTTATGCAAGTTAGAGTGCAAAAAGTTATCTATGAATTTATAAAATCGCTCTGAGAATGTATACCTCACGATATGCATTGACAGCATCTGTGAAGGTAATCTATGAAAAAAAATAAATACGCTATTATTCGTTATAAAAATATGCGTTTTATAACTGACCTGGTTTTCAAAAGATTAATGTCAAATTGCATGATTATCATTTTATTTAAAATACAAATAATTATCTATACCTTTATAAAATCACTGCTAGTATATATTTTTCATAAAATCCATTGACAGGATCTTTGAAGGTAATCTTCATGGAGAGTAAACGCGATTATTCGCTGTGTTAAAGGTATTTTTGAAACTCCTCTAATTTTCCGAGGATTAATGTCAAATTACAGGAATTTGATTTGTCAAATTACAGGAAGTCAGATTACCTCATTATCATTTATGCAAATTACGAGGAGAAGGAACCTTCAACCAAGATTTTTAAAATTTTCAATTTTTGAAACTATATACAGAATGAGAATAATTAATATTCTTTTTTCCTACATTGAAGACCCTTAACATTCAAAATTAGGATTTTTTTTTTGGCAGAATAATGTCTATTTTTCAAATTTCTTTTCAAAAATGAAGCACTTTTCAAAATGTTCCATGTGTATTCCATACACCTCAAAAACCTTAAATTTATTTTTATCAGTTTACCATATATATGTAAACATAATTGTGCATTGATTTTCTTTTCTGTATGAATCTATAGTCTTGAATAATTTTTTTTAATTCTGCTTTTTTTTTTAATGTTTTTGCAGGTTTTCACTTTATTTCATGATCTATAAATTCGAAAAATATTTTTGGTTTCAAAAACTATGCATAGTTTTATGACAAACACTTCATTTAACTATCCTGAGAAGTTCTGAAGAAATCAGAAAAAATTGATGCGAATGGAGAAATTTGATAAATTCTAGCATATTTGAAGAATTTTTTGATAAATAGGCCTTATTCTTCCCAAAAATACTTATTTGTGGATTCTAAGTGACTTAAATGTAGTAAAAAAATATTAAATACACTCATGTGGTACGTAATGTAAAATACTGAAAATTTAAGAAAACAAGGATGAAGGTCCCTTGTTCCCTTAAAACGCAAATAGGGCTCAGTGGCCCAGTTGAGAAGGTCAGTGGGCTAGTGATCTGAAAGTCATTGGTTCGATGCTCGTCGCTGACAAAATCCACTGCCGTGTACACTAATGACGGCTGGTGCAAGTAAAATCTGTCGTGGCTGCAATGTTCTCCAAGATATCAAAAGGTGCGGGGTCAAGTGTTCTGGTCTCGTTACTTGACTCGGTTCAAAATTACGGGACTGGTCATTTTGCCAAGTCGGACTTCGGCCTTTGTGGTGCTAGTCAAAACAGGGTCCGCACCTTCAGTGCCCATAGCCTTTCGGATTTAATCTTATGTTGCTGTAGGTCAAGTGGCATAAGCAACAACAACAACAACAACAAAAAAACGCAATTAATTGTCTATACATTTATAAAATCTCTGTAAGAACGTATTTCTCTCAAAATATGTTGACAGTATCTGCTCCAGTCTGATCGTCTCCGGACTTTTCCTTCTTCGATTATATTAACTTTTCCTTATTTTTAATCATAAACTGTTCCCAATGTAATTCTACTGACAGCTGCTGTTGTGAATATATAGCACAAGATTTCTATAAATAGATCGCTTCCTGTGTAGAGCGCATGCGCATTGATTTTCACCATATCGGATTCCCGCGTTAAGTAATTTTTGTGGCACTTCGAAAAAGTGCTTCTTACTGTAAAGAGCACATTCTATATTCATTAAATGTTATTCTTAATATTAATTCTGTTGACTTTCGTTTCTTCTGTCGTTTTGATTTAGAAACGTTTAACCACTGAACCACATGTTGACTACTTCCAGTATCTATGAAGGTAATTTTGGAAAAAAGTGAATACCCGTTTATTCGGTATATAAAAGATATATTAATAAGCACGTTGATTTTCCCGATGATTAATGTGGTTGCACTATTTGTTGTGAAATCACATTAGTATCATATACGCAAGTTAAAATGAAAAAAAAAACTGAATTTTAAAATTCTTTGTAAGAAATGCATTTTTCCCGACATGTTGCCGGGGTCTATGAAGGTAACTTATGAAGTAAACGGGTACACGTTTATTCGTTATGTAAAGGGTACATTTCACATATCTCTGATTATCCGTTGTTTTAAGACAAATTACTCGATCTGATGTCAAATTAGGGAGTATCGTTTATGCAAGTTTAAATGTAAATAATAATGAGCACATATATAAAATCTCTGTGAGATTGTATTTTTATTACCATGTTTTTATTAACTTGCTTTCTTGTTTGTGTGTTTGTTTGCGTGTGTGTTTGTCCAGTTCAAATCTTGCAATCAATTTTTAACTAACTTCCCGACTAGCTAGACATTTGAAACTTTTAGAATAGCCCAGAACACGATGACAATGCATTTTTTAATACTTTTAAGCAGCATTGAATTCATTTTCAGCTAATTTTGTTTTGTATACTGGTGCAGCCATCTATCTGCCGGGACGGGAATGAAAATTTAAACGCAAGGTAACTTCCAATTAACTTCCTTTTCTTTCAAGTTGATGGGATAATTCATCAAAATAATATTTAAAAAGCATTTATTAATACATAGAATTTTCAAGTTTATTTGATGCAACAGAAAATTTAAAAACATGGCATACAAAAATTCTTTTTATCTTGCAATTATTCACGAGATATATTGGCAGGATCTATGAAGGTAATTTATGAAGAAAGTAGCTGAATACCCGTATTTCGCTATGGAGTAAATTTTAGGATAATTAAAATGAAAAAATAATGAAATTGCTTTTTAGATGATTTCGTTATAAACAATATTTTTTTTCTTCATTGTTCGAAACTAATATTACCAGGCTCGTCCGCGAAATTACGCGTGAGCAAGCTACGTAAAACGGACCGTGGGAGAAACAATTTTCTCTTAAATATACGACAACGAATTTTAGAGTTTGGCCTTGAGACTTATTTATCGTCATGGCGAAGCATACTTTGTGGGGAAATTGCAGTTTTATATATAGGTTTAATTTAATTTCCATAAAACATACCAATTTGAATTAACTTCTTAAAAAACTTACATCTCAACTAATCTAGTGGTTAAATTTTATCTTTTACTGCATTTTAATATATTTTGTCAATTTATTTTGTTGTTATGCACGTGACGCAAAATTAATTTAAAGTATCACAAAAAGAAAAGAAATCTCGTGATCAGGATTTAACAAATTAAATTCCAAAAATTAATCTTTAAAAATATACCAAAAAATTAGAAAATGGAGGTAAAGATTCGAAAACGATTTCTATTTAAAGAAATGTTTATGATCTTTCTCGTCATATATATTTTATAAGCCTCAGATTATTATTTTAAATGAAAACTTAAAAAAGTTACAAAAACAGCTTAAAAATTTAATTTAAACAAATCTAAGAACAATTTTTCAAAAACCTTCCTTAGTGCACCCCTACAATATAAGAAGAATCGCCCTGCAAAAATTCAGATCTTTAAGTCCAGCGGTTTGGTATGTGCGTTATTTGTCAGTCAGTGAGTCACAGAACTGTTTTAAATAAATAAATAAATAAATATATATATATATATATATATATATATATATATAGTACGAGACGATTCGCTATATAAAAGGGAAATTTTTAAACCAATCTGATTCTCCAATGACTGATGTCAAATAACTCTATTTGATGTCAAATTACACGAGTATCATTTATGTAAGTTAAAATGCAAATAATTATCTATACCTTTATAAATTCGCTGTAACAATGTATTTTCACGAAATATGTTGCCAGGATCTGTAAAGGTAATCTATTACGAAACTTAATACCTGTTCATTCGCTATGTGAAAAGTACATTTAAAACCGTTCTGACTCTCCGACAATTAATCTAAAATTACACCACTATCATCATTGCAAGTTAAAATGAAAATTTTATATAAAAGTACGCTAAACTCAGTAAAATGCAATAGATACTAGTCCTGTATTCATACAATATGAGACATTCAATTTCATTCATATTGCAATGAAATGAAAGATTTATTTCCGAGGAAAATTAATTGAGTATTTCAGTCCATTTGAATCTTTTATTATTCAAGAGGGGGAATTACTCATAATTTCTCATTCTTTTAGGCAATGTTTTTGATGACATTTTTTCATCGATTTTCCCATGGTAATAAAAAAAATATTCGGAAATTTTCGAACGGTTCGGAAAGTAGAAGGGATTTTTTGGGTTGTCTCTCCAATTTTGATTAAAATATGGGAGGTAAAGGGGGAAAAGAGCAAACTAAGGGGTAATCTAAGCAATGGAACGAACGAAAAGGAATTTTCTCGTAAATTAACTGCTTTTTAACTGGGGTTATTGGTCCCTTTCGCAGGGGAAGCAAAGCGGTGTGGGAAATGACAGCCTTACTAATGAATTGATGGCTTTGACTTGCAATGGTCAACAAATTTGTTTAACAAATTCAGAGGGTATTAATGGTTTAATACGTTTCATGGTACCACAATCGTCAAACCATTTCACCTTATATCTTGACTAGCTTCTATTGAACAGAACCAATTATCGCAGATTACATCACGGTTCGTTTTGTAGAGGCATTTAGTTAATGGAACAAGTGATTGGGTCGGGATTTTTAATTTTTGCTGTGATTAACCTAATTTTTACCTGAACCATATAAAGCTGGAGTCGCGAATAACCCTTCCACACTGAAGACAAGATGTTGACTGAAGCATGTGTAGACTCACTGTACCCAAGGTCAAAGGGTGGGGGGGGGGGACAGCGTTCAATAAAGAAACCATAGCTACCGGAGAAGCAGGTGTTCCCACCGAAGGGTTAACAAGGCTTTGGTTCCTATTTGAGTTTCCACAAGTTTCCTGAAAGTGATTGACAATTGTCTCAAACTTATGTCTCTTCGTTTTCCGTTAGGATTCAACGAATAAAGAGTTTTCCAAGTGATAAGTTACTGCTTATAACATCCCTTCTCTTATAAACTGCTAAAAATCACTCAGAATGAAAAATGGTATTTCACAAACGTCTATTAAAAAGAAATACCTCTCAATCTGAAATTCTCCGTGTTGTCATGCTTTCCTTAATTTAAAATGAAATTAGTCAAATAAAATAATTACAAGGATCAAGTAAAATAATTACAAGATAAAAATAACTTTTTATATACCATGTTTTAAAAGTATCTGTTGAATCATATAAACTTGACAATTCTATGTATTAATAAATACTTAAAAAAAAATTTATGAATTATCCCATCAACTTGAAAGAAAATGAAGTTAATTGGAAGTTAACTTGCGTTTAACTTTTCGATCCCGTTCCGGCGGATAGATGGCTGCACCAGGCTACAAAACAAAATTAACTGAAAATAACTGAAAATTAATTTAATTCTGCTTAAAGATGGCTAAAAGTATTAAATAAATGCATTGTCAACGTGTGCTGAGCTATTGAAAAAGTTTCAAATGTCTAGCTAGTCGGGAAGTTAGTTAAAAACCGATTGCAAGATTTGCACTAGACAAACACACAAATACACACACAATCAAACAAGAAAGCGAGTTAATAAAAACATGGAAAAAATTAATGTACTTTCTGTGTGAATATTCTAGCACTCAGGCCATATTTTGACCCCCTCTCCCCGCCCCAAAGCGTTCTAAAATATACAGAATTTTAAACTACTTATATCAATTAAATAACAACTCTTTACAGTTTCAATTGGGTAACAGATTCATCTACGAGTGATTGAAACTAGGACTGCTAAAGACACGTTTAAAAGAGTTCGGACGGCTAACCAAATCACTTTTGCTAGGTACTACATCCTTTGGCATTTCTCAAAGCACAATCCACACTTAACGCGGTTCCACTGAAATGCATGTAATTGATAAATACCTTTAACAAATCATCATGATTATTTTGTACGCAGAATATGGTTCAACTTCAAAGTCTACTACAAAGCAACAATTACTTCTTAAAGTGATTTATCTCTTTGAGTAAAGGATTTATATACCTACTAGCTCAAAACCCGCAATTCGCTACGGAGTACATTCAAAGTAAAAACAACGGTCAATGTATGCAATTAATGCCAATATATATATATATATATATATATATAATAAATACGACGATCAATGTATATAATTGATGTAATATATATATATATATATATATATATATATATATATATATATTTATAAAAAAATCGTAAGGGATATTTTTATAGACAAAATAATGTAGAAGAAGATATTCAAATTAAATCTAATATAAAGACTACTAAAGAATATAGTACAGTTTTACTGAATTTTAATGTTTTTTTGGATAATGTCCAATCGTCTGCCGCATTATGAAGAAAAAAAAACATTTTTTTTGTCTATTTAGTTTTTATGCACGTGACGATAAATTTATTTAAAGTACCAGAAAAAGAAGTCACGTGATCAGCATTTAATAAATTTAATTCTAAAAATTAATCTTTAAAAATTCACCAAAAAGCAGGAAATGGAGGTAAAGATTCGAAAAAGATTTCATTTTAAAGGAATTTTTATGATCTTTCTCGTGATGAAAATTTTATAACCCTCAAATTATTATTTTAAATGAAAACTTAAAAAAAGTAAAAAAAACAGCTTAAAAATTTAATTTTTAAAAAAATCTAAGAAGAATTTTTCAAAAATCTTTCTTAATGCGCCCCTACACTATAAGAAGAATCGCCATGCAAAATTTCAGCCCTTTAGGTCCGGTGGTTTCGTCTGTGCGCTGTATGTCAGTCAGTCAATGAGTCAGTCAGTTACGGAACTGTTTTATATATATAGACTAGCTGAATACCCGTGTTTCTCTACTGAATTACATTAGTACCATGAATCATGTAATTCGGTAAATTTAATTTCAATTAACTTTATCAGTAAAGTGTTTTAATTCATAAAAGGATTTCCCCCTATAATTTAGTGACAGTGATCACACATGAAATGCTAACATTAGATTTTATTTATTTTTTTTTTTGGAGTGGGGGGGGATTAACCCTTTTAGGAGTGCTGTTTGCCCAGTGCAAACGCCTAAATCTAGTTTTTTTTTAACTTGAATTTAATGCATTCCACTTAAATGATCAGAAAAATGACTAGTAATGCCATCTGCTATCAGTTTAAAGAAGTAAAAACATTTTGCAACCTTTAATTGGAAAAATTTTCAAAATTCTTTAGGTTAAAATAAAATCGGGAAAAATATCTGCACCATGTAAACGGTGGAGGTTTTTGCCCCTGAAAGTGTTAAAGCCTCGATTATAACCCCCTTAAATGTTGAGTTTTTAAGAAAGGCTTTCTTATTGAGTACCTATGGCATCAGAAAAACTACAATGCAAAATTTCAGCTTTACTAGGCCTTATGGTTCTAAGGACACGGTGATCAGTCAGGCAGTGAATGAGTGCTGTTTGTCTTTTAAGGTGATCCAGGTCAAAAAATTTTTCGAGATTTCGAAATTTTTTTATTGCATTAAATTTTTTTTTGTTCTTTTACGCTTAAAATGACGTTTAAATCATGTTTCTATCTTAATTAGAACAGGATAAATTATTTATTTTTTCCAACATTCTAATAGAAGGCAATCGTTGTTTAAACCCGTAAGTACGTTTTTCTTCATGATGGGTTTTTTCCCCATTTCACGTCTACAAATTGTTATAAGTCAAAAACCATTAAAGATAAATAGTTGAAACTTGGAACATGTTTTTTTCAACTATTTTACTTTAATTTTGATTCAGAAAATTTGAAAAAAAAATATTTACTTTTGAAAATATGATTTTTTAAAAATAAGTTACATAATTTTTTTTGTAATTTTTAATCTAAATATTTTTAATTTCTTTAAAAATTAATATTTCAAAAAATGATGAATTAGAATTAAAACTTATATATTTCTGTTCTGTAAAATATTTTGAAATTCGACAAATAATATTTCGAGTTATAAAGATTTTAATTTACCAAACTTTTATTAAAAATTTCAAATTTTTAAATTTTAAAAAACTTTGAGAAATTTTATGATGTGATTTTGTTTACAAATTATATGGTTGACCATCACAAAAAAATTCAAAATTTTAACTCAATAAATATATATATTTTTTTTTAAAATGTGTCCCGGACACCCTTCAAACGTCAAAATTGAATATACTTGCACAGATTTGTAAAAAATCCAATTTTCTAAACATGATATTTCTGTCGTGTTTTCATGTGAAAGTATTTCAGCTGAGATTCATACGGGTTTCAAAATTCTTTTTTCAATTCCTACTATTAGTTCACACTCTCCCTATATATATCTTGTTCAAATTTTCAATCGTTAATAAAATACTTTTTAATTCATCCACTCAAGTTCAAATACATTTTTTTAAACTTGTAGTGGATGACACTTGATGTTAATACAGTTTTTTCAAATATTAATTCATTAATTAAATTTAATTAATCGATTTTAGTTTTAGACCTAGAGCGTCTCTTGCTCTTGAATATCAATTTCCCTCTTCTTACTCTGTAAACGGTAGCACTGCGGTAGCGCGGGCTCCTCCCGTCCTGTAGGTTGCGGGATAGAATCCCTAACCTCACAAACTTTTTCTCTCTCTTCCCTCCCCTCCTAATCTCACACAGTAGGCAAGGTTTTGGCAGGCAATCCTTTTTTCAATTCCTACTATTAGTTCACACTCAAATCTTTCTTTGTTGACCTAAGTAGGAGTTGACTTTTAAAAATTTTGTTTTTATATTACTTGTTTTTCTTAATTTCGAGGTCTTGCGCCTGTACAAACCCTACAAGATTCAATTACCTCCATGTTAACCAATGGACAAAATGTGTCTACTAATGAGAGCTACATAAATGCCGATAATCCAGTAAAAATGGTATTTTCAAAGTGCCTGAACTTTTCTCCAACTTGCAACAAAATTCATTTTATGAATTCCGTCCACCAAAGGGAATTATGAGAGCTTAAATCACACTAGACCAGATTCCCCCCCCCCCCCGCGAATACCTTAAATTTAAAAATATTATTTGCATTATTTTAAAAGGAAAAATGCCCCACAGTGTGAAAATTTCTTTCTCTATTACGGAGTACAATTTTTAAAAAAAATCTTTTAAGGGGACTCACGCCCCTTAAGTCGAGGAAATAAGGCATATTTTCATACTTTTTGGACTCTTTGTAACTATATCAATTTACTCCCAATTTTTCCAAATATTTAAAAAAACAAATTTTCAACTCTCAAAATAATTTTAAATAATTCTTTTAAAATGCTTTAGATATACCTTGTTTTTTAAGTATTTTTATTGTATACTGACTGGCTTGCGCGCAGAACTATGAAATTAATTTTACACTTAAATGTATAATTCCTGCTTTATATTTAAAATAAATAATTCAAAATACAATTGAACATAAATCATTCAACATTAAAATATTTTTTAAATTTTTTTAAAACTGCTCAATATATACTTAAAATTTCCTTAAATTTTTGCATGAATTTACCCCTGAAAAAATTGCAAAATGTGTAGTGATTGCAATAATTCTAGTTCAGACGCAATACAATAACACGATTTTGCAGTGACAAAAATTTCATGGAATTATGTTTCATAGTTTTTCAGATATCAGTTGCGGAATGATGCAAAATTACACTTTGAGTAAAATGAGTTTAAAATTTTTCTTACCATAAACTTGATCAGTATTTAAATATTTAGAATATCAATATCTCCGGAACTAAGCGGAATATTTTCATGCGGTTTGCTTTATTTTGTTCAGAAATGATCAGGCTTTAACATATTTGTTATTTTAATTTGAATGTTTTAAAGATTTAAGAGTAGTGAGTCCCCTAATTCAAGTCGACTAACCTTGGACACACTTTCTTGATAGGTTAACATTGAGGTGAGCGAATCCAATAGGGTTAGTACACAACAGCCTTAAATGTTGGGTTTTTAAATGGATTTCTTTGTGAGGACCTGCGAAGAGGAACCGTCAACCAAAATTTCAACTTTCTAAAACAAGTGGTTCCACAGATACATTGATCAGCCAGTCAACGTTTAATTTTGGGGTTTAAGCCCCATTTAGCCACCTGTATTTTGCATTTGTAAAAAAAAAAAAAAAAAAAAAAAAATTCTTCACGAACATCTAAAGCTTAAAAAGAACTATCAAGCAACATTTAAGATTCCTAGGGTTCAGAGATACGGTGATCAGTCAATGAGATTTGGATTTTATGTAAATAAATTTCACATTAGATTTAAAAAGATTCTTTAAATGCAAGTTCATAATTAGTCAGAAACATTTTTTATCTTATAGTCTTTCATTGGGCATAATAAATTTCAATATGGCGGCCCGCCAACACCTTTAAGGGTGCCCATTGCCATAATTTTGAAATCACCATTCTCAACACAATTGTGGCGGGAGGGCAAAGGTAACTACAATTTACACTCTGAAATATGGAGATGGTTCCCAGAAGCCGTTTCCAGGAAATTTCAGTTTAACGGTTTTCTGCTCCTAGATGCGTCGCTACCGCCTCCAGCGGTAATTATAGATTAATTTAAACTGAAATATGCGAAATTCCTCGTTTCTTTTGTTAAGATTTCCAATAATGTTCTCTCGTTTAGGGCCGCGTTTCTTTCGGTGACGAAAAACCGGTGATTAGAAGCGAACAAATATCAAGAACGTATTATTTGTTTAAAAATTAAGATTCGCATGTTAATCTCCCTTCGTTAAATTCTACGGAACGTTCTCTCGGAAAAAATAAATAAATTCACTCTCAGTTGAATCTCCCATTAAAACAGCATTCGTTTTTGGAAATGCTGTGCGGATGAAATATTGGTACGTGTATCAAAATATTTCACGGCTGAAATTCTCCTTTCAGTTAAATATTTTTTACTCGTGTTCGAGGCATAAATAACGTTCTCAAATTTCTAATTTATCTGTCTTCTCTTAGTAGTATGGTCTTTATTGGAGTTAAACACTTGCAAACGGGAATTTTAAAAAAATCATTTATTTTAAAGCACTAAAAAATTAAAATAGTGTTTTTGTACACCATTGATAGCGAAAAAATTTATATAAAGGGATATTAATGTGATCACAAAAAGGGATAAAATATTAAAAAGGGATATTAAATGGATCGTTAAAAGGGAAAAATTTATGAAAAGGATATTAAAAGGGTTTTAAAAAGGGAAAATGTGTAAAATCGGATATTAACGGGAAAATACAAAGGGAAAAATTTGTAAAGAGGAATATTGTAAGGTTTATAAAATCAGAAAAATTTGTAAAAAAGGAAAATTAAAGGGATTGTTAAAAGAGGAATAATTTATAAAAAAGATATTAAAAGGATTTGTAAAAAGGGGGGGGGGAGAACAAACAGATACAAAGGGATTAGAAAAGGATATTAAAGAGATTTTAAATTGATTTTAAAAAGGGGAAAATGTATACAGAGAAATTTGCTATAACAGGACGTCGTGTTATTTAGTATGGGGGAATATAATTGTAAATACTAAAATTAATATTTAATATATATCTTCCTCAGTTTACTTTTGCTTTCTCATGAATACGGTTAATTGATTCAAGTTGTTTTTATGTGAAAAGTCTACTTAAAAATACACCATTGATGCTGTATTTGTGTTATCATTATGGTGTAGATGAAAATATTGTATATATCTGGAATTTTTATATAGATATGGAAATTCGTAAAAAACAGAATATCGTGTTATAAATTATAGAAGAATTTACTCAAAATTCATATATTAATATTTAGTAAATATCCTCGAACATTTATCTCTGCTTTCGCATACGTACAGCTTATTGATTAAGGGTCATTTTTAACTGAAAAGATTAGTCGAAAAATTCCTTATTGATGCTTTATTTGCTATGGTGTAGAAGAAAATATTTTATAAGTCAAATTTATAATAATTACAATATAAAAAGAACTTTTTATATACCATGTTTTTAAATTTTCTGTTGAATCATATAAACTTGACAATTCTATGTATTAATAAATACTTTTTAAATTTTTTTGATGAATTATCCCATTAACTGAAAAAAATGAAAATAATTGGAAGTTAATTTGCGTGTAACTTTTCGTTTCCGTCCCGGGCAATAGATGGCTGCACCAGTCTACAAAACAAAATTAACTGAAAACGAATTTAATTCTGCTTAAAGATGGCTAAATGTATCAAAATAATGCATTGTCATCGTGTTCTGAGCTATTCTAAAAGTTTCAAATGTCTAGCTAGTCGGGAAGTTCGTTAAAAATCGATTGCAAGATTTGTATGGGGCAAACACACACGCACAAACAAACAATCAAGAAAGCGAGTTAATAAAAACATGGTAAACATCTCAAAAAAATATTTTAAAATATTCTAATATAATAAAATATTTTTCATCATATTGAAATATTTAGGAAAAATAATTTTTTCATTCCTAAGAATTATGGAAATTTAAATTTTTGTAGGGGATGTTAAATTTCAGGGGCATTCTTGAACGACAAAAATGTATGGGGTGTTAGAGAAAAAGATTTTTTGTAACACTTACAGAAATGATGGAATAACAAAACCTTATGCCAAAGTTAAGCAACAAAGTTAAATTATGATGGAAAAATAATTAAAATTTTGGATAAACGCGTTTATCAATTTTTGCTATCGCCAGCATGGGGTGGGGGCGATCACGAGCATCCACACAATAGACTAGGGTTCGAATTCCGAGTAAGGTAAGAGTCATTACTTTGCTTTCCTATCATAGGGAACAGTGCAGGTCAACTTATAGGGTGCTCCTATAATAAACTAGACAGTAAAATAGTGTGAATATCCACAGGAAAAAGTGCCTGCCGTGTCGGATATAGTATATGTTTTAACTGATTATGGAACTTTTTTTAGGCGTTACCATTGACGCGTTAACCATTTGGGTCCGGGCCACACTAATGGTTAAGCCGTTGGTATCCGGTACTAAAAATGCTCGCCTAGAATCCCGACAAGCGCTACGGAATGCCTTGTGTCTAAGCCCTGAATAATCACGTTAAGGGGAGTGGTCTCTTTTACGTACCTTTAAAAATGTCATTTTTAGACCTGTGTTCGATTGTATGTACTACTGCTGGCTCTTTAAGCCAGCAAGGGTTCCTCGGAGAATTTTAGCAGCTACAAGCCATGTTTAGATTTCTGTATGCATTGTAAAACGTTGTGAAAAGGGTAAGAAATAAGTTAAAAGGTGTTAGCCATAAAATTTTGATACGGAGAGGAAGGTTAGAGAAAGCCGATTGTAATGGTCAACCGCAGAACGGGATATATTATAGCATGTTTAGGAATAAAAATATTTATGGTAAAGAGGGAAAAACGTTGGAGAATAGCACGGTGTCCTTTGACTTAGTAACCGATGAGTTAAAAAGGCCCCATAAGAAAGGACCAGTAGTGAAGTTAGAATTGCGGTAAGTTAAAAGGCCCCATAATAAAAGAGTTGCGTAGAAGCGAGGGTCAGTTGAAAAAGCCCCTTAGAAAATTGAATAAGAATTGAAGGGAATGTGTGCCACAGTAAGTATTGTTGAGTTATAGAAAAGTTAGAGAGGGGGATTTAAGAAAAATAAAATATAAAGAAAAATGAATGTAGAGACGGGATGTAGAAAAATGTCAGAAAAGTATAGGTCCAATGAGAGTATGAATTTAATAAAGAAAAATATTATAGCCACTAGGAAAAAAGATTTAAGACGTAGAGTTTAAGATGAATAAGAAAATACTATGATTGGAAGGTAGAGAGATGAATATGGAAAGTTCAGATTAATTTTAAGAGGAAGAAATGAGATTTTTAGATAGAGAGAGAGATAGACGACATTTAGAATATAGAAGGACGCAGAGAGCTCGGGGCCTGCAGGCATGGGACTGCAGGCTCGATTAACTAGCTCTGTGGTGAGACTTTCGAGTCCGCCCTGCGACTATGCGGTGCGAGTGGGAGATCAGCAATTTTCAGACGAGCCGATTTTGGGATAAGTCAGTCTTTTCACTTCTGTTGTTTGACAGTACTATTTTTAGATTAAATTTAAATTAAATATCACTTAGATAATACATACCTACTAAGGTGAAGACCCACATTAATATTTAAGAATATTAATCATTTTAGCACATTATTAATTATTCATGTAGTTATGCGAATAGTATTCATTTTAAACTGTATAATTTAATTATTTTTATGCGGTAATAAATATTTGTTGTTAATTTGTAAATATCGGTCCTCATCATTTAAAAGCATTTAAGTTGTGTCTATCTTTTCTACAGTGTTTACATGCTGGGTTAAAACGAACCTGGGTAATTAGTAATGAGTAATTAGTAATTAGTAAACGAACCTATTAAAAAACTTTAATCAAAATTATCTTAGAAATCTTTAAACGGCTTTATTTTGACAAAAAGCACAAGTTGACTGCAAAATGTTCGATTTAAAAAAAATATTCACTTTTTATACATTAATTACCTTGAAAATTTATTAATTACCTTGAAATATTGCATATATAATAAATATTATTATAGGCAGTTACTTAAAAAATTTCATGTAAATCCTGCAAAAATCATGAATAGTTCATACAATCGAACATAGGTCTAAAAATGATACTTTCAAAGGTACGTAAAAATGACCACTACCCTTAAATCTCTAGTCCGGAAAGTCTCTCCGTGGGGTTTGTAAGAGGGAGTAGAGGGTACTAACCCACCAGATGTCCGCTCTGGTCGGTTCAAATTGATGTGACACTAGTATACAATGTTTTTTTACCTATTCGGTTGCCCCATTAGAAGAAAGTAGCAATATCCAGCTGCAGTTCGGAAATGTAGAAAGACAATCTGTCTGCCAAAAAGAAACAATTTTTTTAGGTTAAAGCTGTAGGGTTCGCGTGTTGCTCAGATGCAAATTTCTGATAGCTGCGCAGTGCAGGCCAGTCGAAGTGAGTTCGGAGTAGGTTTCTGGTCTATTTAAGTGACACACGCTGAGTTGGCAAGAGCCCAAGAAGGGAGTGGAGTACGTTACGCTATTAGTAGAGATACGAAAGAGTCGAGAAAAGTTATATTGAAGGTGATAGCGGTATTTAACTGATAGAGCACGTATTAGCATTTAGCCTAGGTGGCTGCACGATTTCCATAGTTAGTTCAGAGCCCGATGGTTACGGGTATTGATAGTGAACGTATATTCTGCCTGAAAAAGGTTCGTTACGACTTTAAAGTTCAGTTTCTTAGTACCGCAATTTGCGGTACTGTTGTGTCAATATTTGAAGCCCCAAGTCGGTCTATGTTAGTCTACCTCTACGTAGAAAATAAAGGAATTATTTATATTTATGCCTATTACTTTATAGTGTGCCTGGACCGTTAGAGGATTCACAGGGTACATAAGAAACAGAACCATATAAAGCAATTGACATTATATGGAAATCAGAATCAGAAATGCGTTATTAAAGTTTCTTGTAATCAATCAGCAAAAACATAATTAAAATAGAGTTGCTATTCAAAACATGCTGATTAATGACTAAGGTTTATTCTAATTTTTATGGATGTTTTTATGTATTAAATATACAAATACGTATTATAAATATCCATATACAATAAGTATACATGTTCTCTGAATTTCATCGTAGAACTTTGTTATAAATTTCTCTAGTAAATATTGGTTCCAGATATATACATATTATTTCCGATTCGTGCATATAAACCATATATCCAAGTCTTGGGGCTAAAGCATCAACTGCACATATTGCATAAATAGCATTCCCAGTAATAAATTTTCGTCATAAATATTGGTTCCTAGGAAACTATTTCCATTTTGTGCATGGCAAACGCACTACGAAACCCTGATATTCAGATCGTCAAACGCACATGTTGTGCGGATAACACAGTGGAATGCTGTAATAAATTTCTGTAACAATTATTACTTACAAGTAAAGTGTTTCCGTTCTCAACGTTTCAGCCGTACGAGGAATCTCCGAAACTCAGAGTGGTTTGTGCAGCTGAGATAAACGCTTCGAAATTTATGTTGATTTGAGCAAAAAGTATGCATAATTAATAAAATCTAGATCTCAATTTAAGGCACAGAATTCTTCTGAATCAGTTTTAAACAATAGTTTAATTTCTATATATTGTTTAAATTGCTTAGCCGATTGTTTGGGGAAATCGTGAGAGAAAACTACTGCATCCATTTACTTCATTTTAGTTTAACGAAAGATTTTAAGCTATAAATGTGCAAATCTGGTTTTTGTAACCGCAATTTCAATTAATGAGCGACAATTATATTACTAACCAATTACAATCAGGTTTACTGTTTACCAGTAAACCTGTATGTAATTGGTTAGTAATATAATTGTATTATGTATGTAATGTAATTGTTTAATGCAATAGTAAGTGCAATTATGTTTGAAATTGCATCTTAAATGTAAAATTGTAAGAGTAATGTAATTGTAATGAAATTGCACCTTAAATGTAATGTGTGAGTATATATTGTAAATCGCAATTGAAAATTGCAATATGTCCGTAATGTAATGGTAAGAGTAATAGTATTTGAAATTATACCTTAAATCTAAAATTGTAAGTATATAATGTAAGTTGTAATTGTAAATCGAAATATGTTCGCAAATGTATTTGTAATTGAAATTGCATTTTGAATGTAAAATAGCAATTATATAATGTAAATTGTAATTGTAAAGAGCAATTAGGTTGCAGGGTATGGATAAGAAATATATGTATAAACTAGCTGAAAACCCGCACTTCCCTACGGAGTACATTCAAATGAAATACAACGGTCAATGTATGCAATTAATGCCAAAAATATGTATATATATATATATATATATATATATATATATATATATATATATAATAAATACAACGATTAATGTATGCTATTGACGTAAAGAAAACAAAAAAATATATTTATAAAAAAATCGTAAGGGATATTTTTATAGACAAAATAATGTAGAAGAAAATATTCAAATTAAATATAATAGAACATACTAAAGAATATAGTACAATTAATATAGTACAGTTTGAGAAACTTATCTTTTACTGTATTTTAATACTTTTTTGGATAATGTCCAACCGTCTGCCGCATTAGAAATAAAAAAATATTTTTTGTCTATTTAGTTGGTATGCACGTGACGATAAATTAATTTAAAGTACCAGAAAAAGAAATCACGTGATCAGCATTTAATAAATTGAATTCTAAAAACTAATTTTTTAGAATTCAACAAAAATCAGAAAATGGTGGTAAAGATTCGAAAAAGATTTCATTTTAAAGGAATTTTTACGACCTTTCTCGTGATTCAAATTTTATAACACTCAGATTATTATTTTAAATGCAAACTTATAAAAAGTAAAAAAAAAATAACAGTTAGTCAGTCAGTCAATCAATCAATCAGTCAGTCAATCAATCCATCAGTCAGTCAGTCAGTTAGTTACGGAACTGTTTTATATATATATATATATATATATATATATATATATATATATATATATATATATATATATATATAAGTAAAGGGAAAAAAACAAAGAAAGCAACAGGGGAACTGGTGTAGAACTTAAGCGAGATTGCCATTATAAATTGGTTAAATAGATTGATTAATTTTGCGAACTGTAAAACAAAAAAAATTCCGACTTGATGGTGTCTGAAAAAGTCATTCGCCCCCTAGCCAATGGGTCCCTGCTGAGCGGATTGCTGGGGGGAAGACTTGGCTTCTATCACATTCGCCGTATAAGCTTATCGCTGTGGTCGGCGGAACCTTTAGAATTATAAAATATAATGAGCTATCATTTACAATTGAAAATAGATCTCTGCGCATGCTCAGTGACATGCTTAAATCTGGCTTTAGATACTAAGCACAAGGCCACATAAACACCTTAATTTGTTTATACCCTGGAATCTCTCTAGCTGTCTCTCGGACATTTTTATTATTAATTATGTTTGTGAGATATAGAAGGAAACCTGACGGAAATTGTTTATTTGGCGCTGTCAAGTAATTCTATTTCTTTTTATTGGGTTCAACAGTAATTTTTTTAAAGTTCTGTAGCAACAGTAATTTCTCTAGTCTTAATATTATGATTTTCAACATCTGGAGATGATGTATGGAGTATAATTTGTGTATTAGCACATTTATTTACTATCCAGCCGTCCCGTTTTGATGGGTACCGACTAGTCAATTTTTTACATGTTTTTATTAACTCGCTTTCTTGTTTGTTTGTTTGTGTGTGTGTGTTTGTCCCGTACCAATCTTGCAATCGATTTTTAACTAACTTCCCGACTAGCTAGACATTTGAAACTTTTAGAATAGGTCAGACCGCGACGACAATGCATTATTTTAATACTTTTAGCCATCTTTAAGCAGTTTTGAATTCATTTTCAGTTAATTTTTTTTGTAGACTGGTGCAACCATCTATCGGCTGGGACGGGACCGAGAAGTTAAACGCAAGTTAACTTCCAATTAACTACATTTTCTTTCAAGTTGATGGGATAATTCATCAAAAAAATTTTAAAAAGTATTTATTAATTCATAGAATTGTCAAGTTCATATGATTCAACAGAAAATTTAAAAACATGGTATATAAAAAGTTCTTTTTATCCTGTAATTATTAATTCATTAAAAGGCATTAAAAGGAGAGAAATTCATATTGTAAAACTTTCCCATGAAAAATTCCATCCTTTTATATAAAAATCAACAATACGTAATAATTTTAAATAATGTAAATACTAGCTTTTATAATATGACACGCAGCATTTTTAAGGAACTAAGAGCATTTTTCGCTCAATTAAAACAAGCATGTTCTTCAATTTTTCAATTTTTCCCCCTTTTTTGCAACTAGATGGCGCTGCTTGCCCTATTTCGGTCTCTCCGCTGCTTCGTGTCTTTGGGTGCTCGGCACGTGCGGGTTATTTAAGTGCGTGTGCACTGGTCTGGTCGCTTAGTCTTCGGCTTTTTTGAGCTGCCACTAAGTTCGTTGCACTGATGAAGAATCATCTTTCTAACTTCGAAACGGCCGTATGCAAAATAATTGCATCTTACTGCTATTTTTGCTTTATTTACGTTGGTTTTCCTGTTTCTAAGCATCATACGTCTCAAGTCTTCGGTGATTAGAAATTATCAATTTTCAATAATACCTATCATTAGAAAGCAAAAAGTAACTATTGTACCGTCAACTGGGGTAGCTTTGGACTTTACGCGTAACTTTGGTCCAACAGACGTATTATAATATACATGTATACCTGTATACCTTACTTATTATACCTATTATATTTAACCCTCCTATTGGCCCTTGCTATAAATAACTGATTATCTCTCTACTTTGTCCAGATACAGAACGTACAACCTTTTTCCTTTGTTGGGCCAAAGTTACCCGCAAAGTCCAAAGTTATACCAGTTGCCGGTACTGTAAAAGGGAGTGTTAACAACTGTACAAAGTATTCATGATGCTTAATTTGAATGGCCAGTTTAAAGGAGTCCAAAATTTAAAAAAAGAAAATAGTTGAAAGTTTTCAGTTTATAGAATTTTTTGTATGGGGACATTAAATATGTAGGCCGTAAAGTCCCTACGTGTGGTTTGTAGGGATGGTATAAGGGTACGAACAAACGAGATGTCTCGCATGGGAGTGCTTAGTTTTATGTGGGGTTGCTACAGGCAACACATCGGATTCCAACCCTTATAACACCCGATATACCTTAAGCTAAACAGGAACAGCAACTCTTCCCCCCAAAGCTTTCAACGGACTTCGTTACATTTTTATCCAACCAGGGGGCATCAGTTACAACAATGAATCTAATTACACAAACCTTATACATGTATGTTTATTATATTTCCAAGTAGAACAATTTTATGATGTCTTAACCTATTGTACTTCTATACTTTAACATTTTCCTTAAGGGGTGGGATAGCATGTATCCCAAGAATGCGGGCCACGTATACACACACAGACATATATATATATATATATATATATATATATATATATATATATATATATATATATATATATATATATATATATGTGTGTGTGTGTAATGAATTGAACGGATTACAGAATCTTTCAAGAATAAGAAATTTATTTCCGAGTGTCTAAACGTATATTTTTTTCTAATAGACAGCCAGCACACGAGTGTGTCCCTGGCTAGCGTATACAGTTATCTCGGCGGTTCAGAATTGCTGAGAAAAGATGTTTCGTTGCAAGCTGCATGCGTTGTGCAGGAAGATCTCCTTATTTGGGCATAGACAAAGGGTCGGATGATTTCGTGGCTTCCCAGGGATTGCTGAGACTATG
>OU015490.1:33364809-33394809 GCA_907164885.2 Dolomedes plantarius | reverse complement strand
CAAGAGAGCGATTCTGAATCTTGTTTCTTTTGAGTCAGTCCACTGCGCGAATTCTTCATAACCACGTGAAGTAGCACTTCAGTAATGGATTTCGGTTTTAAAACAAATTACGGTGTTGTCTTAGTTTTATAATTCCGAGTTCCTTCTTTTAGATTTTTCCGATTCTGAGAGATCGGCTTTAAACAGTAGGTCCCGGTCTAATTAGCGCTCGTGTAGCAAAAATTGACCATGACGCTCCCAAAACAAACCGAATCTGAGAGAGAACTTTATAGATACTCATGTCTGTAAAACAATTTTTGTCTTCTTATCTCACATATTTTGAGAAAAAGAAACACTTTATTTAAAATTATCGGTGTGCGAAACTTTGGTAGAAACTTGAACATTTCTCGTTAAGGGTTGTAAATGTTGTAAAAAATATTTTTTGCAAGTGCTTTTTAGGTTGCGGGTTTTAAAGTTTCTTTTCTTATCCGTGCAATGAACTGTTTCTGCAAATGTTCCAAAAGTAGGATCGTATCAAATGCTGTGTAATAACTGACTCATTTCAGTAAAATAACACTTTTTTTACATTACACAATTTGAGGAAAAGAAACAGTTGATTTGTGCGAAACTTTCGTATAAACTTGAACATTTCTCGTTAAGGGTTATAAATGTTGTAAAAAATATTTTTTACAACTGCTTTTTACGTTGCGGGTTTTAAAGTTTCTTCTCTTATCCGTGCAATGAATTGCTACTGTAAAGATTTCCAAAGGTAAAATCGTACAAAATCCTATGTAATAACTGACTCATTTCAGTAAAGGAGCACATTTTTTTATCATCTCACATAATTTGAAGAAAAGAAACACTTTATTTAAAATTATCGGTGTGCGAAACTTTGGTTTAAACTTGGGCATTTCTCGTTAAGTGTTGCAAATGTTGAAAAAAAATATTTTTTGCAACTGCTTTTTAGGTTGCGGGATTTAAAGTTTCTTTCTTATCCGTGCAATGAATTGTTTCTGTATAGGTTCTAAAAGGTAAAATCGTACCAAATCCTGTGTAATAACAGACTCATTTCTGCAAAAGAACACATTTTTTACATCACACAATTTCAGGAAAAGAAACACTTGATTTAAAATTATCCGTGTGCGAAACTTTAGTAGACACTTGAAGATTTCTCGTTAAGGGTTGTAAATGTTGTAAAAAATATTTTTTTGCAACTGTTTTTTTGGTTATGGCTTTTAAAGTTTCTTCTCTTATCCGTGCAATTAATTGCTTCTGTAAATTTTCCAAAGGTAAAATCGTACCTAAACCTGTGTAATAACGGACTAATTTCTGCAAAAAAACACCCATTTTTATGTCACATAATTTGAGGAAAAGAAACGCTTGATTTAAATTTATCGCTGTGCGAAACTTTGGTAGATATTTAACCCGTCATTGGTCGCGCAATAAGCATTTCTCTCTCGCTTGTCATATAAATTGCACCCCTTATTTGAAAATGACCCTGGGGACACCACCCCCTGTCTAGCTGACTCTTAGAATCTCCTCAGCAATCTGTTATCAGTTCCGGTAAGAATAAGGGCGTGTTTGACCTTCAGACAGCCTGCTATTTGCTTAGGTGTCTTTTGTGTGAGCATTTCTCTCATCGCGCGACCACTGGCGTTTGCATCACGTGAGAGCGTTTCTCACCAAGAGACCACCAGCATTTGTGATATTTAAGAACGCGATGATGTGAGTACGTTTATCTTCTTATTTGCAAATTTTGTTTGTTAGAAGCGCATTTTGATCAGTGTTATTCTTTACATTTAAAAAAATATTACTTTTAAGAACTTTACTTTTGAGAAGCAGTGTGTTTGCGTTTTCGTCAACTGGCACTTTAGTGTCTTATATTCCAAAGAAAGGGAAGAATGTTCTTCTTTATTCATCTTTGCACAACGGTAAAAAAAAATAGATAAAGATTCTGGCGTCCTCTCTAAACCAGAGATTATTACTTTTTATAATCTCACTAAGGATGGTGTCGACGTAGGTGAGTACTCAAAGGAACAGGAAACAGAGTACTCAAAGGTGAGTACTCTGTTTCGAGAATAAGTCGCAGATCGCCATTGACATTATTTTTTTCGATCATGAACATTGGTGGTATCAACAGCCAAATTATATATACTGCAAATACAAACAATACGATGGCTGGACGAGCCTTCTTGAAGGAATTAGCATTGGAACTCATGAAACCTCACCTGGTGACCGTTATTCAGTTAAAAACTTGTCACCAGCATTGCGAAGTGCAACTAGCCAAATAACAGGAGTTGAAGGCTCCTCAAAAATCAAACGAAATGTTGAAACCGCCGAATTTTGTGCATTCTGTCCTCGAAGAAAAAATAGGAAGTCAAAAAAGGGTTGTGCGCGACCTGTGCGCGACCTATTTGTACCGAACATTCAAATTACGTATGCCCCAAATGTTGTGTTAATAAATACTTATAATATTTTATTTACCAGATCCATGTCGTCTAATTTATAAGACTTGCAGTTGACGTTCTAATAAAGTACAAATAATATGCTTTTATAAATTTGATTCATAAAGTAGGTTTGATTTTTTTTATATTTCATTTTCGCTATTAATTTTCCTGAATAATAGGTGTAAAATAATTATTTTAATTGTAATTTCCTTGTTCGTGATTGCTTAATATTAATGTAATTCCTTGAAAAGAAACAATTTTGAAGTGTTATTGTTGAGTAGACAACTTAAAACAGCGGAAATGGGTAGTGTGAGAAAAACTCTCACGCGCGACCGCTGGCGTTACTCAAATTGGTGCGACCAACGACGGGTTAAACATTTTTCGTTAAGAGCTGTAAATGTTTTTTAATAAGTATTTTCTTCCTACTGATAATTGCGAGTTTGGGCCGTGGCGGCCTTGTGGTACAGCGCTCTGGTTTTCGGTGCTGAGGGTGCTCGGATCGAATCCTGGCGAAGCGCCACTAAAATGCTTCCGTTTGTGTCGTCCCTTCATATGAGACAATGCTGGTCCGTCTATATGGAGCCCCCATAATAAAATGGCCAGCAAAACTGCGGTAAATTATAGGCGAATGTCTTCGCGACAAGTGTCTCCACATTGAAAAAAAAAATATTTTCGAGTTTTAAACTTTATAGTGTTTTCGGTGCAATACATTGCTTCTGTCTAGTTTTCCAAATGAAGAATCATACCAAATCTGTAAAAATAACAATCATCTACCTTAAGGTGTCAGTGATGCTAACGAAAAGGAAAGTAGCAAAATTTAAAATATAGAGTAAATGCTTGAAAATATTTCGAAACTGACCGAAAAAGAATTCTGAGCTGTATAAAGACGACATAGTTAAAATAAATGGATTGATGCAACAAATCTTTTATTAAAGAAAGAAATATACAAATGGAATACAGAAATGATCGTAATGCACAGAGGCTGTTCACACATTATTTAGACGATGTATATTGTATTCACAAAACTAAATTACTTAAAATTCTTGTGTTTTAAATGTTCTATTTGACATCCCTTATTCTGAACTATCTTTCGACACCGCAATTTCCAGGATAATAATGCCTTTTGAAGTGTCAGAAGAGGTATTCTATCCCATTCCTCCTGAACAGCTTTCCAGAGTCCTGTAAGGATTTTGGGACGAAGTTTGGATAATGCAGATTTTAAAAGTCCGAAAGCACAAAAATCCATAGGTGATACACCGGGAGATTTAGTAGGGATATCAGTGAAAGGTATGATAGACGGTAGACTAGAAGGCTATGATAGAAGGGTAGATATCACAAAACCATGACTCTCACATCGTTTTTGGATAACGGAGTATGCGTATTTCTCTTCGGAAAGAGCATAAATGTAGCCTTCGAGTCACTGCTTTGTTAAAAACGCCACTTTGAATAAAAACAAAACTTTCAAGCCCTAGACGATAATTTTGACTTTTAAAAACATAGTACAATTGCAATTATTTCTTTTGCAGCAAACGATTTTTTATTACCGCTTACCAAAATCATCTAAGAAATGTGCGAACAGCCTCTGTATTTATTAATTTGATTGATTCATTAAAATATATATTAATGTATTCAGTTAAACGGGAAAGGAATTTCAGATTATTGTTTATAAAATTTTATAAATATATTATAATATATTATCTAAATGGTGTAAATCTGACACCTATAATATATTTGGTTCGGTGAGTTTCAAGATTGTCCTTAGATTGAGATTGTCCTTAGATTGTCCTATAAGTAATTTTTCCTAAATTGTAAGGAACTTCTGCAGATAACCATGCAGGAGAACCTGTTGTACCTTGGAATGGATGTACGTTGCTCCTAATCCCCCATCAGGGCTATCTGTTACGGTTTTGTTGTAAGTGGTCAACGTAATCAATGTATGTGCCACTAGAGGTCCTTAATGGAGGCGTGGTATATAAAAAAAACCTTTCTGATTTCAGTTTAACTGTTGACCGCCTCTGTTAAGTCTCGTGGGCTAAAAGTAAATATTTTGATGCTTTAATTTTGTTTTCTCTTGAGATCTTGATGGTATTTTGACACAAAACGAATGTAATTCTTAAATTAATAAACCTTTAGAAACATATATTGCCTCTAAAGTTCAAATACAGATTTCATAGCAATCTCGTAGTTAACATCAGGTTTTTCCCTATATTATCAAAGGTTTCTGCACATGCACTTCAAAAAAAATCGTTGAGTTTAAACAATATTTGTTTAGGTTACGTATAAACTACCTCTTGCTAGATATAAGAAATTTCGCATGTCGTGTTTCGTCACGGTAATTAATAAATTTAAAAAAAAGTCTGATAATTTATCAGGGTTCTATTTATTGACGTTATCTGCAGTGCTTCAGAGAGAAATGCATTTTCTTTACTGTATTATTATTAGTATTTCTAAGAAAAGTATTCTTAAAAAAAAAGTATTCCCAAGTTAAAAATTGGATATCAAGTTCATGGAAAATTTTTTCTCGTTTGCGCCTTCGAACTGAAGAAAGAATATTTCATCACGTGATCCCAAGACAAAGTTTTCCTATGTAAACCTAATTTCAACGACCTTCTGCGACTGAAAACAATTTTAATAGAAAACTTGTAACCCAAAAAATCTAATTTTCAGCTACTGTTTCTAAAGCTGCCTTGATTTCTAAGACGGATTCCTGATTGCTTTTGTTTATTTTTTGAAGAAGAATGCTATTTTTAAACAGGAATATTTATATTCCTGAATTGCTTAAATCATATCAGGTGAAACTCGCAAAGTGTCGATTCCTGCAATATTTAAAGCGTCTTTAAATTAATTATTCTAATGATACCGTGTCAAAATAAATATTCCTGACTTGCTCAAATCACGTCCGGTAAAATTCGCAATCTGACAACTCCGGTAATTATTATTACACTAATTTGATTTTTTCGGTTTGATTTAAATCAATTGTTCTAATGTTATCTTGTCAAAATAAATATTTTAAATTGCTCAAACCATGTCTGATCAGATTAGAAAAGTATCAATTATAGTAGAAAAGTATCAATATATCGATAATCGTCAGAAGCCGGATGTTTACATAAATTAAATTTTTTATAAGAATATTTATTGTAAACCCAAACACCATGAAAAGTTTCTACAAAATAATTTTCAGTGAAGAAAAAGTAAACTGTTTTATTAAACTGAAAATGTTATTAAAAATATTTTTAAAAATATACTCCATTAACCATTAAATAATTAAATAGGGATTCTCTATCTTCGACTCTACGATTATTGGATGTAGAGTATCATGCATTTTTCCTGCAAAATACACACACACACATTATAAATAAGGGCGGAGCAAATGAAAGTTAGAATTTTGGTTCTTATCTGTAATGGATTATCGGTTGGAAAATGGGAACATATAGAAAGTGATAATGATACATGGAAATTCTCTTTTGTTTTCCCCCAATCGAATTAAATTTTAAACCAACACTAATAATTATCTTGATACGATAAAATTGATTTAAACCAGAGAGAGAGATAAAAAAAAGATATCTGACAATGTATCAAATATTACAGGAATTAACACTTTACGTATTTGACCAGATATGATTTGAGCAGGTGAGGAGTATTTAATTTGACACGATATGATTAGAATAATTGATTAAAAGGAAGGAAAAAACAAAATTGACGTTTTAAATATTACAGGAATTGGTACTTTGTTACTTTGGGAATTTGACCAGATATATTTTGACAATTCAGGAATATTTATTTTGACATGACAACATTTGAATACATGATTTAAACAGAAGAGAAAAATTCAAATTAATATTTTAAATATTACAGGAACTATATCTTTGTGAATATGACCAGAAATCTTTTGAGCAATTCAAAATATTTATTTGGACACAATATCATTAGAATAATTGATTAAAAGCAAGGGAAAATTAAAATTGTCGTTTTAAATATTACAGGAATTGGTACTTTGTTACTTTGGGAATTTGACCACATATATTTTGACAATTCAGGAATATTTATTTTGACATGGCAACATTTGAATAGGTGATTTAAACAGAAGAGAAAAATTCAAATTAATATTTGAAATATTACCGGAACTATAACTTTGTGAATATGACCAGATATATTTTGAGCAATTCAGGAATATTTATTTTGACACGATATCATTAGAATAATTGATTAAAAGCTAGGAAAAAATAAAATTGACGTTTTAAATATTACAGGAATTGGTACTTTGGTACTTTGGAAATTTGACCAGATATATATTGACAATTAAGGATTATTTATTTTGACATGACAACATTTGAATAATTGATTTAAACCGAAGAGGAAAAATTCAATTTAATATTTGAAATATTACCGGAACTATAACTTTGTGAATATGACCAGATATATTTTGAGCAATTCAAGAATATTTAATTTGACGCCATAACATTAGAATAATTGATTAAAAGTAAGGAAAAAATAAAATTGTCGTATTAAATATTACAGGAATTGGTACTTTGTGAATTAACATATCCAATACAAATAGACACCTTCCAGGTCAACCTTGCCGGTCACCTGGCCGGTTCAAGTGTCCCAGCTCTTGGACTCCGGCTTTGTTACACAGCGCTTGGACTTGGGCTTTAAATAACCATTGTTGTCTGGGGAACCCGTCTTTCAAGACGGGTTCCCCATACAAGTACCCAGACACGTTCCACGTCCGAGTTAGAAAACCGGCTGCATTTGAAAGCCTAATTCAGAGGGCCAAAGATGTACTAGTTTCAAGGCGACAGGTTGGGGCTATAGGAGAGAGGGTCGAGGATATCTTAGTGAAATCGCCGCAGCAAATCTTGTTCACGGGAAACTATTCCATAGTGATGGCCAAGTGTGCATGAGCAGGTCTCGGTATGTCCCGTGCTCACCTGTCCTGTACAAAATTCCCTAAACCATGTTAACACTGTGTTAGACACTCATGTATATACACATTCCTCATACGATAACTCTGCACCTGCTGCCCACAAAAATTGAATAACCTCTCCCTGGGTATATTTGGACGAATCCATGTCACAACCGTACGCAGTCACATTGCTTGAACACTTTCAAACGGCAGACTGAAAATTTCCTGACCGTAGCAGTTTTGTTTCGTAACGTACAACGTCATCTACTGGCGAAAAGCTCTGAGTATTTAACCACTGCCCCTAAAACAATAATATCACTCTCATCCGGGCCATCTTTATCTATCTATATATCTATCAATATATATATATATATATATATATATAAGCAGTCGCACCCCGCCGTAGCGAACCCGGTATATAACGAGTTCACGGATATAATGAACGAAAATTTTGGTCCCGCCGTTTTCCTATTGTACGTAATTTAATTAGTATTGTGTCAGTTTAATGTAATCGATTTTAGTTGATTTAGTTCCTTAATGATCATTTTTAATAGATTTTATCATTTTTTAATACATCATTATTGAATTCACATTGCAACTAATGAGTTATACATTTTGTTAACTCTAGCATTTTTCTTAACGGTTCGGATATAACGAACAAAATATTCGGTCCCTTGAAGTTCATTATAACTGGTGTGTGTGTGTGTGTGTGTGCGTATATAGGATAGAACAGTGGTTCCCAACCTTGGTTATGCGTACCAGTACCGATATGCGGACAAGCAGCTACCGGTACGCGAATGATTTTACAATTTAAAACAAAAAACTATTAAAAATCTATATTACGAATAAAGGAAAGAAATGACTATAATAACTAATAATCCATACGTTTTAATATTTTACTTTGGAATTTCTTATCCATTGTTTGTGGTGAAATACTTTATCGGGATTTACCTAATCTCAAAAGATGCCGTCTACACTTGAATGTGTTATCTATGACCCCCCCCCCCCCCCATAAAAATTTGACACTGGCCTGCGAATTATAACTGTGTTTATAAGCGTGTTTGCGAATTATAACTGTGTCTGAGAAGTTTCTTGCTAAGCAGTAAAATTTTTAATGCCATTTGCGACCACATATTTATGTGAAAAAGAATTTTCTGCAATGACTGCGATGAAAACCAAATATAGAGCTTTGCAGGGCACTGAATCGGATCTTCCTTAAAATGACAAACACTGAGCCCGATATTACTTCTTTAGTTAACCTTTATCTTACGGGATCCATTTTTCCGATTATCTTTACAACAGGAAATTTCATACCCCCTTTGAAAGAATGGCCATTAAGTGGGTTATATTATATATATATATATATATATATATATATATATATATATATATATATATATATATATATATATATATATATATATATATGTATGTATACATATATATATACATATACATATACATACATATATATATATACATATACATATATACATATACATATATACATACATACATATACATACATACATACATATACATACATACATATACATACATGCATACATATACATACATACATATACATACATATACATACATACATACATACATATACATACATACATACATACATACATACATATACATACATACATACATACATACATATACATACATACATACATACATATACATACATACATACATACATACATACATACATACATACATACATACATACATATATATATATATATATATATTCATTCATCCTTGGGCACGTATTCTTGGGATACATGCTATCCCATCCCGTAAGCAGAAGGTTAATAATAAACAGGCCCAACCTTCTAACTAATTATATATTTTTTAAAGTGATTATTACATTTTATGTATATGTTTAGCAATAAAAGTATATCCCAAGTTACTTGTCTTTATTACAAATGTTCTCCATTGCGTTTTATTCCCCATTTCAAAATTGTTTGGTCTACCGGTGCGTCATCAAATTGTTTACAACGTACAGATACGGTACTATAAAAAGGTTGGGAACCCCTGGGATAGAAAATCCAGAGAGGTTCTTTAATTTTTTAGTTAACAATATAATTTATTTAATGAAAAATAGCAAACAGATTACGACGTAAAAAAATCGGTGGATCGATAAATCAACAACCGGATTTTAGATAATTTCACGGGATAAATTATCCCATCTTCTTACGACGCTGTGATTCTTCGAGAAAACAAAGGAAGGCGGTAACGAAACTCTAATATATGCAAGTAACATGCCGGGATTTTGATCGTTAAATGCAGTTATCCCGAACAATTTTTTCCCCCGAACTCAAAGCCGAATACTATTAAAGTAACATTTTCTCGTAGAACTTTTTGAGCATAGATTATAGGAGGAGGATTCAGAATTTAATGTAATATTGCATTTTAAAAACAACCTGAGAGGTATGGAACATAATTTAGGTTATACGATTTTGTTAGTAGTCAGTGGAACAGACAATCTATTTTAAGGCGTCCAAAATGCTACAGAATAGTAGTATAATTTAATTTTATCGTTATAATATATACTATAGAGATTTTAGAACGAAATTACATAAGGGGAGTCATTACCTATTGAGGTAACTGCCTACGTTGAAAAAGTCATTTTTTGACTATTTTAGTCAATTTCATTTTTTGCAAGAATCACCTAATTGAGTCTCTTCTTTTTTCAAAATCGTTTTGATTTTCATTGTACATTAACTAGAAGCAGAGTTATAACTATTTAAAAAACTTCGTCTGTTACAAAAGTGAAGTGACAAACAACTCTAAATGCGTTTTTCTCAGAATTATGCTTTTTAGCACAAATATCTACCGTTATTGTGATATCTCATACAATAATGTATATAATTCGATAAAATTTTCAGAAAATTTTTAAGATGTTACTGTTAATGAAATGACGTACAATAATTGATGTATAAGGAAGTTTTTTTTTTATTTGGGGCTGTTTTTATAAGGAAAGGATTGACGAATCTGGGAAATTTTTATATTGGAACATAAAGTTGTCTATATTATTTTTGCATTTTAAAATTTCTCTTAGATTGTAGGTCATTTTGACAATAACAGTCATATGTATCATGTATGAGAAGGAAATTAAAATAGTAGCATTAGAATTTTGTGCAGACTGATAGGCGTTTTAGCTGAGTTTCATTAAAAATTACTTCAAATTGACCAATTTACAAAAAAGTCCGGTATTTACAGATAAGTTTTTGTTTATTTTTTAATTTTTAGGTGCTATTTTACCATAAAATACCAAAAAACCCTTAAAATATGATTTTTTTAAACAATTGCCTCCGAACGTAGGCAGCCACCTTGAACCTTCAAAAAATCGAATTTTATTATTTTTTTTTTGCATTTTTGGAATATTTGAACATTTCTGAATCATTTGAAACAACGCGTTAAAATATGTAAGGTTTATATAAGATTCGATTCACAATAATCGAACATTTAAGCGAATAAATCTAAAGAAGCCGCTTAAGATATGCTAATTGCGGCATACGCGGTTTGTATAAATGCCAAGCAGCTATATTAAAGAAGGGTCGACGAAATGTTGAGGAAGTGAGAGGAAGTGAAAGGAGGAGTAGAGCTGACGAAACGAAGTATCGAGCTGGAGCTAGGCTTAGAGTCTGGTTTAATAATAGTTGAGTTTTGCGAGCAGCCGCTGGAGGCATAGCTAGGTTGCTTCAAACCTACGCGAGTTCTTGCTTGTTAGGCCCCAAAGTTTACGGCCAGCACTGCTGGTTGACTTTCAAAGAATCTGTGAGTATTGCAAAGTGTATGTTTCTTAAATGAGTAGTTAAACAAGTGAATATATAGAATTGTATTTCCCTTGCATGAATGCTATATGTATCTCGTAATAGTAGTACGCATGCTTTATGTTGAAAAGCAAAATTTACAATTGCAAATATTTGAATAAACATTGTTGTTATGTAAGAGCTGTGTTTGAATGAAATTATTTAGAGTGCCACTTCAAGATATACCGGGTGGTTATAATTAAACTTCCCCTATAAACGGCTTCCTACAGCGCAAACGGGTGAACGGAATGCAACGAAATTTTGTATATGGTCTATACACGAGATGCGCTCACGGAATTTCGAAAAAAAAAATTAGTTCCAACATGTCCACCAGAGGGCGCCTTTTCGGAAAAACCTGAAATTTAACACAATAAACGACCTAAATGGAATACAGAAACAATATTAACATTTATTCACTAGTTTCTGATCACCTTGTCATCGAACCACATTAAGTAAAGGTAAGGGAGAAACAAAAACAGTTCAGTTTGCAGAAACAAGAACAGATTAGGACGAAATTGCACAAGAGGAGCAGTTGTTAATCGTGTCCAGGACGATGTAGGGTTCAAAGTTATCTGATTTCGAGAAAGTTGTAATCGTCGGGTATCACAGAAACTGACGATCCTCAAGGGACATATCTAGCGAGCTGAATTACCCCAAATCGATAGTGACCTATGTGAGAGTGAGAAGTGGAAGGGGAGCGGTGATTGTTGGAATGTGCCGGGAGTCGGCAGACCTACGAAACTGAGAGATAGAGACCAACGGGAGCTGTCCAGAGAAATTCGGAAGAACCACACCCAGCTGATGGACCACATACACCAGGAGTTTCAACAGGCATCCGGGAGTGTTGTTTAGATGAATACCATCCGTAAGGAAACACATGTGCTTGGTTTTCATGGTCGTTCTGCCGCCCATAAACCTTTGATTACAAAGTTCAACCGCGCTGCTCCGATAATGGGGAGCAAATAACGTTGAACATGGACCGTAGATGAGCAGAAACGAGTTCTATGGAGCGACAAATCAAGGTTCACCCTCTACCGTTCAGATGACAGGGTCTGAGCCTAGTGTCTGTCTGGATAAAGCCTCCTGCCAGAATGCATGGGCCAACAATAAAGTTCGGCGGGGGTGGAATTATGGTCTGGGTTTTTTCTCCTGGTATGGACTGGTACACTTTATCCCAATTCATGGTAAGATAAATGCCAACGCCTACTGCACTATTTTTGATGATAGTGTTTTTCCTACGTTGTGGCAGGCTATCTCTGTGCCTGGTGTGAATGTATGGGCAGCCATTGGGTACACGACACGAACACCTCTTGTTCGCGTCGTCGGTTATCTGAATAACCAACGTTTCATTTCTCAGAACTTAAGGCTGGTGGCTGTGCCCTAGGTTAGATGCATCTTTCAACAAAAAAACGAGACGACGACAAGAGACGTCATCTTTCAACAAGAAAACGCAAGACCGTATGCTGCCCGTCGTGTCCGACCTACCCCGACACAGAGAGTGTTCGACTGTTGCCCTGGCCAGCACGTTCTTCAGATCTCTCACCCATTAAAATATCTGGTTATGGGTTGCTGTGAGAGTGGGCCGCCACCGCTCTCCAGCCACTACGATTGATGAAGTGTGGCATAGACTTGAAGCAGCATGGAATGACTTGCCCGTATCTGTCATCCATTCCCAGTTCGATTCGATGCCTAATCAGATTAGAGACGTTTTTTTTCTACCAGAGGTGACAGCTGTGTGTACTAATTTCAGACCCTGTACACCCCCAAATTGTCTACAAATTTTATCATGTTTTCTTCCTACTATGTTGTATCCATACAATAAGTAAAGTTTTGAGGAAGTTTATTTACATTCCTTCTTGTTGTTGCAATTTTTATGGTCAGCAGTATATATATATATATATATATATAATTGTACGATATACCTATCGTAGCAGGGACATGATACTAATTTGAGACTAGAACTCAATCACGATGAATAGTTCTTAATGAACACGTTCACCCTTAATAATTGTATAAATGTCTACTCTTTATTTAAAACCCGTATCTAAGGAATGACCCTTTGGAGGAGTTTCACAATATATTGATACATTTGCTGCGAACGATTCCTACCGTAGCAAACACAGGATATTAATTTGAGACTATAACTGAATCACAATGAACAGGACTTGGATGAATACTTTCACCCTTAATAATTGAACAAATGACTACTCTTTATTTAAAATCCGTATCTAAGGAATGACCCTTTGGCGGAGTTTCACAATATATCGATGCCTTTGCTGCGAACGATACCTACCGTAGCAAACACAGGATATTAATTTGAGACTGTAACTGAATCACGATGAACAGGACTTGGATGAATACATTCACCCTTAATAATTGTACAAATGACTACTCTTTATTTAAAATCCGTATCTACGGAATGACCCTTTGGAGGTGTTTCACAATATTTCGATACATTTGCTGCGAACGATACCTACCGTAGCAAATACAGGATATTAATTTGAGACTAGAACTGAATCACAATGAACAGTGCTTGGATGAACACTTTTATGAATCCCCTTAATAATTGTACTAATGACTACTCTTTACTTAAAATCCCTATCTACGGAATTATACTTTGAAGGAATATCACAATTTATCGATACGTTTGCTGCGAACGATATACCTACAGTAGCAATACTAGGATATTAATTTGAGACTAGAAGTGAATCACGATGAAGAGAACTTGAATGAAAACTTGGCACTTTGACTATTGTACAAATGACTACTCTTCATTTAAAAGCCGCTCGCATGCTCGGCAGATATATTTCTCGGAAGGAGAAGGCGGAGAACATTCGAAAGATCTCGTGAAGTATCGCGTAATGCCTTTCCATCTGGGGGACGAAGGCTGCCGCGGAATTTTAATGGCATTAACAGGCTGAAAAGTCACTGATGACTTTAATAAAATCTGAAATGTAATTTCGCGTGTTGAGAGAATTCCGGGAATTTTCGCAAAACACAAAATTCCGGGCTCTCGCATGCCTTCCCGTAGCATTTAGAAAGATGTCAGGTGGACTTTTAATAAGTAGTACGTGTTTTGAGCCGGAGGTTAGGCTGTGATGTAAACACTGATGTGAAAATTTACAATTTTGAGAGCGTTTCTAATTAGTTTCAAGTTATACATCTGTGCAACCAGAGACACTGAAAGGTAAAAGTAAGAAGAGAGATTTTTCGGTTGGCCCAATGTAGAGACCCGGCCGAAAACGTAGAATAAGCATTTGTCTCTTGAGCCCCTACATCGAATTTCGGTGTTTTATATAACTGGTGTAAAAAGGAAAAAACATGTATTAAATTCAAAGCGCAACCTTATGCGTTAAAAAAATTGGAAACTACTTTAGATGATGACAGATAATAAGCAAAAAATGTAACTAAAAATCTAAACAAGATAAGTTAGTGACAAATTATCAATTACTGGTGAACATACATTAAGAAATAATAATTTGTCTTTTTTATTATACTGTAACAAATCCGAGCGACGGGAAGATGTTTTAAAAAGTGAATTTCAAATACAGAAATAAATATGCCAGTTACCGCAAATTGAAAAATAAAAATTTATAAAACATTAAATCTTTAGTACACTTTTTCACAACTTGCAGATGAGTAGACCAAATAAAATCGTTGAATCTTCGCTGGAAGCTGAACAATTCCAGCACCTAAGAACTTTTCTGTGACAAAGAGGAATTCAGATATAAAATTTAATCACAATATAACAGTTATTAATAAGTAGAATACAAACTCTACTTCCTTTCCTCTAAGGACCTCGTCTTAAACCAGCCGAGAATAATATGTTTACAAGAAGAACATCACCTGTTGAAAAACCTCAACCGATCGCATCCAAACCAAGTTTTTAACTGACTTTTTATTCCAGACTCTTATTCACCTAGGAAACAAAACCCCTGTTGCCACACCTCAACAAAACCATTTTCCATCAATAGACCCAAGAGCACGATTTATTACTTACTCCATGGTAGACACGTGAACGTGCTAAACCATTGTTTTATTTAACGTAAACTCCAGAACATCGCATTCTGGCGATAACACGCCAAGTTGGCCCCAAACTCGTAACAATACTCACCACAGGCAATTTAAATTGTTTTAGGTATATATATATATATATATATATATATATATATATATATATATATATATATATATATATATATATATATATATATACAGGGTGATTATAATTATAGTTTAAGTTTCAAAACGCTATAAAAAAAGAACCTCTGATGAGAATGACATCCAATTTGAACGGCATGTTATTGAAGAAGGCGGAAAGCGTATGGCAGAAGAAATAATTCAGTTTCAAAAGTTAGCAACAGATGGCGCTGTAAGCGGCAGAAGATGTAAACTAAAATACCTGTCATGCGCACGACACATTTCAGTGTTTTAAAACCGCCAGGTACACGGCTGTTCCTCATTTTCCGTCTCAGACGTTCGCCATGGATGTCTCACTGCAGGACCGCGCTCTGCTGGTAAAGCTGTATTACAAGAACAATGATTGTGCAAGAGTAGCTCTGCAAAAGTTCAGGACACTGAAGGGTATAAAAGAAGGCGTTGGTCCAATGAGTGTCGTGGGTCTGAAGAAAATTAATCAAAAATTCGAAACGACAGGTTCGTTTGATGTGCAGTCTGGTACAGGGAGAAAACGAGTGCATTCGACGGTAGTTGAAGAAGTGGCCACAGCATTACAGGAGGGGTCGGCCGGTGGTGTGCAACCGTGCAGTGCACGAGGAATTGCCCTATCATTGGACAGGCCTACGATCACGGTGTTGAAAATTGTACGAAACAACCTGCAATGCTATCCGTACAAAATTGGCCATGTGCAGGAGTTGCTTCCGTCTGACCTGCCAGCAAGGGAGACGTTTGCGTTAGAATTTCTTGGTCGCATGGAAGTGGAGAATGAATGTCCGTGGAAAGTTTTGTGGACGGATGAAGCCCCATTTCCATCTGACAGTGTACGTCAATACCCAGTATTGTGGAATATGGGCAACAGAAAATCCACTGGCAACGCACCCCGTACCACTTCATCCTGAAAAGGTCACGGTGTGGTGCGGCCTTACGGCATCATTCATCCTACAGCCATATTTTTTCGAGCAGACGGGTGCTTCCGGTCCTGTTACCGCTACCGTCACTGGTCAGCGCTATGCGTCTCTTTTGCGCAACCACGTCATTCCAGCTCTGCAACAGCGTGGATGTGTGGATGAAATCATTTTTATGCAAGATGGCGCTCCTCCGCACATTGCACATCCCGTGAAGCAGCTGCTGAGGCGCCATTTCCGAAACGCTCGAATTATCAGCCGTCATTTCCCTACAGCCTAGCCGTCCCGATCAGCTGATCTTACTCCGTGTGACTTCTGGCTGTGGGGTTATCTCAAAGCTGTTGTGTTCCGTGCTCCAATTACAAATTTAGCGGAATTAAAGGCACGCATTTCGCAACACATTCTGAACATCACCCCGGAGACACTGCGATCAGTTGTGGAACATGCTTTTTGTTGCTTTCAACTTGTTGCACACAACGGTGGACACCATATTGAACATGTTTTGCACCAGTCTCGCGACATTTCCGAACTTCTTTGATGAATGGTTCTTATGCGGTATGTCTCCGCAAAACTGTTGAAACCGATTTATCCCTTTCGATGTGATATGTACAGTCATGCAAATAAAATTACTCAACAATTCTAATTTGTCAATGCGTTTTAATGTGAACTTACACCTTAGCCGTTGTTTTACGAATCATTTCTTATTTATCGTCGTGATTCTGCCGCTTACAGTGCCATATGTTGCTAAAATTTGAAACTAAATTTTTTCTTCTGCCATACGCTTTCCGCCTTCTTCAATAACATGCCGTTCAAATTTGACGTCATTCTCATCAGTGGTTCTTTTTTTGTAGCGTTTTGAAACTTAAACTTTAATTATAATCACCATGTATATATATATATATATATATATATATATATATATATATATATATATATATATATATATATATAAATGCAGATTTATCCCCACGGTTCAAATGTCACAAATGTTTCGGTTAAAATTTAATAATGCGTATTAACAACCAACGTTTAATCACACAAAACAAATTATTACAATAAAAAAAATGTCTGTGTCCGTCTGACCCGACAATAATGCTCATTTAGTCAGAGCCACAAACAAAAAAAAACTACAAGTCACTTTCGTCCGTCAACATCAAAACATAGCATAATCTTTCAATCCAGCAAAAAAAAAATAATAACGTGCGTTCCAAAGAAACGGTTGAGTTGTAACTCATTAGATCCAGTGGCACGTTATCCGCGGCGCGTGTCTTGTGACTCTAAAATATCCGTGTTGCCACAAGAATTCTCACACACACACACACACACACACACACATATATATATATATATGGTGTTTCAAATTGAATGTGACAGAAAGAAAGCATACCTGTGAACGCAGTAATTACTTTATTTTGATAAATGAAGTTTACAGTGAAACTATAGATATCCAAGTTTCTATAGATGTTTTATGTATGCCCTCGGGTGAAACGAGAAATATTTGCGACAAGTATTACAGTTCCTGACACACTCGTGATAGAATATCCTTTGTTAATAATTCGAGCACTTCAGTTATCCGCTGCTTCAGTTCATGTAAGTCCTTGGGAAACGGAGGTACGAACACTTTATCTTTAACAAAACCCCATACGAAAAAATCACAAGGGGTTAGATCTGGGGATCTCGGTGGCCAACAAAGGAATGGCATTCGTTTGACCCAGCACAGCCAATCCAGCAATGAGGTAGACTTTCGTTTAGGTACTGACGAACGATTTTACAGCATCGTGGTGGAGCACCATCCTGCTGCAGAATGAAGCTCGGAATCACTTCCTCCAACTAAAGGAACGATAAACGAAGATATTTTGGTGTATTCCAAAACACATTACGCTTTCTAATGCATGGATGGCGCCATTTCGATTAACAGTGCCTCTAGCGGAGATTTCGTGGCCGGAAGATTTTTCGCTGTTGCCAGATAAAATTTGTAAAATTGTAGCTTCAAAATCAATTTGTTTCGGCCAAAAAAATCAATTACAGAATTTGTACTATTATAAATATAAAAAAACAGGTGGTTATCAAAATAATGGAAACACTAAGATACATCATGAAAACCTTTATTAATACGGGGCAGGATCACCTTTGTTATGTAATACCACCTGATACACTTTGGAATCGGATTATACACGTCATAAAGAGCGGTTGAGAATATATTATACCATTCTTCAGGGAAAAATCATGAAAGTTCCTGTAGAGATGATGTGGTGAATATCGATACCTTTATCTATCCGCTTATACAGATCACAGTGGTTGCATGATTTATAGTCAGGGGGATTGTACAGGGCAAGATAAGATATTTCACTTGTTTTCGTGCTATTCAAACCAATACTTGAGAGATTCAGCTGTATGTATAGGGGGATTATCATACCGGAGAACGCCATCTCCTGCAAGAAACAATGTTTGCACCATAGGATGGACTAGTGAGCTAAAATTTCGACATATTCCTTCCCATTCAATCTCCCTTTTTGGGTTACAGTAGGGCCTGAAGAAAACCATGAGATGCCATCCCAACCCTGATAGATCTACCTCCATGATTGACAGTTGAGATGAGACAACCAGAATCTTACGCTTGTGTAGGTGTTCGCAGATATACGCACATCCTGTTGCAAGGAACAATGTGAAAAATGATTCTTCGGACCAAATGCCGTTTTTCGACATATTACTCGACCAGGATTTGCGCTCGTGGCACCATTGTGGGCGATATATTGTATAGGCATCTATTACAAGTGACTTGGGAATAACTAATATTCCGTAAGTGCTTTGTTTGTGAAGTTCCCTTCTACCTCTAACGGTTCATACCAGAACATGCAGATGCAGATTGAGCTCTTCGTTCATTTTGGTTGCAGTTTTTTTCTTTCTTCGTTTCACAATCCGCTTCAATACCTCGTCCGTGTCATTCGCTCGGCTCTCCCTTTCGTCCCCTATTCTGTTTGGCAAAGGATGTTTTTCCGCGCACTCTGTATGATATCATGACTTTCGATATCATAGCTCTTAAAACACCCATTGGCCTGGGGGTTGCATTAACAGATACTCCAATTTACACCAGCTCCAACAATTCACCCTTTTCACAAAGTCTGTAAACTTTAACATTTTACGCTGTTCCTCCCAAAAGCACGTTGCCGTTAGGTTCAGTAGAATAATACATACACTATATTATATAATAAAATACCGGTGGCCAGACTTGTTTTTTAAAGAATACGAAGCACATTCGTAAACACCACTAATATTGATAGGTGTTTCCAGTATTTAGATAACAACCTGTATATATATATATATATATATATATATATATATATATATATAATAATAATAATAAATAGATGAAAGAGATAACCAGTAATAGCTCTAAAGCTACTTGCAACCAGGAACAAATAACATGGAAAGAAAAGTATGAAAGAGGTTTTAGACAGCATTTCTTCATCAGCAGTGCCAATGCTGTCTAAAAACCAATGGATTGTTTCCGATCAGTATGATCCATACAATAAACACTCTCAGACACCGTACAATCTATGAAAAACAGAAGAATTGATTAATAATTGAATAATAGTACTTAACCGAAGAACACCAAGCCTGGCGCTAGACAGAGTGGTAGTTAAGAACAAGTAACCGCAAGATGACTGACGTCACAAAACTTGCAACTATGGAGGTAGTGGATTCTCAGTTACAGACTTACTATGGTTACCGTATTTTAGGACTATTATACCCTTAATATATATATATATATATATATATATATATATGTGTATTATATCCACGTTGCTGTGTAATTCATGTTGTCAATATAAATAGTAGTTAATTCACTATATTACGGAATATTCCCTCGCATTTTGTGACAACGAATTTAAAAGTATCAATTGATGACTCCAAATTACATATGACTTCTGTTCATTGGTCCCTAAAAGTAATCATGACGCTTTAGAAATTATTCATACATCTCACGTAGTTCTCTATAGTTTCAAAGCCATCATATTTTTGTCCTTGTGTTAGGTTAACCCACCTATTACTAACAATACAATTTATATTTACATTTATTGCCTTAAATATAATCAGTAGTAACGAATACAAACTAGAATGCTATATACAGCAGAGGGAACTTAATGTATATTCATAAATGGTAATGCGACGGGAAATACAGTCTGGAAATTTTCTGTTAAGTGCAAAAATTCCGTGTTTACAGAAAGATACGATTTGGAAAAGCTCTTAAGGAATTGCAAACGAGGCGGGGGTAAACAAAACGGAATGGAAGGGAGAAGATTCTTACGAAAAAAAATATAGAATAATGACTAAGTTGAAATTGGAACTCGAAAAACCCCTCTTCTTCTATGTCTTTTTTTTTCCACCGATATTACTCCTCGTTCTATACAAACAGATCCGCCGAATCTTTGTAAATTCTAATATCCGGTAGAATCTCTTCCGTGTTCTTTTTTTTTTGTTCCAATTTGATTTCGGGTTCTTTTATGGAATACGGTTTTTGGATTCGGAATTTTTTATTTTTGTTCTGTTTTGGTGGAGGGATGGGGAGGGGGGAATGGGAGGTGCAAATGGCTTGTTAATGCAATAATCGGCAGAATAGGAAAAACTCAGAGACGTAGAGGGTATTGTTTTGTGTTTCGAGGTAAATGATATTTCTTTCGATTTTCAGCATGTCATTACTTTGTTTTTATGTATAGCTTTCTTCATGCTAGGGACTTCAACCAGTTTTCCCGCATATTATACTCCATATATATATATATATATATATATATATATATATATATATATATATATATATATATATATATATATATATAATATATTATATATATATATATATTTATATATATATATAAATTATATATATATATATATATATATATATATATATTTATATATATATATATATATATATTTATATATATATCACACTAGCTGTACCCGTCCCGGCGTTGCTCGGGTAATGTAATTACCAATTTTTTAGTAGCCTTAACCCTTTGTTAATGGGCGTCGCTGTCATCCTTTTCCTCACCACGATACATTATTTTACCCATGTAAATTTAATCCTTTCTGGCACATTTTGGCAAAATTTTTGATATAGGATTACTTAAAACTTTCCACAACAGTCAGCGAGACGAAAAACGTTTACCACAAACACACCACAAATTATATGATATTAACTAAGTGCTGGCCAAAAATATTACGGCATTACTAAATGTGATTTTTTAATCGATTATCACTGCAATAGTAATCGATTTCCTTTAACCACTCAATCCCTCATAGAAAACAAACGCCCCAACACATCACGTGCATTACGTCGAAAAACTGGTTATTCTCCTGTTTTCACCAGCTGTACCTTCGTCCGGAAATGAAGAACGAAATCTCCAAAATGAGATTTCTCGCAAGAGTTTCAGAATCATAAAATAAATTATTAAAAAATAACTACAATTTGTAAATTAATTTTGGTTTTGGCTTTCGAAACTGTGATGTCTAGGGTCTCTGAGATAAAAAATTCGTAAAAATGTAACGATATTTACGTATTGATTCGACAATTTGGAAAAAAGGGTCACGGACAAAATCGCGTTTTTTTCCGAAAAACGGGTGCGTACAGGTGATCGAAAAAAAATCACAATTAATCGATAAATTAAGACAGACAATTTTAATTGTGATTTCCGTATAGTGTCATCTTTCCCGTATAGGCTCGTCCGAAAAAAAAAATTCTCGGACGGATACGTTAGGATTTACGGAGCTTTTACTCGTCCGGGAGCTCCAAATCGCGACTAAATATTTAATTACGGAAAATCTAATTAAAAAATCGAAAAAAGGGCTTCGAGGTGCATAATGAGACCTCGGGAGGCATCTTCGTGTCGAATCTCAAGACTGTCCGACCTACCGTCTTTGCGCTGCGCCGCGAGCAGACAAAAACTCGGTCACACACACACAGACTTTGCCTTTTATATATAAAGATATATATACACACATATATATGTATATATATATATATGTAACATAGGAGACAGACACTGGCCCAATAGATATCTAAATCTCCCATGCTACGGTGAGAAGGTGCTGTTAATAGAGTAAAGCTCACTCCATATTAAATTACGACAATCTCGGCTTCTTACGGAAAAACTTTATTATGTACGTGTGCCCAAAGCAGTTACATGATCCAAAAAGCGCACAGGTTTGTTGTTCAGGCGGCTTATATAAATTTTGTCATGTGATCATGATAGCGATTAGGGATTTGCTGTTGTCGATAAGTCACATGTGGTTTTATGTAATCTGCGCAGAGCCTGTATGAAATGTTGGGGGACGCCGCGCAGGTTTGAAAAAGGAAGCCATTTAATATTTTCTCTCGAGGTTATTAGAACTTAGAATCAAAAGCGAAATTTAGCTCGTACGCCCAAGGGAATTTAGAATAATGTTAGATTTTAAAATGGTATGGGGTTTTTAATGTTATATATATATATATATATATATATATATATATATATATATATATATATATATATATATATATATATATACACACATATATATATATATATACACATATATATATATATATATATATACACATATATATATATATATATATATATATATATATATACACATATAAATTTAAATTTAATTATTACTCACATTATCGTAATATACGTACTTTCAGGTTCAAAAGATGTACAAATCCACGCTGTAAAACTTGTCCTTTTGCAAACAAAAACCAGTTGGGTACTAATACTAGTAATAAAGTGTTTTGTAAAGTATATAACTGTATCTATTGTTTAAAGTGTAAAGAGTGTAGTCAGGCCTATATAGGTCAAACATCAAATAAACTACACATCAGACTAAATTTGCATAGAAGCAACATTAATAATAAAAAGGATCCTTCTTTCGAGATGTTACACTTCAGGTCACACAGTTTTACATCAATCGAAGTTAGTATTTTGGACATAGTTCCAAAAGATGGACTTCGTTTATGGTGGGAGAGTATGCACATCTCGCAATTTAACACACTTTATCCCTTCGGCCTGAATACTTCATGTTTTGGTAAAACGAAAAACGAAAATACTTTAGGCTATATAAACACTCAAGACTACATCTCAATACAAGTAGATCCAAAATTCTCCCTAAAGCGAAGACAGCGACGCGGTAATGGTAGTAACAAACTTAACATACATAAACATAAAAACCTTTTTTTAGAACTAAATAGGGATTTGTTGTCTGAAACTTCTGTAAAATTTAATTGGATAAAATGTAAAATATACAATATTAAAAAACGATGGTTAAACAAACTATGGCAATATGTAATAGATCCTAAATATAAAAGCCTCTTCGAACCTTCATATTTACAACACTATTTTACAATATTAGAAACCTTTAAAATTAGAGCTAAAAAATTAGGTATAGATCTTTCTGCAGCAATGCAACCTTTAAAAACAGAATTCATAGTTATACAATTTAAAAATAATGCCTTTAATTCCATTCCAATAAATAAAATATTTAAGGATTCTATGTCTGACTTACCTTGTAAAATACAACCTAAAGTTACATACTCTTATAATATACCTATTAGTCGTAAAATATTTAATTATAATCTAAATTCAAAAAACTTAAACACAGTTTATGAGTGTGATTGTCATCATAAATCAATGTCAAAATATATTAATCCAGATCATAACCATGTCATAACGGGTAATGTCCAGATAGTATCGAACAAAAACCTACGTGATGCAATACAAATGGGTACTAAGTTTAGATATAATTGTTTTAAAGACATAGAAATAACCTTCAATAAGAACCTCACAACCTTCATTGAAAAAAATGCTTTAAAATATAATTTGCCTTTGGAGGCATTTACAAAATGGAAACAAAAAACTTCATTTACTTTTCTAAAAAGTTATGAATTGGCCTTAAAGGGTTCTAGAACAAATTTCAATAGTCCAAGTATGACCTCTATAAAGGGACTACAAAATAAACTGGTTATTAGTTATGTAGACAAGGTGGCTTCTAATTATTCATTTATTTGCAAATATTATTATATTCAAATTGTAAAAAATTTTTATTCAAATAATACACTTTACGAACCATATGCATTTGATGAGTTGTCTCTGAAACGACGTTTAGTTAAACTGCATAAAAAAATTAATATAAATCTTTATTCCTTCTCCTTTCCCTACCTTGTTGCAATTCCCAAATTCCACAAAAAACCTATTACCTTTCGACCAGTAACTGTTGGTTTCGGTACCTACATAACTTATGCTAATAAATTGATAATACCAGTTTTAAAAAATCTTTTCATTAAAATAAAAAAATTTGGATCCAATATAATCACTAATAGCTTACAATTAATATCAAAAATCAAAAATTTAAACGATATAGAACTAATAGAATCTTATGACGTAGTAGACCTATTCAATAATATAGACACTACTTTTCTTTTTTCAATTCTAATTGAGTTTTTTCACAGGTTTGATTTACAAGAATATATTACTTTTACTCTTTTTAAAAATACACTTCGTATCATATTGTTTGAAAATTATTTATTTAATGGTACAACATATTACATTCAGACATTTGGACTGCCAATGGGAGGTGGATCATCGTCCTATTTGGCAGATTTATATTTATATTATTTTGAATCTAAATCATCACTTTTACAAAATATAGCTTTCTTTAGATACGTAGACGACATTTTCATTGCTCACGAGGTTAACTGTAACTTTGTTCCTACTTTTTATCCAGCTAATATAAAACTAACTAAGACCGAACAAAACTCTAAAAATGAAATCAACTTTTTGGATGTAACCATCACTTTGTCAAATGGAACACTATCTTTTTGCATATTCGATAAAAGAGATTTATACGACTTTAACATAAACCGTCTATCCAATTGGAATACAGCTTTACATTCTAATGTTAAACGTAATATAGTCAACAACTACATAATTCGTTGTGATAGACTGTGTGAATCTAGGATTGAGATGAATAAAAGAGTTAAAAACTTCATTAAACTGGCTGTACAGGCGGAGTATCCGGCTGGCTTTCTGGTAGATATACTGAGGCGTTATTTTGGGCGCGTGGATGTCCTTGGGCACTTGGACTTGGAGGTATAGTGTTTTTGTCTGCTGTTTTGAATTTTAAAGTTTTAATGGTTTTATTTAAAATAGTTTATAAGGTGTGGTGTTTTTTAATGGTAGTGTAATTTTTCAATGTAATGTGGCTTTTTCAGTGCCTATTCTTATATTTTTAATTACTGTTTTTAGTAAGGTAGTTTTTAGAGATCATCTTATGACATTATGTCACTTTATTTTATTATAGTATATAACTTCTACTTTTATGTCTAACTTTTTCTATTTATTGTCTCAAACCTTTTTGAAAAGTTTTAAATTTTCTAATTGATGTATGACGAATGCTGGGAAAGTTTTAGCTATGTAAAAAGATCTTTTAACCAGGATAGAGGGGTATTAATCCCCCTCACGTCTTTTTAAATACATCAATTTCCGTTTTTGTTTCAAAATTTCCTTTTTACTTCAGAATTTCACTATCCTTTTTTAGCTTATCTTGGTGTATCATTATTGTTTTAATTATATCTTATATAGTATTGTCTAATAATTGCAGCTTAGCGCATATTGACAATATACATATAAATGCCTATATTTATAATGTATTGGTTTTGGTACAACACATGCTTTAAATATTTTAGTTATATATACACACATATATATATATATATATATATAGGCGTGTCGCAGCGGAGATCACCGCTGCGACACGCCTCGGCATTGATTCAAAAATCATTATGTATATATATATATATATATATATATATATATATATATATAGAATTCAAAAATCATTATGTATGTATATATATATATATATATATATATATATATATATATATATATATATATATATATAAGGTGCGCCCATAAAGTAACCGGACATTTTTTTTATAAATAAGAAAAATATTACTCATCTTCAAATAAATATCATATATATCTATATATATATTAAGGTGCACCCATAAAGTAACCGCACATTCTTTTATATAAATAAGAACAATTACAAAATAAAAGTACTTTTTATATACCATGTTTTTAAATTTTCTGTGGAATCATATAAACTTGACAATTCTATGTAATAATAAATACTTTTAAAAATTTTTTTTATGAACTATCCCATCAACTTGAAAGAAAATTAAGTTAATTGGAAGTTAAATTGCGTTTAACTTTTCGTTCCCGACCGGGCAGATAGAGGGCTGCACCAGTCTACAAAACAAAATTAACTGAAAATAACTGAAAAATAATTCAATTCTGCTTAAAGATGGCTAAAAGTATTAAAATAATGCAATTGTCATCGTGTTCTGAGCTATTCTAAAAGTTTCAAATGTCTAGCTAGTCGGGAAGTTAGTTAAAATTCGATTGCAAGATTTGGACTGGACAAACTCACAAACAAGAAAGCGAGTTAATAAAACCTTGTAAAAAATACCGGTGGCCAGACTCGTCTTTTAAGGAATACGAAACACATTCATAAACACCACGAATATCGATAAGTGTTACCATTATATTGATAACCACCTGTATATATATATATATATATATATATATATATATATATATATATAGAAGAGCTTGTCTGTTTGTTTGTCCGCTATAGAATCATAGACTGTTTCACTCACAGAGACCAAATTCGGTACAGTTAATGTTTAGGACCCGAGAAACTGAAATCAGCAAAAACGAAGTTTGAGTCTCAATTAGTTTTTTAAAATTAATTTTTTAATGCTTTTTTGTGCCCGTAAGAGGTGCGAGGTACCCCCTGTGGATACAGGCGTTCAGTGAAATACGAACCTATCCCTCTTCCCCCGCGCGGGAGAAGAGGGGTGTGGGAGGGGGGGAGAGATTCATGGTAATGTTAAACCTTTGGCTTTGCCTAACTGACTGACTAACTGACAGATAACGCACAGTCCAAACCGTTGGACATAAAGAGCTGAAATTTTGCATGGTGATTCTTCTATAGTGGAGTTTATAGTAGAGGGGTAAACTGAGAAAGATTTTTGAAAAATTCTTCTTCGATTTTTTAAAATTAAATTTTTAAGCTGTTTTTCTAATTTTTTTAAGTTTGCATTTAAAATGATAATCCGAGGGTTGTAAAATTTATATCACGAGAAATATCATAAAAATTCCTTTAAAACGAAATCTTTTTCGAATCTTTACCTACCTCCCTTATCTGATTTTTGGTGAATTTTTAAAGATTAATTTTTAGAATGTAATTTATGAAATTCTAATCACGTGGTTTCTTTTCTTCTTGTGATGCTTTAAATTAATTTTGCGTTACGTGCATAACAACGAAATAAATTGACAAAAGAAATATTAAAATACGGTAAAAGATAAAATTTAACCACTAGACTAACTGAGATGGGAGTTTTTTAAGAATGCAGTTCAAATTAGTATGTTTTAACACAACTTTCTCGGCTCTGCTTTTTGTCCTTTGTTATTTGCAGTTTTTCTCATCGCTTGAAACGATTTACAATTTGCTTTTTCTACGGTTTTTGGCCTTAGGAAAATTAAAAATCGAATTACAATTCGCTTTATCAACGGTTTTTGGCCTTGGGAAAATTAAAAAGCGATACGGTTTTTGGCCTGTCGACAATAAAAAACCGAATTACCAAAGTAAGGAAAATAGGCTTCATGTGAAATCGCGCCTTACTTTGAATAAATAAAGGGGATAATGCATCTTGCACTTTACCTCTTGGGTGATGTGGAAAAAAGTGCGTCTCTTGGGTGTTGGGAAACACACTGAGCTTTTAAGGGAAAAATAAATAATAAAGGCAAATGTAAATTATAAAACTTATTTCTAATTAAACAGTGGATCAAACAAATATAATTAAACAGTATCTAACAAATATAATTAAGCAGTAAACTTATTCAATCCAAACGTGCGAATCACACAACACTGGGTTATAAATTCTCAATAAAATCAGACGTATAATCAGACGAAGGTCCGCAAGCTCAAAGTTTCTTTCTTTCTTATTGTTTGTATATCATTTCAGTAGAAACGCGCTAAGCGCAATTTGTCTAGCCAGATGACCATGAAGAGCGGGCGGTGCAGCCCAGTATTTTTTTGATGGAAAGCATCAAAATTTTTATATCTATATATCTACCCGGGCATCGCCGGGCAATAATGCTAGTATATATATATATATATATACATACACTGCTGGCTACTGTAAATGCAACACCCTGAAGGAAACATGCAAATAACATGAAATTTACAACATGCATTAGCGGAGGTAAGATATGGAAATGATTAGAATTTCAGCGCAGACGCACATCACGCGCGCCTGTGGCGCCACTTCAAATCGCTATTTAAGGCTTGCAGATTTCGACGATTTCAAGTTCGGCAATTGTGTTTTTCTTGTGGTTTTTTCAAAAAAACGATCAATTATGCCTCGTCGAAAACAGCGATCATCTTTTGATCAAGTATCCGAGTTCGACAGAGGAAGGATAGTAGCCTACCGAGATTGTGGATTATCTTTCAGGGAAATCGGTAGTCGTGTTGGACGAAACCAAACAACTGTAATGCGGATATGTGATCGTTGGATGCAGGAGGGTACGACGGACCGGCGTGTTCGATCGCATCCACCTCAGCGCACCACTTCACGTGATGACAGGCAAATTGTGCGCATGGCAGTGACGGATCGCTCAGTCACAGCACGAACCATAGCACAGCACATGCAGTCTGTAACGCATCATCCAGTGTCTGCGCGTACCATTCCACGCCGTTTACAGCAGAGTGGTCTGTCCGCAAGACGTCCATTGCTTTGTCTACCCTTGACGCAGAATCACAGACGTCTCCGCCGCCAATGGTGCGATGACAGAAGGATGTGGACGGCAGAATGGAATGAAATTGTCTTAACTGACGAGTCACGCTTCTGTCTGCAACACCACGATGGTCGCATTCGAGTCTGGAGACACCGTGAAGAGAGGATGCTGAACAGCTGCGTTATGCACCGCCACACTGGTCCTGCACCGGGTATTATGGTATGGGACAGTATTGGATATCACTCTCGCACACCTCTAGTACGCATTGCCGGTACTTTAAACAGCCAGCGCTACATCTCCGAAGTGTTGGAGCCAGTTGTCCTTCCTTACCTTCAGGGCTTGCCCACAGCTATATTTCAACAGGATAATGCGCGACCACACGTGGCACGAATTGTCCAACGGTTCTTCGTCAATCGCCAGATTGAATTGCTTCCCTGGCCGCCTCGCTCTCTGGATCTTTCGCCGATAGAAAACATGTGGTCCATGGATGCTCTACGATTGACCCAGATACCATCCCCAGCTGCCACAGCAGATCAACTTTGGCAACGTGTGGAAGCTGCTTGGTCTGCTGTACCCCAAGAAGTCATCCAAAGTCTCTTTGAATCAATGCCGAGGCGTGTGGCAGCGGTGATCTCCAACAATGGCGGCTACTCTGGCTACTGATTTTGGCAGAAACCACACTTCACAGAAGTCTATAAATTTAATCATTTGGTACTTGGTCAACATGTTATCTACAAAATAAATTTTGTTGTGATATCTCCTGTCTTTCTTGGTGTTGCAATTTGGGTGGCCAGCAGTGTATATATATATATATATATATATATATATATATATATATATACCGGGTGGCCATAATTAAACTGACAGTGCTCACAGTGTTCTGTATCTATTTGCGAGAATGAC
>OU015490.1:33357309-33359809 GCA_907164885.2 Dolomedes plantarius | reverse complement strand
GACAACGGATTAGTTAAGAAGTTGATTTCGTAACACCATGTTAGGGAACAAAAAATAAATTACTCATTACAAGGAACTCAATTGAAATATAGAAATTATAAATAAAAAATCATGTGGTGAAGGGATATGTTTTTTAATTGGAGAGGGAGTTAATATTGTAATCTAGTAAAGAAGTTAATATTGTAACACACTTGTAAGCGAAACAAAAATAAATAAAATACACAAATTATAATCGAAAAACTATACGGTGAAGGGATTTTATTTTTAATGGAAAAGGAATTTAAAGACAACGTATTAGTTAAGAAGTTGATTTCGTAACACCATGTTAGCGAATAAAAAATAAATTACTCATTACAAGGAACTCAATTGAATTATAGAAATTATAAATAAAAACCATACTGTGAAGGGATAATATTTCTAATTGGAGAGTGAGTTTAAGGACAACTGATTAGTAAACAATTTAATATTTAACACACTTGTAAGCGAATCAAAAATAAATAAAATACTCATTTAAATTAACTCAATTAAAATACACAAATTATAATCGAAAACTATACGGCGAAGGGATTACATTTTTAATGGAAAGGGCTTTTAAAGACAACGGAATAGTTAAGAAGTTGATTTCGTAACACCATGTTAACGAATAAGAAATAAATTACTCATCACAAGGAACTCAATTGAAATATAGAAATTATAAATAAAAACCATACTGTGAAGGGATAATATTTCTAATTGGAGAGTGAGTTTAAGAACAACTGATTAGTAACGAAGTTAATATTGTAACACACTTGTAAGCGAATCAAACATAAATAAAATATTCCTTTAAATGAACTCAATTAAAATACACAAATTATAATCGAAAAACCATACGGTGAAAGGATTAGATTTTTTAATAGAAACGTCTTTGAAAGACAACGGATTAATAAAGAAGTTAATTTTTCCACACCTTTCAATTTATAACACACATCGAATTAAAAATAAATAAAATACTCATTCAATTTTTTAATATTCATAAGCCCATATCCATAATATAATACGCGAAGCATGAACTCAATTAAAATACAGAATAATAACGGGAAAAAACATACCGTTAAGGAATTAGATATTTATTTGAGTTGAATAAATGCGATTTCAGAGGCATCAGTCCTCAAACTTTGAAACTAATGGAGACGCGTATCCAGTTTAAAACTAAAGGATTCTCAAAGCAGTATTCTTTATTTACTATTCAGAGAATATATTACTGCACTACACATATATTTTGAATAAATAAATTTTCTTTTTAATAAGAAGGGCATTTTTCATCGACATATCTGCCTAAGTATCTGGAAATATACTTCTTAAAGAATAAAAACTCCCGCTTCTAAAAGAGCGATGCAAATGGAATATTAAATGCGTGTACGATAACGGTTACAGCTAAGAAATAAATCCCAGTGAGACTCCCATTTTGCATTGAAATACATGTATATGTATCTAAAATGCGATTTGTTACTTGTAGCACAAATTTACATCTGGCGTAAATTTCTCGGAATAATAAATTTAATTTACGGAAAGAAATTCTTCACTTTTCCCTGAAATATTTAAAAGCCGAGTTTGAAGTGAATATGTCTTCTTTTTTTCCTGCAGGGTAAAAATGAAATTTTAATATAATTTCCACTTCATCCTTTTGAATTTAATTGCGAGTTTCTCGCTTTCCAAAAATTAAAAAACTTAGCTTTTCGTTCATTTTTTTTAATTAAAGAGGCATATCCCCATGCTTAAACACGGATAATTAAAATAATCCCACGTATATAGTTAACATTTTTATAGATGAAAATTAAAAGTGTAGCAGTTAGAGCAGACCTTTTTAAATAATTTCCTTCGAATTTTCATTTTAGTTAAAATGTCCAAGTAAAGCTGGAACCAAAAACGAAAAAAAATTAGGAAAGCTTAAAGCAAACATTTAATTATTTCGATGTCTTTAATTAAAACTAGCAGTTAACTACACTTTTAATCCAAAACCGTTGCATTTCGTACAAAATCCGTTACAATAACTGTTGAATAATTTCATCTACAGATTAAAAAAAAATCCTGAAATTAGTGCTTTAAAATTATTTTGAGAAAAATTAACTCGAACATGTATTAATTAATTCAAAACACTAAGTATGAAAAAAAAGTATCTGTTTTATCAATAACGATATTGTAGAAGTTTGGTCAGTTATATTTAGATTATTTATGTTTGAAGCATTGCTTTATAGAGCAGGTTTAGTTTTATTTCCATGGTTTATTTCAAATTACATAGAATGAAATAATTCATGCTTTATGGTAAATACTTTAAAAATGTTATGAAATGCTCATATATATATATATATATATATATATATATATATATATATATATATATATATATATATATATATATAACCTTTGTCCAGAAAGTTCGGTGGATGTGTCTATAGTTACAATGGATTGATGTCTTACATGGAACAGCTGTTATTGTCATTCGAAGCAATCCCCGTAGGCG
>OU015490.1:33343034-33351809 GCA_907164885.2 Dolomedes plantarius | reverse complement strand
ATCGCCATTTGTCAATTATAGCGAGGCGTAACAGGAGTGCTACAGCTTCTCAGCTCTCTCGTGACTTGTATGCAGCCACAGGAACCCGTGTATCAAGTGTGACTGTTTCCAAAAGACTTCATGAGAGAGGGTTGTTTGCAAGAAGACCTGCTGTTTGCGTCCCGCTCACTTCTGCGAAGAGGAGAATCCGTTTATCATGGTGCAGAGAGCATAGAGACTGGAGTATGGATCAATGGGTGACCGTACTCTTCACTGATGAGTCCCGATTCAGCCTAAACCCCGATTCTCGCCGTACGTTCATATGGAGAGAACCAGGGACCCGCTACCTACCCTCGAATGTCCACGAAATCGACCATAATGGCGGAGGAGGTTTAATGGTCTGGGCAGACATTATTTTGGATGGCCGCAAACCTCTCCATGTCTTTGAAAGAGGCACTGTGACTGGTGTGAGGTATAGGGATGAGGTCTTGGAAACTTATGTTCGTCTTTTCAGGGGTGCAGTTGGCCCTGAGTTCATTTTAATGGACGATAACGCGAGGCCACAGAGAGCTCTTCTGGTCGACGAAATTCTAGAGAGTGAGGATATTCGCCGGATGGATTGGCCAGACAGATCGCCAGACCTTAACCCTATAGAGAATGTCTGTTACGCTATGGGGAGGGCAATTGCAACTCGCAACCCCCCTCCGAGAACCATCCATGGAATGAAAACAGCGTTGCTGAAAGAGTGGGACCAATTGCCACAGGGAATGTTAAACTGCCTTATTTCAAGTATGAAATCACACTGCGAGACTTGTATACCTGTATGAGGGGACCATACCCTCTATTAACCCATCTATTAACCCATTTTTTTTTGTTTATTCTGCAACCGCTGTTTCATACCATCCGACTCCAACGAGTGTTACGCACGATCATGCGTGTGTATTACATTTATTGAATGGTTATTTGTTTTGTATTGTATCAATGTATGTACATATCGAATTTCATTTAAATCGGTACAGTAGTTCTAGAGATAATCGACCATGTCTGCAAATTCTCTGAATGTGTTACACCAGTGTATATCTAACACCCGTTATCAAATCACATGTGTTCTCTTTCCCAAATCATCCTGGAAAATTTAAATTCTTTAAAAAATTCAAATTGTTATCGGAATATCGGTTATTCAAATAGTTATCGGAGACATCTATCATTTACCGTAAAAAGTACTGTATAAAGTAATTTTATCCTTCAACATATAACCGAATTTAGGTCTCCTCGTCCACAATAAACACGGTAACAAACAAGTGCGCCAGACATTTCATGTCCGCGGAAATAAGATGTCAAAAACCCACGACGTCGGGTGGAAATATTTTGGGAGAATGCGAACAAAAGGTAAAGGCGAGCGAAAGGATTCCGAAAAAAAATACCAATCTATACACACGTATTTCTTAAAGGAAGTATCTGAAGAGGTCATTCAGAGGGAGTGTGCGCGCTAACGACGTTTGTATTCGCAGACAGGTGATTAAGGAAGACGTTTGTTACGGGAACTGCATACTTTGTCGTTTCAAGCCAGTGTTACACTATTTTATTCAGTGTTAACATTTTTATTTCACATGTATTTATGTATGATACGTCTATCTATTTATAAACACACGCACATATGTATATATACAATAGTGTACCGTGTTGAAAAAAGGTTGAGAATCACTGCTCTCTCTCTCTCTCTCTCTCTCATATATATATATATATATATATATATATATATATATATATATATATATATATATATATATGTATATATAAAATTTGTGTTTGAAACGTTTTAAGCAATAATTATGAGAAAGATTGTTATCAAATCCTACAAATAAGGATATATAAATCAATCTTGGAGCATAAAATATGACTGAATTTTCTATCCACACCCAAAAGAAACACAATAGCAATCATAAAAATATAATGACTGCGATAATAAAATGTCAGCAACACATGACTTCACGAACAAATATTTTGGACAATGCGAACGAAAAGTTACTGGCGAGCGACAGTATTCCAAAGAAATACAAGTTCAAAAGAACTAAAAGTTCGCTACGGAAACTGCAGACATTGTGGACGCAAGGCTGAACTACAAGATTTTATTTAATATTTCCATTTTATTTTACATGTACATATTCCTTATGGTTCAGTATATCTATAGATACACATATATATATAGATATGTGTGTATGTACATAATATTTTTCTTTGAAACAGTGACTGGCCGACACATAGAAGTCCATCCCTATTCGTCTGCCACCCCTCAAAACGGCCACTTCTTTTCGGAAATATTACTGGCCACCACAGACAAGTTCACTGTATATGTGTGTGTATACAGTGAAACCTCACTGTGGCAGGTTCTCATGGTTCCAAAAATGGCATTTTTGAGGGATTCCCGTGGAAAAAGGAATCCTTCCATGACATTGGCTCTGTGGAGTCTCTAATTGGTTCTGGACAAAATATGGTATGCTTGGGCAGCTAAATAAGTTTCACAGTGGATATATATATATATATATATATACAGTCGAACCTCCATATATCGAAGTAGCAAATTGCGCGAAAAAAATTCGATATATAGAAATTTCGATATATAGAATTGAGCTTAGTCTTATCATAATTCTCCTAAAAAAAAAAATTAAAGCTAATTTTCGCATACGAAACTCCATTTCTAATTTATATGCGAATCCCATTAAATGAAAGTTAATAACTAAAAAATGAATTAATATAAAAGATTCATTGATTACTACATATCTTTAAAAAAACAATAATCCAGACAGTGGTTACAATGATCACAGTTACATTCTTTAAAAAAACTACGAATATCTTGCTGAACAGTTAGTTTTGCGGACAGTTCAAAGAATAGTTCGTATTTATTCATTCCACTAAATACTTTATCAGGGACATTTTCAGCGAATTGAAGTCCATGACGTATTGTTTGAAATGCCAAAAAATGGGAGATTTTATTTTAAAGTGGAATAAAATCACCCAATTTGTCTTGAAAAAAATTTCGATATATAGAGATTTTTTCGATATATAGAAACAATTTTTCTATGAAATGAACATGGAGATTTGCTAAAAGTTCGACACATAGAAAATTTTTATGTAGGGAAGTTCGATATATGGAGGTTCGACTAAATATATATATATATATATATATATATATATATATATATATATATATATATATATATATATATATATATATATATATATATATATATATATAACATAAAAAACACTATATCCTTTTCAAATTCTAGTCTATTCTAAATTTCCTTGGACGTTGAACTAATTTAGTTTCCAATTTTAAAGACAAATCTGCTGCGTAGCGCCCCCCCCCCCCTAAAAAAAAATAATCAAAAATAATCGCGCCTATAGTACGTCACCTCTGACACCAGAGTCAGAGCTAGCTAATTATCATTCCTATTCAAGATCCCATGACGAGCGACCTCAAACAGTCTATAAAAGATCCTAGGTCATGTAGAAGTATGCACTCCTCGGAATTCAGCTGCCCCGAGAAATTATGTCAGTTTGCCTAATAAATATTTAGTTTAATGTAATGATTGCCGTCTTTGCTCTGGTCTCGACAACGACACTTCTAAGTCTGCGTTGTGACATGGTGGGTACATACTGTAGTCTCATCGTTCATCTCGACTTTGGGGGCCCATCGTGTTACACACACACACACATATATATATATATATATAAATATATATATATATATATGTATATAGGGGAGCAAGCAAAAAAGTTAAGAATAACATGCGAGACAGCCACGTATTGGCATAAGATGGATAGTACACGCGTATCAATGCGCAATACAGAAAAAAAGGCAAAACAATTGTAATTAAGCCTTAATTCTTTGAAAATATGGAAAAAACATGAAAAGATTATTTAGGGTAACAATTTGGTTACATGTAAACGATAAAAAAAAGTATTGTTTAGAAATGATGCAAGAATTTTAATATGGCGTGTGGTCTCCTCGAACAGCTAAGACTGCTGCACACCTGTTTTCCATGGATGCCATGATGTTATCGATAAGACTTTGGGGAATACTGTTCCACTCCTCAAGAACTGCAATCTCCAAGTCTCGGAGAGTAAAAGCTGGCCTTGGTCTCGCAGCAATGGATCGTCCGAGCATATCCCAAACATACTCGTTTGGATTCAGGTCAGGAGAGCACGCTGGCCATTCCATACGCTGTATTGTTTCAGCTTCAAGCATGTTCTCCACAAGACGAGCTGTATGCGGTCCGGCATTATCATGCTGGAAAACAAAGGAATCTCCAATGGCTGCAGCGTAAGGTATGACATGAGGTCTCAGTATCTCGTCTGCATACCTTCGGGCCGTCAAAGTACCATTCCGAATGATATGCAGGTCCATACGTCCACCTATGCTGATTCCATCCCATACCATAAAAACAGCTCGTCTATATTGTGACCTTTCACGAACGAATGTGGGGTTATTTCGAGTGCCCCTTTCCCTCCATTCCAAAACACGTCGGGTGTCACACTCCAGACTGAATTGGAACTCGTCTGTAAACAGCACTTGGCTCCAATAATGTTGCTCCCAATCTCGATGTTCAGCAGCCTATCTTCTTCGGGCTGCAAGGTGGCGTGAGGTCAAAGGAATGCAGACCATTGGCCTACGTGCATAGAGACCTCCCTGATGAAGCCTATTACGTACTGTGTGGCTGGACACCCTTCGTCCTGTTACCAAAAGCAACTGTCTTTGCAGCTGAGTAGCATTGTCTGTTCTGTTTCGACGAGCTGTTAACAGTATATACCGGTCATCAGTTGCGGTAGTGGTGCGTGGCCAATCTTGCCCTGGTCGACGTCTAACATTCCCTGTTTCTTGGAATCGATTCCACAGCCTTGCAACGACACTTCTGGCGACTCCAACAGAATCCGCGACACTACGTTGTGTTTGCCCGGATTCAAGTCTGCCTATAATACGCCATGCAATGGATTCCAATAAATCACGCTGTTGAGACATTTTCAAGTCACCTTTTCTCAAAAAGAATAACTGAGCAATCGAATTTCACAGTTAATGGAGTGAAACAGACGTTTCTACAAAATCCCGATTTCCGCCCTTATGTTTTTTTCTGATTTTTGACGTCATGAACTTTGATTTGCATATGAAGTTACCTTCTTCTGTTCCCTGCTAGGCTTTAAAATATGGATGATTTATTTTATGTTACTTATCGGTGTAAGTATTTGCGTAATTTCGTTAAAACCATGTGCTCCCCTAATTGTTTTGAGCATTATATATATATATATATATATATATATATATATATATATATATATATATATATATATATGTGTGTGTGTGTGTGTGTGTGTGTGTGTGTGTGTGTGTATATTGTAAATAGTAATTATCTGAGACATCAATATGATTACTATTACAAATAACTGCTCCAGAATTTCTACTTTAACCGTACAACATACACTGCTGGCCACTGTAAATGCAACACCCTGAAGGAAACATGCAATTCCCATGAAATTTACAACATGCATTAGCGGAGGTAAGGTATGCAAATGATTAGAATTTCAGCGCAGACGCACATCACGCGCGCCTGTGGCGCCACTTCAAAGCGCTATTTAAGGCTTGGAGATTTCGACGATTTCAAGTTCGGCAATTGTGTTTTTCTTGTGGTATTTCAAAAAAACGATCAATTATGCCTCGTGGAAAACAGCAATAATCTTTTGATCAAGTATCCTAGTTCGACAGAGGAAGGATAGTGGCCTACCGAGATTGTGGATTATCTTTCAGGGAAATCAGTAGTTGTGTTGGACAAAACCAAACAACTGTAATACGGATATGTGATCGTTGGATGCAGGAGGGTACGACGGACCGGCGTGTTCGATCGTATCCACCTCAGCGCACCACTTCACGTGATGACAGGAAAATTGTGCGCATGGCAGTGACGGATCGCTCAGTCACATCACGAGCCATAGCACAGCACATGCAGTCTGTAACGCATCATCCAGTGTCTGCGGGTACTATTCGACGCCGTTTACAGCAGAGTGGTCTGTCCGCAAGACGTCCATTGCTTTGTCTACCCTTGACACAGAACCACAGACGTCTCTGCCGCCAATGGTGCGATGACAGAAGGATGTCGACGGCAGAATGGAATGAAATTGTCTTTACTGACGAGTCACGCTTCTGTCTGCAACAACACGATGGTCGCATTCGAGTCTGTAGACACCGTGAAGAGAGGATGCTGAACAGCTGCGTTATGCACCGCCACACTGGTCGTGCACCGGGTATTATGGTATGGGGCGGTATTGGATATCACTCTCGCACACCTCTAGTACGCATTGCCGGTACTTTAAACAGCCAGCGCTACATCTCCGAGGTGTTGGAGCAAGTTGTCCTTCCTTACCTTCAGGGATTGCCCACAGCCATATTTCAACAGGATAATGTGCGACCACGCGTGGCACGCATTGTCCAACGGTTCTTCGTCAATCGCCAGATTGAATTGCTTCCCTGGCCGCCTCGCTCTCCGGATCTTTCGTCGATAGAAAACATGTGGTCCATGGTTGTTCTATGATTGACCCCGATTCCATCCCCAGCTGCCACAGCAGATCAACTTTGGCAAAGTGTGGAAGCTGCTTGGTCTGCTGTATCCCAAGAACTCATCCAAAGTCTCTTTGAATCAATGCCGAGGCGTGTGGCAGCGGTGATCTCCAACAATGGCGGCTACTCTGGCTACTGATTTTGGCAGGAACCACACTTCACAGAAGTCTATAAATTTAATCATTTGATACTTGGTCAACATGTTATCTACAAAATAAATTTTGTTGTGATATCTCTTGTCTTTCTTGGTGTTGCAATTTGGGTGGCCAGCAGTGTATTACTATGTTCCTGTGTGTATCCAAAACAAATAAATTAACAAGTAAAGGCCTCGAACATGTGATGTCCACGAAAATAAGATGTCAATAACACAGGACGTCCCGAACATATACACTCATGGACAAAAAAATTAGCGCACCAAGAAGGAGTCGTCAAAATGAAACGAAATTTTACATACATAATGACTACTTTGATATACGTAAATGATAAGAAAATCAAAGAAAAAGGATAATTTATTTCAGAGAAAATGGCAAAAGAACGGAGTCGTTAATACTCCGTTGGACCCCCTCTAGCGCGAATGCACGATGCGATACGATCGAGCATTTAGTCATACAAGTTCTGTATGATGTCTTGAGACATTTCGTTCCATATTTGCTGTAACCTTACCTCTATTTCGTTCAAACTCGTGGGATGCCCAACTCGTCGTCCCAAATGATCCCAGATATGCTCGATTGGAGACAAATCTGGGGATCGGGCAGGCCAAGGAAGGGTAGTAACAGTGAGGAGACAGTCTTGTGACACCCTTGCCGTATGAGGCCGAGCATTGTCTTGTTGAAAAATGGCTCCTGGGAGCCGTTGCATGAGTGGCAACACATGTGGTTGCAGGATTTCATGAACATACCGCTGGGCTGTCATGGTGCCACGGAACAATACTAGGGGTGACCGTGTATTGTAGGCAATGGCACCACATACCATCACACCAGCTGTGGGAGCGATGTGTCGCTGTACAACAAAGGCAGGATTGAAGCGTTCACCACAGGCTCTCCACACACGAACACGATTGTCATCACTGCCAAGATTGAATCTGGATTCGTCGCTAAAGACGACCTGGTTCCATTCCGCTGCAGTCCAGTTTCCTCGTGCGCGGCAAAACTCCAAACGGAGGCGTCGATGGGTGGGCGTCAAGGGCAGCACACGTAATTGGCGCAGCGATACCAATTGTCCTTCAGCCAGGCGCCTTCGTATGGTTCGAGAAGACACAGAGGCCCCTAGTGAAGGTGCTACCTGTGTCTGGATGGCGGCCGATGAAGCAGTTGGCTGTACGCGTGCATTTCTTACTATGTGGCGGTCTTCTCGACGACTGGTCTGTCGAGGGCGTCCTGAGCCTGGTCTTCGTGTACATGACATCACTCGGGTCCACTGGTCCCAACACCTCCTCACAACACAATCAGAGCGGCCTAATTGACGAGCTACTCGACTAGCTGAGCACCCAGCTTCCATCATCCCGACGATTCTCCCCCTCTCAAACTGCGACAACTGCATATATTGACTTCGAACACGGCGTAATGGCATGCCTATCTCAGCTCTTCCTTTGTAAATGATTCAGCACACTCAAACAAGCTTTGGTTACCTGTTTTCTACTCCACAGAGTACGATGTTCAACGCCCTCTACCGGCTATACGTAATGCGCAATCACGCTGCATTTCTAATCATTTGCATATCTCCCCGACATGTACCTTGATTGCAAGTTTCGTTACGATCCCGCAATTATTTCTTGGTGCGCTAATTTTTTTGTCCATGAGTGTATTTTGGGAGAATGCGAACAAAAGGCTACTGGCGAGTGACCGGATTCCAAAGAAATACCAATCTATACACGCGTGTGCCTTTGTGAGATTATATGGAGAGTTCTTTCGGAGGGAGTTTGATCTCGCAGAAATTTGCCATCCGAAATAATGATTCCCGATTCAATGGTGGCCATCTTTCCTTATGCGTTACTATTTGCAGTCACAGGATTAAGGAAAGGGTTCTTCAAGAGAACTGCAAACTTTGTCGTCGCAGGACAGTGTTACAATATTTTATTCAGCGATTTAAGTTTTCTTTTACGTATAAATGTGTTTAATTATAAACCTACCTATCAACCTCTCTCTCTCTTTCTACACACACACATATATATATATATAATATAATAT
>OU015490.1:33268034-33338034 GCA_907164885.2 Dolomedes plantarius | reverse complement strand
ATATATATATATATATATATATATATATATATATATATATATATATATTTATGCGTACACTTTGATTCATGTGCATTTAATCATGAATACAAATAATATTAATATACACTATTAGATTATTCATATATGCATGCAAGTTAAAAACTCCAACTCTAAATAGAATACTGTAACATTGCCCTGCCACGACAAGGTATGCAGTTCCTGAAGCGAACCACTGCCTTAATGACCCGTCTGTGAATAGAAACGTCGTTAGCGCGCATGAAAGAAGGTTCTCCTTTCAATCGGGAATCATTACTGCGGATGGAAACGTCTCCCTCTGAATGACCTCTTCAGATATTCCCGTAAAGAAACACGTGTGCATTGACTGGTATTTCTTTGGACTCATATCGCTCGCCAATAACCTTTTGTTCGCATTGTCCCAAAATATTTGCTCGGGATGTCACGTGTAGTTGACATCTTGCTTTCGCGGATGTGAAATGTTCGGGGCATTTTCTTGTAATCGTGTGTATTTTGCAAAGAGAAAGGACATTCAGTCATATATATATATGCTGGACGTTAAATGTAGAAATTTGAGAGCAGTATTTTATAAAGAATATGATGAGATCCCTTTGATAGGTATTGCTTAAAACTTTTTGAATGATTCTTAACTTACATAAACATACATACATTGATAAACATATACACACATATTATATACAGATGGTGGACAAAATAATACGAACACCTGTGAAATAATGGAAAATCTTTATTAATAGGGGGTTGGACCACCCTTCGACTGAAGTACAGATTTAATGCGTCGTGGGATAGATGCATAAAGGTCATGGACAATATTTAAAGGAATATTAAACTATTCCTCCTGCAGAGTGGTCTCTAATTCCGAAAGTCCGGATGGAGGTGGAAATCGGGAACAAAGTTTGGACTCCAAATATTGCCATAAATGTTCAATAATATCAAGTTCGGAGACTGAGGGGGCCAGGCGAGATGTTCAACTGCATCGTCATGCTCTTCGAACCATTCTTCAACACACCTAGCAGTGTGGATAGGGGCGTTGTCGTCTTGAAAACCGGTCGCTCTCCAGGGAATACAGTCTGGACAAAAGGATTGACTTGATCCCCTAGAACGCTTAGTTAGTGATTGGATTTGATCCTCCCATGCCGAATAAGAAGTGGCCCAAGACCGCGGCAAGATATCGCACCCCATACCATAATGGAGCCACCCCCATGCTTCACAGTAGGAAAGAGGCATTCAGGATGAAACACTTCTTTGGGAGTTCTCCAGACATAAACGCGCCCGGTGGTCTGAAATAGGGTGAATGATGATTCATCTGATTGTATTACCTGTTGCCACTGCTGTGGGGACCAGCCTTTGTGATCTCTGCACTATTGGCGTCGCTTGAAAGCATTAGTTGCTGTCACCAAGGGTTTACGAATTGCCACTCTGCCATAAATATTCGAAGCATGAAGTTCCCTTTTGACAGTTTTTGTTGAAACGGGGTCCTAGAGATGACTGTTCATTTCGGATATTATCTCGGATAACGATTGCTTGTGCTTTCGGGATACTATGCGATTCAAGACCCGTCTATCCCTATCAGCAAGCTTGGACTTTCGGCCACTGTTGTGCTTCGAAGACGTCGTCTTACCCTCTTCCGTGTACGCTGTCATAATGGCTGATACCGTACTCTTTGCAAACCCCAAAAGGTTTGCTGTTTCCGTATCCAATGCTCCAATTAAACGTGCTCCAACTATCATTCTTCTTTGGAACTCTGACAGGTCTGACATTTCAACTTATCACAGACAGTTCGATAGAAGCATGCAACGTAGGTGACTGCTGTTGAGAGACTGATACCTTCCTCATCACGCTCACTAGGTGGCAGACTTCTGTTCCAGGTGGCGCGGCTGTACTGCAGGTGTGAAATACGTCATACTTTTTCACATGTGTTCGTATTATTTTGTACTGCATCTGTACATGACTGTACGATAATGGACTCGACGCCAGTTGATATGCATAAAATCCGACTGCATCTCGACTGCATGTCGGATGCAAATGCAGTGCTCGCACGTGACCTGTTGAGGTAAATTCGATACGCGAAGTGGTAACTTCGTTAGTTTTGTGTGAGATTGGGACAATATGTCGAAACGAAAGTATATATATATATATATATATATATAACAATTCCATGAATGACTTACTTGCTGACAGTTAAAGCACAGACCAAACCGTTGGACCCAAAGAGCTGAAATTTTGCATGGCGATTTTTCTTATAGTGTAGGGGTGCACAAAAGCATATTTTTGATTTTCGAGAAATTCCTAGATATTTTAAATTACATTTTTAAGCAGTTTTTATAACTTTTTTTAAGTTTGCATTTAAAAAAATAATCTGATTGTTATAAAATTATTATCACGTGAAAGATCTTAAAAATTCCTTTCATATGAAATCTTTACCTCCATTGCCTTATTTTTGGTGAATTATTAATTTTTAGAATTTAATTTATTAAATGCTGATTACGGGGTTTCTTTTCTTTTTGTGGTACTTTAAATTAATTTTGCGTCACGTGTATAACAACGAAATAAATTGACAAAAAATATTAAATACGGTAAAAGATAAATTTTAACCACTAGAGATGGAAGTTTTTTTAAGAATTAATTCAAATTAGTAAGTTTTATGGATATTAAACATACAAATTAATTGCATGCATTGACCGTTGTATTTAATTTGAATATTTTCTTCTACATTAATTTGCCTATAAAAATATCCGTTACGATTTTTTATAAATATATTCTTGGTTTTTTTTGCATTATATATATATATATATATATATATACACGAAAGAGATGCTCAGGCTCTGATTTATCAATCTATCTTTGTCTATATATATATATATATATGTGTTTGTGTGTGCGCCCGTGTGATCCTATTAAAATATAAACAGGTATCACAAATATAGTATGGCATTATATTGTATAATTTTAACACTTAGGAGGCGGTTAACTTTTGTGAGAATCTAATTCCCAATTTTTTCAGAAGATTAAAAACTTTGGTCCCGTTTTTAATATTAAATTCTTACAAGACCCTTTTCCCTCAGAAATTTCCTTGAATAAGACACCTAGGGAATGTTTCTTTTCTTTCCCTAACAAACATTCATACCTAAACATTAATCTCCCGGAAAATTTCGACGTACGAGAAGAGGACGTAAATCCGGAATCAAGGATAATGACTTCCAGAGAGTCCCGGTATTTCATCAACCTCTATTTCGGTCGTGGGTGTATCATTCCCCCCTGCGTGTCATTCGATCCAGTTCTCCCATCTCCATTACTGTTTTATTAAGGGTAATGTCGACGGATCTCCTGCGGGGATAATATGCGAGGAGAATTTGTAAGAATTAGAAAGAAATACCGGAGGTATGCGGAAGATGTTAACTGCTATTGTGCACATCATATTTTATGTTAACTGCTGCTGATAGCATATTATGCATCGGCAGCATAAAAGGAATTCTTTGTCTACACATATTTATGTTTTTGTATATTATAATCTTTAAAATGCAAAAAAATGTTAATCAGTGTATAAAAGCAAAATGTTAATGAGCATTTATAAAGTTAATCTCAATTAGCACAAAATACTACCTGAGATTTATAAGCTAATATAGTAATTAGCATAAAATTTTAATGAACATTTATAAAGCAAATGTTCCTGGCCGTATTCAGTACGCAAACATGTGCGCATGTTAGTGCACATATTTCAAGAGCTCAAATGATACATATAAACGGATATTATAATTAATATATATATATATATATATATATACCCAAGTAATACAAAACCGTTGGTAAGTCGTTGGCCAACCATTTTCGGACATGGTTGGCCAACGGTGGGATTTGGCCGTTGGCGGGAGGTTGGCTCAACGGTTGGATTTGTAGGTCAACAGTAGGCTTTCAGTAGGCCCAACGGTTGGTGTTCAGTTGGCCCAACCGTTGGATTTGCAGATCTGCCAGCAGTAGGCTTTCAGATGGCCCAACAGTCAACTTTGCAGATAAGCCTACATTAAATTTAGTTGGGGCTATTATGCATTTTGTCGCAGAGTTTCGCGACATCGTGAAAGCGCACAAAGAACTGGCAAAATATGTGCACACAGTATGAAAACATGTTACAAGAAGTGTACGAACAAGGATATTGTATTTATAGTGTTATTATTAATTTTAGTGTGATTATATATAATATTTTATATGCATATGGTATAACTATTAATGTGTAGTGTTTTTATATGTGTATTTTTTATATAGTGTCCTGAGTAATATCTAGTTAGCTAGGGAAACTAGTAAGTAGATGATGTAATTCTTTGTAGTAGAAGTATGTGTTGTATTATATTGAATATCAGTCTTGAGGGGTGTATAGTGAATTATAACGTATAGTGACACCACCCTGATAGTAAAAATAATAATGATAATAATAATACAACTCATAAAGTTAATGTTAAAATGTAGTGTTAGAATAATTTGCTGTGATTATCGTGTTAATTGTTTAAATTGTTAATCATCTGTTGAGAAAGTTTTGCAGTCGTATGTTAGATAATCAATAGATGAGGAAAATTGTCGATAGATGACGTTAATAGGCTGAGATACGCAAATATAATATAGTAAGTAGTAAGTAGGAAACAACATAGGGCAAGGAGCAACCGCTTTGATACATTGGGAAACAACCGAGCAGACGAGAAGATGGAGAAAGATCGCAGTGAGCAGTGGCGCAGAAAATGATAAGGAACAGAGGAAAATGGTTATCAGTCTTGTTTTGGTTTTTTTTGGAGAGAAGAGGGAGAAATGTCGCAGAGTTTCGCGACATCGTGAAAGCGCATCGTAAAGTTGATAGAGATGGAAACGAAGTAGCCCATATAGAAAAATATTGAACACGATACTACCGCCAGATGAATGAGCTACAATTCGAGACGAGGCACCAGAAATCAAGTTAAGCCCTGCGGTCCCACCTGTGAGATGTTAAAGAACACGATACCACCGACAGATGAATGAGCGTCAACCGAATACGAGACTCCAGTGATCAACCAAGCCCTGCGATCCCACTCTTGAGATGTCTAAAACCAAGTTGCGACTGCCAGCGGTATGATGTCAACAGTGCCCGACGTATCATCAAACGGAGGTATTGTCTGTTGTTTCCCAATTTTGTCGTAAGCCATGCTACCTTGTCCTAAGTAATGAATGATAATGAGGATATGGATAGATGTTGCAGTAACGCTAAATATTGATTAAGTATATATATGACGATAGTGTGCGCCAAGTAGTAGAGTGATGACAATTATTAATTAAGGGTGTAAGGTATATGTATTAGAAGAATAAGTAGTAATTAATTGAACGCGCAAAATCGATTTAAAGTGTGTTGATTATTTGATTATGAGTGTATACATAGAGTAAGTGTAGAGGAAGGATGAAATATTTAGTAATATTGTAGTGTATTATTTATGTGTGTTAATATTCAATAAATTAATTTGTCAATATAAACCAGAGTTATTTCCATTATTTGGGAAGCACATCAATGTACTAACCACAATCATTAACCAATAAATTACTAAAATCATAATCATTAATAATAAATATAATAAATAATATAATAAACTCAAAATTTCATTTAATTTCATATTAAACAATTTAAATTACGGTTACACATTTTTCAACCCAGCATATATATAATGTATGTATGTGCACAGAAATAATTGTTAGTGTATTTAGTCTCAGCGATAGACAAGTAACAATGAAACAATTAAATTATAATTTATATCTGTTAACTTTTTACTGTGTGAAGCCTGTTATCTATAAAAGGATCTATACACAAATATTACAAAAGAAACAAAATATTTTGACCAATTCCTGTTGCTAAGTTATTACATAAACCTTATTTTAAAAAAATTTCCTTGGATAAGAGTTGATACACCTATGGAATGTTTCTTTTCACTCCCTAATAAACATTCATACCTAAACATTAATCTCCTGGTAAAGTTAGACGTACCAGAAGAGGACGTAAATCCGGAATCAAGGATAATGACTTCCAGAGAGTCCCGGTATTTCATCAACCTCTATTTCTGTCGTGGGTGTATCTTTCCCTCATGCGTGTCATTCGATCCAGTTCTCCCATCTCCATTACTGTTTTATTAAGGGTAATGTCGACGGATCTCCAGCGGGGATAATATGCAAGGAGAATTTGTAAGAATTATAAGCAAAACCGGAGGTATGTGGAAGATGTTAACTGCTATTGGGCATATCATATTTTATGTTCAGCATAAAAGAGGGAGATTTTTGTCTATTATAGTGACAATTTTTGTGTTATTTAATTATTTGAAATTCATTAAATGCTAATAGGCATTTAAAAAGCAAAATGTTAATAATCATTTATATAGCAAAATGTTAAGGAGTATTTATAGAGCAAAATCTCAATAAGCATTTATAAAAAAAATCTGAATGAGCATTTATAGCGCAACATCGGAATTATCATTTTTAAAGCAACATCTCAATGAGCATTTATAGAAAGAAATGTTAATGAGCATTTATAAAACACAATGTTAACGGGAATTTATAAAGCAAAATTTCAATCAGCATTAATAAAGCAAAATCCCAATCATCATTAATAAAGTAATATCTGAATCAGTATATTTAGTAAGCAAAAACAAAGCGCCTTGTTAATGCACATATTTCAAGAGCACAAACAGTACATATATACAGATCTATTCGTGTAAATGTACATATATACACACAAACGCATATATTCATACCCACATTTATATATATATATATATATATATATATATATATATATATATATATATATATATATATATATATATATACAGGGTGATTATAATTAAAGTTCCACTTTGAAATGGCCATAAAAGGAAAACTACTGGACCAAATGTTATCAAACTTGGTAATAGTATAAAGAAGGTCATGAGAATTTCTTTTCCGCCCCAAAAAAAAGTTTAAAACTCACCACCAGGGGGGAAATGGCGCTGTATGCAATATTGCTAAACGAAATAAGACATGAAGACATCGGTTTAAAATGTGTTTATTCGTTTCTGAAACGTGTTACAAAGCATGTTCAATGTGACGTCCAAAATTTTCCGAAAGCAAGTTAAATCGCATTACTGTATTCTCAACAATAGCATATCAGGAGGAATGTTACCGACATGTCGATGTATCGCATCTTTCAATTCCGCCAAATTCTTTAGATTATCACCATAAACAGGGCTTTTGAGATAACCCCATAGCCAGAAGTCACAGGGGTTGATGTCTGATGACCGGGGTGACCATTTTGTGAGGAGGTTTCGGCCTATAATCCGTTCATTCGTGACACGTTGCGTAAGTAACAGTGTGACCCATGTACCAATGTGCGATGGGGCCCCGTCCTGTATAAAAATCGTGGTGTCTAAAATGCCACGTTGCTGGAGTTCAGGTATCACAAAAAATCTTAATATTGACTCTAAGTGATCTGCAGTTACAGTGCGTGTAACAGGTCCAACTGTTGACTGCTCTTCAAAGAAAAATGGTCCAATTATGAAACTAGCTGTCATACCACACCAAACGGTGACTTTAGGAGAATACAATGGAATTGGGTAGGTAACATGAGGGTTCGTTTGGTCCAAAACCTGCAGCTATGGGTGTTGACATCGCCGTTTAGGTAAAAATGGGCCTCGTCTGTCCACAAAATGTTCCATGGCCAAAGTTCGTCCGTTTCCACCCGTGCAAGGAATTACAAAGCGAAAGATTATCTTGCAGCAGGATTGTTACGCTTAAGTTCTTGAACATGTTTGATTGTGTATGTGTAGAATTGCCGCACTTTACGGACAATTGTGTACACCGTACTTCATGGTACGTCCATTCGACGTGCGACAGCACGTACGCTGCACATACCATGTGTGCTTTCCATTGTTGCGTCATACACTGCTAATGCAAGAGTCTCCTCGGTTTCCATAGAAGCAGGTTTCCTTCCCCTCCCAGATGCAACAGATAACAAAACCGTGGCTTGAAACTTTGCCATCATTTTCCTCAAACCATGCGGTGTCATATTGGCCCTCGGCGTATTCCTCTTACTGAACGATACCTTTGCACAGCACGCCGTTCATTGCTATCGCATTCATGATAACATTTAACGAGAAAAGCACAGTCTTGCATGGTTAGAGACATTGTCGATTCGTAACAATGAGAACTCTGACAAACAGGCTCACTTTTATCTGGCAAATCGAATAGCGTGTAAAGCGCATCAGCATAAATCATTTGCTTCTTCCTGCCGTAAGCCAATTACAAGCCATTGCGGTTTTGCATAACCCCACAAACAGTTTCGTTTTAGAAACGATTAAAAACGTTTCAAACCGATATCTTCATGTCTTAGGGACGAATTCAGGCTTCAAAATTCACAAATTAGCGATCTCTAAGAAAACGATTTCCGGAATGCGCACACTTTAAATGGTATTTTTCTTTAGGTCAATATTTCTTAAGGGGATACAAAATGTTAAACCCGTGTAACAAAAGGTTAAGTTAGATTCCGACCCTTATTTCGTTTAACAATATTGCATACAGCGCCATTCCACCCCCTGATGGTGAGTTTTGAATAACATTTGGTCCAGTAGTTTTCCTTTTATGACCAAAATGGAACTTTAATTATAACCAACCTGTATATATATTTATATATATATATATATATTGATTGTTATTATTATTTAGAACTTGATATATACTTCATTATTTAATACTTAGAAAAAAATACATTATTTTAAGATTTTGTAACTTCTCAGCACATGCCTCTTTCCGTTACAAGTCCATATACATAATGGTGTCTGAGAGGAGAAATTCTTTGAAAAACATTTTTATGTTTGAAGGCTTTAAAAGCACCGTAGAACTTTTAGAATAAATAAATAAACTTCCTTCATCTACGAAATTACATAACCAGAAACATTCCGTGTTATTTTATGCAGTACTCTCTGTATGTATATTTCTGTACAGCTGTACTTCAAGCACATTCATCTCGAAAGGGAATTTCCGACTGGTTTGCAACTTTTAAAAATATATTTAAAATTGCGTTTTAAAAATATACAGGAAATGCACATTTTAAATATACATTCAAAATGCGCATTTTAAAAATATTACTAAAATGCGCATTATAAAAATTTAACTAAAATGCGTGTACCCTTTTACATCTGCAATTTAAGAATATTTATCTCGAGAGATTCCCATAGAAAAAAATTTCCATGAAAGAAAAATTCTAGATTTCATCTGCTCGTGGCAAACAAACAAACAAAAAATAAAAAGGTCACCTTCAGTCAAATAAAAAGGTTTGTCAATTTTTTACAAACAACCAATTTATTTCCAAAGCAGTTTCAATTACCAATTAACACTAAATTTTATTTTTTGGGATCTTTGATATTTCTGGTATCTAAAGAAAGCTTGCAACATCTGATTGATTTAAAGCACAAAAAATGGCTCAAGAATGGCTAAAGCCACACTTAACCCTCTGACGACCGAAGGCCCATTTTGCAGCTTACACCAAAAGACCGTTCCGGCCGAGAACGAGAAATGGCTTTCCTTTCCCCCACAGAACATCCTGACGATTGTACTGAAATTTGTCACGGTAGGGTGCGCCCCCACTATCAGCAGTCCCCTCTATCAGCATCAGTACGGTTTAAGTACGGTCTTTAATTACGGTCATAAAGTAAGGTTCTAGACAATAAAAGACGATCGAACAGATAAGAGAACGACTCGTTGGTGACGTTGAACTGTTGGTAGAATGACAACTTACCAGGCACTAGGGGAGGAGGCAATCTATGAGAATTTCAGTCGGCCGTCTGGACTTCTCAATGTTCAGCCAGCTAGGCCGATTCCGACCTTCAAAGGGTTAAATAAATTTGAATAAATTTACCACGCGGTTGCAAAAATACATATTCTAAGCACTTTGCCAAAAATGAGACTGCCTATAAAATTAACTAACGCATTTATTTGGTCTTGTGATGTTGGCGGACTCTCTATTTAACCCCCGGTATTTTATATGAAAATAGGGTGAAGTTTCTTTACAGTTTTGAATGTTTTCCAGAGGCGATTCCAGGTCCATCAATCAAGAGGCGTGCCAGCTGTCTAGTAAACAGATAACAACCAGGACTGGAAGTGCAAGTGGTTTCTGGACGAGTTGTTCCGGAGGTATGCAGTGGAAGGAGAACCGGTTTGGACTGGTGGATCGTCTGATCAGGCCAGTGGCAGACAGGGACAGACAGAGAAGGACGGGAGTCCGGTGTTGATGGAGGTTGACTTTGTCTCGGACCAGCGGTTTGCGTGTGCCGGAGAAGCCACGTGGAAAGGGATTGTGATTTGTTTGGCCGGAGTGCCTTACAGGTGTAAATCATTGATTTGGCTGGAAGCCATGAATGCATTGGAGGTGCAAAACTCAAGGAGTTAATGTACATAGTTTGTAAATACGCTAAAGAATAAAGGTGCTTTTTACGTTCCTTAGTCCAGCGTATTCTCAGTGATTTCTGATGGAACAGGGTGGCTAGGACTTAGCCATAGTTCGGCGCGCTATCGGAATAGACTGGGCAGGGAAGTAGAATTGCCCCAGTTTATGATAGTCTTCTTGGCTAAATAAGGCAACTGTACACTGTACAAAATAATATTAAAATTACAAAAACATTAGGGTTCGCGATGACATGATGAGTTGACTTGTCTCTCCATTCTGGCAAGACACGCGTCCATTCCAGGGACCTCTATTCAGGCTCTCCTATCATATCGGAAAATAGCGGACAACACACTGCCCGCTGCTATGCCCGTTGAGAATATCTCGTATTGTCGACTTCCTGGGAGGCTGTAGGTTACGCCCCTTTCGTTGCAGCTTGCCGCTTCCACGTGTTTCGTAGGCTACGGCCAGTCTGCACTACATCGGGACCACATTGTCAACGAGGTGGGACTTTTCTAAAGGATATTCCTTCCCAGAAGTAATCAGAAGAGTCTCTGCGCCTAGTCTATTGTGGCACTAAACGGTAAGGTCACCTTTCGGCACTGATGAAACAGTTTAGTTTTCAAAGGGGTGTCCGCTCCCTTGGAATTCCACGCGAGGAATGTCGAAGTCATTAACAATATACTAGATCCAAAAATACACAAACTAGACCCAAAAATACATACACTAGGGGAAATAATGAGCTAACAGAAAAGTGTTTTAAAGCTTGCATAAGAAAACCTATTTTATATTCGGGATGAGAGATGCGTCAGTCAAAATTTTCGTTAATCGTTCCTTAAATAATCGTTCGTTTATTTGCCAGAAGTCGTATGCAGCGCCTGTGGTGTCGCAAAGTCACCACAACTTAAATTGCGATTGTGTAGAAGTAGTGTATTTTATTTTTATTTCTCATAAACGACAAACAACATTGCTGACCAATATGCTCTCAGAAATGACATTCTATTCATGAGAGGCCCGAATACTTTATGAAATTTATTGATTCGGCGCTTTGCCCATTGAATGGTTAAATACCGCAGAGTAGACGGTCATTTTCGAGGGCCTTTTCAAAGATCAAAACTAAACCAGAGAGCCGTCATAAGGAGCTGGCCCATCGAATAATAAGTCACTTTTTTCAAAAGCCAATCCAGTTAAGTTCATACTCTAATGTAAATCGTTGCGATAGTGCCGTGATAAAAAGTAATGAAACTACTTTAAAAGTTCTGATATACATACGTACGTACATAATATGCCTTTTTATAGAGAATTTAGCTCAAAACACAAATTTCATATATAAAATAATTACAAGATAAAAAAGAACTTTTTTATATGCCATGTTTTTAAATTTTCTGTTGAATCATATAAACTTGACAATTCTATGTATTAATAAATACTTTTTAAAATTTTTTGATGAATTATCCCATCAACTTGAATGAAAATGAAGTTAATTGGAAGTTAACTTGCGTTTAACTTTTCGTTCCCGTCTCACATTATAGATGGCTGCACCAGTCTACAAAACAAAATTAACTGAAAATGAAATCAATACTGTTTAAAGATGGCTAAAAGTATTAAAATAATGCATTTTCATCGTCTTCTGAGCTGTTCTAAAAGTTTCAAATGTCTAGCTAGTCGGAAAGTTAGTTCAAAACCGATTGCAAGATTTGTACTGGACAAACACACAGACAAACAAACAAGAAAGCGAGTTAATAAAAATATGTTAATTAGTCGCAAACAAGCAAAAATAAAGAAATCTGGAAACTTCAAATAAAAAATACTAGGTCAATCCAAAATTAAGCGTAGAAAATTCGAATTAAAAGTAGAAATAAAAAATAATATTTAATAATTACATGATTTATTAAAATGAATTTTTTTAAACGCAATTTTGTTTAACTGAAAACATAATTAAATTCTAAATAACAGACATAAAATGGCGACATAATAGAAGAATCGTTACGTCTCCTCTACATACAGTAAGAAAATATTTGGCAGTATACATTTCTGTCAAAACACACATTTTCTTTTGCTCATTTAAATAGAAGTGCTGCTAGTTTTTTAAATGTGGTAATAGATTTTTGATATGTTCATATATATGTACTTACAAGACAATGATTTGAAATCGTGTCAGACTAAATAAATCGTGCAAAAAAAGAGACTTTTTTCTTGAACCGTGTAACTTCAAATTCGTGTAAAAAAGTATTGGGTGTACTTGTTAATCATTAAAAAAAATCCAATATTTTTTTCTACAGTCAAAAAATAATTTGAAGACTGAATCGGATGATATTACTTTTTTTTTTCACTTGCAAATCGGTTAAGTCCCACAGTCACGCAAAAATTACCATAATAATAACCACGACGATCTTTTATGTCGTCCAATAAAGGTGCATTTGCAATAATGCATTTTACAATGTTTATTTTAGTTTATATTTTCAGGGAAATTAAAAAAAAAACAATGTATATATTTTTTAGCACTTTTCTCCACTTTTTGGCCTTATGGAACGGACCGATTTGGCAAGTGAGGGGTTCATTTACTAGTGTAAGTTCTTGACCACTAGTCTATTATCCGATGTTTAAAACAAAACATACCATCATGGCATTATTGTAAAATTCCATCATAAGATCCTTGACATTCACCGGGGAATGTCAAACTGCAGTCATTCACGATAGATGATGATTCTCTCAGAAGTGTGTAGTATGACTGCCTTTTATCAGTCACCTGCCCTTTGTCGGTAGAATATTAGAGAAATGCCCTTATTGGGCATTCTTTTCACTCCGGAGTAATCATTGGTTATGGATGCATCTCGTCATATGTAGAGTGGAAAAAAGAAAGCCGGTATCTTTAACGTAGCCTATATACACTGCTGGCCACCCAAATTGCAACACCAAGAAAGACAAGAGATATAACAACAAAATTTATTTTGTAGATAACATGTTGACCAAGTATCAATTGATTAAATTTATAGACTTCTGTGAAGTGTGGTTCCTGCCAAAATCAGTAGCCAGAGTAGCCGCCATTGTTGGAGATCACCGCTGCCACACGCCTCGGCATTGATTCAAAGAGACTTTGGATGAGTTCTTGGGGTACAGCAGACCAAGCAGCTTCCACACGTTGCCAAAGTTGATCTCCTGTGGCAGCTGGGGATGGAATCTGGGTCAATCGTAGAGCAACCATGGACCACATGTTTTCTATCGGCGAAAGATCCGGAGAGCGAGGCGGCCAGGGAAGCAATTCAATCTGGCGATTGACGAAGAACCGTTGGACAATGCGTGCCACGTGTGGTCGTGCATTATCCTGTTGAAATATGGCTGTGGGCAAGCCCTGAAGGTAAGGAAGGACAACTGGCTCCAACACCTCGGAGATGTAGCGCTGGCTGTTTAAAGTACCGGCAATGCGTACTAGAGGTGTGCGAGAGTGATATCCAATACCGCCCCATACCATAATACCCGATGCAGGACAAGTGTGGCGGTGCATAACGCAGCTGTTCAGCATCCTCTCTTCACGGTGTCTCCAGACTCGAATGCGACCATCGTCGTGTTGCAGACAGAAGCGTGACTCGTCAGTAAAGACAATTTCATTCCATTTTGCCGTCCACATCCTTCTGTCATCGCACCATTGGCGGCGGAGACGTCTGTGGTTCTGCGTCAAGGGTAGACAAAGCAACGGACGTCTTGCGGACAGACCACTCTGCTGTAAACGGCGTCGAATGGTACGCGCAGACACTGGATGATGCGTTACAGACTTCATGTGCTGTGCTATGGTTCGTAAAGTGACTGAGTGATCCGCCACTGCCATGCGCACAATTTGCCTGTCATCAAGTGAAGTGGTGCGCTGAGGTGGATGCGATCGAACACTCCGGTCCGTCGTACCCTCCTGCATCCAACGATCACATATCCGCATTACAGTTGTTTGGTTTCGTCCAACACGACTACCGATTTCCCTGAAAGATAATCCACAATCTCGGTAGGCCACTATCCTTCCTCTGTCGAACTCGGATACTTGATCAAAAGATGATAGCTGTTTTCGACGAGGCATAATTGATCGTTTTTTTGAAAAAAACCACAAGAAAAACACAATTGCCGAACTTGAAATCGTCGAAATCTCCAAGCCTTAAATAGCGCTTTGAAGTGGCGCCACAGGTGCACGTGATGTGCGTCTGCGCTGAAATTCTAATCATTTGCATATCTCACCTCCGCTAATGCATGTTGTAAATTTCGTGTTATTTGCATGTTTCCTTCAGGGTGTTGCATTTACAGTGGCCAGCAGTGTATATATCAGAGTTCGTTGTCATGGGTTATAAATTAATGAAAAGCAATCGGGCACTGCAATGAATATACACGACATAGTTCCCTTAACTGGTTTTTATTCCATTACGTTTTGTCCAGAGCTCCGACAAAGTTCATCAAAACACCCCACTAGAAATCTCTCATGAAGACGTACATGTTACCTCTCTCAAACTTAAGTGCCGACTGCCTAGTTTCTTTTGTCATTCCCCCGCTCAAACTTTTTGCTTAGTCAGATCGAATGTTCTGGAACTTTCTTCGTTATGTAATCAACTTACGTAACTTGCTCCTGCCGAAAAATATCTCTTTTCTGAACAGCACCCGTCTAGTGGCTATTTTTTGCTATTACTGCTATTGATGCTATTTTTTGCTATTAACAACCCTTCTTTTATGGCGAACTTTCGTGAGTTAATAATTTTTGATTATAAATTCCCCTTTTTCCCTAACAAAAGCCCCCTATATTTTAGTTTTTCCTTACATATATATATATATATATATATATAGGTCAGGTATTGGTCGAGCGGGATAATTACAAAACAGCATATTTATTGAAGTTGGATATATAGGGACGACACAGGTTACATCTGTATTTACAAAGGAGGTTAATAAAGTTACGTCTTCATTCGATAAGTCTTACGTCGTATTCTACAGTACGCAGCCCCCCGATACCTGTTGACATATTTGGGGGTCGATTAGTCACGGTCCTCCCCCCCCAAGGTCTTTCGTGTCTCTTTGATCTGTGGAAAAAACCGACTGAGGGGAGGATCGCTGCAGAGTGGCTCTGCAGAGCGCTCCCCATAAATCATTCGTTTCCCCCCTGAATACTGCGCAGTGCAGATGTGTGTGGCCGCCTTATAACATTATACACAAGTCCGTCTTTATGGGATTCAATTTCCGGTCTCGTCTGCCCGGCACAAGGTCAAAGTTCAATCCAAGCGAGGCGAAAGCTACGTCAGCAGCATGACGTCACATGAGAACACATTATTGAAGAATGGGGTGGAGGAAAGCTGCTCGCTCTACATACATACATATATATGTGTGTGTGTGTCCGTTACAATTTAACCTTTTAATTCTGAGACCCGCTGAATTATCTTTCAGTCTATAAAGTAACGAGCATAACAAGAATTTTACTCTACATTTGTGCAGTTTGGCGACAGATTTCGAAAATCATTCTAATTTGGCTGACTCGCCTTAAGGGAAAAGTCATGATTTACGTATATAAATGAGTAAATTATAAATGCTTTTTATCTCGGCTCAATTTCTCGCTATATCAACTAGAAGTTAGAAAACCGTTTTAATACAGTAATTTTACTCTATGACTAATACGGAAGCACTGCATGCCACTACGGTCGGAAATATGCAGTTTCAAGTAAATTGGGTTCCCTCCATAATTCAACTTTTATTAGATACTCCGAAATGCAGAAGGGCTTGAGGTTGTCAAACGCTCTGATTAGTTAGAAAATATAGTTAACGTCAGTCGTTTCGTACAAATTTTCTAAACAATGGAAAAGTTTTTGATGAATATGGGTAGTTAAATGAACTTTTCTGGAAATATTATTCGTCGATTATGTGCACTTTCCACCCCATTGTCAAAACGTGACATAAAAAGTACCCCCGGTGCCACTATTGAAGCCTTTCCGATAATAGAGATTACTTCTGCAGTTGTAATAACGCGGAAATTGCTCTGATAATTAATTGTGACTGGTTATTGCTTCGTGAGTTATTTACTTTACGAAAACTGAAGCCGTGAATGCGTAGTATATTGTTGTGATAGGTTATAAATAAATTACAAGATGAAAAGAACTATTTATAGACCATGTTTTTAAATTTTCTGTTGAATCATATAAACTTGACAATTCTATGTATTAATAAATACTTTTTAAAAATTTTTTGATGAATTAACCCATCAACTTGAAAGAAAATGGAAGTTAATTGGAATTTAACTTCGTTTAACTTTTGGTTCCCGTCCCGATCGATAGATGGCTGCACCAGTCTACAAAACAGAATTAACTGAAAATGAATTCAAAACTGCTTAAAGATGGCTAAAAGTATTAAAATAAGGCATTGCCATCGTGATCTCAGCTATTCTAAAAGTTTCAAATGTCTAACTAGTCCGGAAGTTAGTTAAAAATCGATTGCAAGATTTTTACTGGACAAACACACACACAAACAAACAAACAAGAAAGTGAGTTACTAAAAACATGGTAATAATTGTATACATTTACAAATACTTTTTTGTTCCTTTTTAATTTATGTTTATTTTGCGTTAAATTTCATTCACTTATTATCGTTGAGGGTTATATTTCAATATGTGAGCGTTTGGCGATATTTTCAAGAATTTTGGCGATCTTGTAGATAAACTCGGCGTTATTTGGAGATTTTTTGGGGGTGCCCGGTGAACCCATCAGCTTTCCTCTAAGTGGCATGGTTTTCGAGTCCTGGACCATTCCAGTTTTAGAACAGTCGAGAATGTGACAAATCTATGTAAGCATGCCGAAATTGACTCCAAAAATTTCATTCATTCATATCTCAGGTGGATCTCAGAAGCTCAGTGGGAAATGGGAGATCTGAGATTGTGTGGATGTGTATTGTATCAAATCTAAAGTCACTATCTAACTTCGCTGTATTCCTAAAGGATTGTTTGTAATATTTGTGAGCTTTGTAAGACTTAAACTAAAATAAACGTGTATCCCGTAACAAGAGAGTAAAAGACCACTTCTTACCAACTTAATTATAAAAAACACAAATATCGGAGGTAAATTCGGGCTAGTTAAGAACCGGTTTACTTATGCTTTATACCTTTGTAAACAAATCAAAGACTAAAATTTATTTGCGTACTTTAAAGATACTTTTCGTGGTTTTAAAATACAGTTCGCTGTATGAAAACATTTTAACGTCGCTTCCTCATTAGCAAGAAAAAAAATATTTTTTTTTGTCTATTTCGTTTTCATGCACGTGACGATAAATTTATTTAAAGTACCAGAAAAGGAAATCACGTGATCAGCATTTAATAAATTAAATTCTAAAAATTAATCTTTTAAAATTCACCAAAAAAACAGAAAATGGAGGTAAAGATTCGAAAAAGATTTCATTTTAAAGGAATTTTTATGATCTTTCTTGTGATATAAATTTAATAACCCTCAAATTATTATTTTAAACACAAATTTAAAAAGAGTTACAAAAACAGCTTAAAAATTTAATTTTAAATAAATCTAGGAAGAATTTTTCAAAAGTCTTAGTGCACCCGCTACACTATAAGAATAATCACCATGCAAAATTTCAGCCATTTAGGTCCCGCGGTTTGCTCTGTGCGTTGTATGACAGTCAGTCAATCAGTCAGTCACGGAAGTGTTTTATATATATAGATGTAAGAAGTGATTATTTACTAAAAAAAAAACTTTCTTTCGGGAAACTATTTTGTAAATAGAACTGCGGGGAAAAGGAATGTATCTGATATATTTTAAATCAATTTAATATGATAATTAATATGATAAATAATAAAAGCTAAATTGTTAAATAATAAGCATTTAGTAGTTTCAGTGTGTCAACTCTAAATTTTGGCTATGCTTATATGAGATTATTCTTCTAATATAATACTGTTTCTGAAGAATCATCTGAAAATAAAAAAAGGATTTAAATAAACAAATTGTCAGTTAGTAAAATCTATGTTCATAAAACAAAGTTTTAAAAATTTATTTAAACAAAGACCTGTATAATATGATGCATTGAGCTGAGAATTGGTTTCGCGTACATCATATAATTATACAACACACTCACACACACACAGACATTTCCACAATGCATAGAGGCACAATAACGGGCCTACATTTCACACAGAGCATCCGAGCGTCCAATGAGATATATATATATATATATATATATATATATATATATATATATATATATATATATATGTAATAAATTAAATATTAGGCCCTCCATTCTATCATTTAAATTCCCTTTCCTAAATCCAATCCCCAGTAACATTACTTTAGCGCTTTAAAAACCCATAGCAACAGAACTTCCCATAAAACAGCAAACGTTGCATTTCTACACGTGTATACGTCTCGAGAAAGGCGTGGGTCCGCATCGCCAGCCCCAAATTCCGCTGACACTTCAAAATAACAGGCACATGTACCTCGCTTCTAGCGCGTAAGGTTGAAAGGTGATATTACACTTCGCTCCGAGCTGCCGTCTGAGATGGACGGATTTTACTATCGCTCTAATAAAACTATTCGACACAAATTTGATTAAATTCCTTTCAGGCTGAGTCTAGCTCCAGCCATGTAAATACGAGCTAGTTTTCCTTTTCAGGTTGCATTTTAAGAACGAGATGTAATGGTTATATTACATATATATATATATATATATATATATATATATATATATATATATATATATATATATATACAGTGTGGCCCAAAAGTCACTAGACCATTCTAGGATCTAATAGGGTGTCCAAAATATCGACCCTGTGCTAAATATAGCCTACTCGTGTTTCTAAAGTATGATTCTCGCTATGTATGAGAAAATGCAGTAACTTCTTAGTTCTGGGTTTTTACTAACAGCGACGATAGCGACAAAGCTCTTATCACTGACAACAGAAACTATGTGGTGTCTAAAGTTATTTTGGCTGTTGTCTTCCAAAACTTTGACTCCAAAGAATCAGAATCCAGTGAATGACCAGGTAGGTGCATCCAAATTTTAATTTTGCTTATACCATTTTTTTTATTGTTTCATTTGAAATCTCCTCATGCACCACAAGGTATAACATGAGGCTTACAGAAGTAAGTGAAAAACACAAAACAAGAAAAATTAAAAATTTAAATTACAAACAAAATTTCGCAAGACAGCAAGACTTTCAACACTCTTAACGAGATCAGAAAGAACAGGAGGCCAACAAATGGACACACGTCTCAAGTCTGCCTTTAATATAGCTCGGTCACTCACATGTAATTTGCAGTGAAAAAGAAAATGTTCAACATCTTCATCAGCATCACCGCAAGCACAAAGTCCACTAGTCACCAAATTTAATCGAAGCAAATAGCTCTTAAAATTTCCATGGCAAGTTAAAACTTGAGTTAATGCTTATACCATTTGAAAGTGCATTAAACAGAGACTTTGCTAGCAACGCCTTTAAACAGGTGCTCCTAATTTCCCCTGGTAGGCGATAATAGGAACAAATGTAGGCGATATTAGGAACCGCTCTGGAGTTCACTGGAAATTTCAATTTTTCCAATTTAGCTACATAACTTAAACTGGCACTGGTTTTGGAGCTGGTTGATCTCAGGATACCGAAGGAAATAGTTCTTAAGGATGTTCTTTGAGTTTCCAGCCTAATCAGAAACTGAAAACTGGATGAAATGTCGAAAAAAAGTTAGAGTAGGCTATATTTGGGACACCTACCCTAACTTTATTTCACAATTAATTAACAATTAATCTTTCAAAAATATTTTGCTTCGTGTAATTCATCTGTAATCCTTGAAAAATAATTATGGAGAAATTCACGACAGAACAACGAGTAAACATAATCGAATTTTATACAGTCGAAATAAACGATCCGTTGTGGTAACCCAAAGAGCTTACATTCGTTATTTCGGGGTCAGAAAACCACCATTTAAACAAGCTATACTTATTCCGGCGGTTTCAAGAACAGGGAGCTGTCGGTGATTTACCACGTGCTGGGATGCCAGAGACATTAGGCCTCAGCATTTAACATCAACCCGACGGCGGTCCCAGCAGCTGAACATAACCTGAACTCACTAATGTTGTTGTCGTATCTGCCGCGTCAACTCCTGTTGTTTTGTCCCTGTACTTTCCTCTCAAGAAAGCAGGGAGGTAAGGCAATGACCCCGGCTTGATAAGGGATTCGTGTGGTGTTCGGAGACGAGGTCCCGGGCAGAAGTCAGGGGGACGTCGGAGATACTGCTTCTGCCCACGCGAGAGAAGGCGTGTGGTTTTTTTTTTTTAGTCTGCGGTTGTTGGCTCTAGAGATAGCCGGGCAGTCGAATACAGTGAGTGGGTGTATTGAGACCCCGAAGACGCACTAGGTCTTTGTTAGGTAACAGTCATTGGGGGATGACTGAAATAGTTAATTGACTGTATAATACTGTAAATAAGTTTGTAGATAGCTGCGTTTGTGCTTGCGAAAGAAATAAAACTTAGAATATTCAATGTTGTGGTACTGAACTTTATGCTGTGAAAAATTTACTTGTGTATCATTGAAAACGTCTTGACAAACGAACCAAAGTGAACCCGTAGAAGTGAAGAGGCTTCGACAGTTGTTGTTGTTGATTCTAATGTCCCCTGGACGGAATCGTATTCCAGACTAGGTCTATATAGACCAGTGGACTGAGTCGGGTGGCTCCTGTTTATAATGGCACTAAAAGGGTTGGAGTCAGATTTAGCCAGGTGTCACCTCAATTTTGACAGAGCACCCGCAGGGGAGACATATAGGGGGTATCGTACTCTCTCCCACCCTCTCTGACCTCGTAGAGGGACTTTCCGGTTTACAGATTTAACGTACCCATATCAGACACGGACATGGAGATATTTAATAGCACTTGTTGGGATTCGATCCGAGCAATCTCATCACCGAAAGCCGACGCGCTACCACAAAGATACCTCAGACCCCAAGGATCACTAAAGAGGATTCAAAGGATGTTGAATTTATTCCCGTGTAAGATGCATCTAGTTCAGAAGCTGTCTAGTCAGAAATTCTTTCCAAGAACTGTATTCATTTATTATAGATGAATAAATGTTGATTTTTAATAAATAAAATAAATATTGTATTTTAAATTAGAAAATAGTTTGACGATTATGAATGGGGAAATGGCGTTTCAAATTTTTTAAACTGCGCACTGGATTTTAAAACCACGAACAGTATCTTCTAAAGAATGCAAATAATATTTATTATTTTATTCGTTTACAAAGGTATAAAGCATAAGGAAACTGGTTTTTTACCAAGTAGTCCTAAGCTACCTGCGGTAATTATGTTTAGAGTCCTTTGCTCCCCCCCCCCCGTATAAGGTTACACTAATTTCACATCTACTTATATAACGTTAATATAACCTATTACGCATATTTAACCTTGAATCCTTCCAATTCCAGATTAAATAAACAAACTTCCCGAAAATAAACCTTCTGTATCAGGTCGAGAATTAAAAGAAAAAAGAAAAAACGATATCATCCATACGATATGAACAAAAGATATGAGATCTTTTTTTTTATATTTATCGCCCAGTCGCCTTTTCATAAACTGTTTATTCAGGGATAAAAGATTCTGTCAACAGCTACCTACGTAGATAGAGTGGCGAATTGAATGATTTAACAAAAAATAAAAATAAAACCTCAGCAGCTGCACATGCATTAATAGAAAACAAGTTATGCAATGACAGATAAAATGAAATGTTTGATCAGAATATCGCAGCTGAAAGCTTACATCATATAGTATTGACAATCGATGTAAGAGAATCTATGCTAACGTTTGGGTGTTGGTTATATATATATATATATATATATATATATATATATATATATATATACACAGCTGGACTAATACAGCTACAAATTTTCTCACACAAATGTAAGAGGATGCGAACCAAATGTACCAATTGAGTATCATGGTTCACTACTCTATTTTTGGACTGACACAGCCGCATATTGTATCAGTAAAATATAATCGGATGTGATCTAAAAGTACTAATTGAGTAGCACTCTTCTCAGCTTCATGTTTTGGACTAATACAGCTACAAATTTTCTCGCACAAATGTAAGAGGATGCGAACCAAATGTACCAATTGAGTATCATGGTTCACTACTCTATTTTTGGACTGACACAGCAGCATATTGTATCTCTAAAATATTATCGGATGTGATCCAAAAGTACTAATTGAGTAGCACTCTTCTCAGCTTCATGTTTTGGACTAATACAGCTGCAAATTGTGTCACACAAATATAAACGTATGTGAACCGCAAATATCAATTTAGTAGCATGGTTCACTACTCCATTTTTAGGTAATGATACAGCCACAAATTTTATCAATAGTAACGTAAATCAAACGCTTATTGTTCATCCAAATTAGTAGAAATATAACTGCCAGGGGTTTTAAGGTTATTTGTTTTTTTTTGGGGAGGTTTTTACTTAGAAATGTAATATTATTTTTACAGTTAAAAAGTTCCCGTTTTGGATCATCAGATGCATAGGGACAGGCACTGGCCATCACAATAGATCTGAAGAGAGTTCGTATCAGTTGACCTCTTAAATCCTTGGTCTCCATGTCAAACTATGGGGAAATTTTCTCTCAGTGTTCTTCAAATTACAGATTAGCGAATGCCTAATTTTTAATTTTTTCCGATCTTCAAAGTATATCTTTAAATGCAAGACCGTATTTTATTCTAATTTAATGATTTTCATTCTCATTCTCACACACCTTAAATTTTATTTTAATGATATTCTCTTTCATTTTTTTCTGTTTACTGATTAGGCAGTTTTCGTGCAACGTCAGTTATGCAACCACTTGAAAGGTAAAGCGTAGGAAATGTTTGCCATATGTTTTACAGGTTGGGGTATGCACTTCTATATAAGTTTTTAGTAATATATGCATTTGACTACAAATGTTTTGCTCTTCCTATTTGCCCGAGTTGAGATGTGACATGCTGCGTGCGACTGCCGTAATAAAAACTTGTTATATTTATTTTCTTTAAAAATAATTTTTTATTGTAACAATATATCAACAATTTAACGACTTCTCATAAACAGAAATCCAAAAATTTAAGAATTTTATAAATATTAAAATTAAAAAATCCATTTTCTAATCTGTGATTAAAAAAATACACACAGGAAAACTGTCGTATCTAAAATCTCAAAATCCCATGCAGCAACTTAACGTTCTAATTTTCCTGATTTTCCATAAAATAATGCTTGATATATCATTTAGAGCCGAATCAGATTTCTGTCTAGAGTGGCAATATAAAGTTCCTCAAAACTTCAAAAGTTCCTTGCTAGCGTAAAGTACTTAACGCATTGCATTTCCTGGGTAAAGTGAAAATCCATAACCCTCCTTTCTTCAGTAACCAAATTTATAAATGAATATTCATCTCTTATCGTTTTAAATAATCATTAGTTAGCGAATAGTTAGAGAGATTTAGGTCAGCAAATAAAACAGCAAGTTCTTGAAGCAGATTAGAAAAATCAATGAACAAAACTGGAAGAGAAATATGTTGAGTGGATTTTACAGCTAAACCCCTCAGGCTGAATGTTATTTTATCCGCTGAAAAAATTGCTAGTCTTATTTTTAAATATGCATTTAAAAATGACTTAAATATATTGATATTATTTAAGCAAAGCATTTTTACAAAAAGATGTGGAATCAAATATTTTGTACCGAATGATTTAAAATGCTTACAAATGCATCGAGTAAATTAAAAGATGTGTTTGAAAATAAAATTTAAAAATTTGGCATCCGGACAATCATCGGCATCTATCTAACAGTGAGATGACAGTAAACCGGGAATTATTAATGCTTTTATTGTTGATAATAAATTTAATCTTTATTTGAAATTTTATTATTATTTTTAACTGTTAGTATTACATAAAACTTAAAGGTAGTTTTGTGATTGTTATTCCAGAGGATTTGGTATGGTATCACCTTTGGAATCCTTGACAGAATCAGTACAAAGCACGGTTAAGAAAAGGAAATACGCAAAAGAAAATTGTAACAACATTTACAACCCTTAACGAGAATATTCATGTTTTGATCAAAAGTTTTGTTCGACGGTAATTTCAAATCAAGTGTTTCTTTTTCCTCAAATTATGTGAGATAATTTTTTTTTACTGAGATGAGTACGTTATTCTACAGGATTTGGTAGAATATTACCTTTAGAAACCTTTGCAGAAGCAGTGAATTGCACGAATAAGATAAGAAACATTTGAACTCGCAATCCAAATATCAGTAGCAAAAGATATTTTTTTACAGAATTTATAACCCTTAACGAGAAATTTCCAAGTTTTCCTAAAGTTTTGTACAGCGATAAATTTAAATCGTTACTTTTTCTCAAAATATGAGAGATAAAACAAATCTTTTAATGAGATGAGTACTCCAATCTACAGGATTTTATAGGATTTCACCTTTGCGATCTCCAACAGAATTAGAGCATTGCATAGGTAAGAAATACTTTACAACCTGCAACCAAAATTTGAGTAGGAAAAAAAATTAACAACAATAAATGCCCTTAAAGAGGTATGTTCAGATTTTTACCAAAGTTTTATTGTGATAATTTTAAATCAAGTGTTTCTTTTCTCTCGAAATATGTAAGATAAAAAAAAATTTGCGATTAGTATATTATTCTACAAGATTTGGGATCTTTTACAGAATCACAACGTTGCACGTGTAAGAGAAGAATCTCTAAAACCCGCAACAGAAATATCAGTAGCGAAAAAACACTTTTTAACACCATTTACAACCATTAAAGAGAAATTTTAAAGTTTTTACTGAAGTTTTGTACGGCGATAATTTTAAATCAAGTGTTTCTTTTTTCTGAAAATATGTGAGATAATTTTTTTTTACCGAGATGAGTACGTTATTCTACAGCTATAATTTTACCTTTGTCATCCTTTGCAGAAGCAGTGCATTGCATTAGTGAGATAAGGAACATTTAAACTCCCAATACAAATATCACAAATATCAGTAGCAAAGAATATTTTTTTACAGCATGTATAACCCATAACGAAAAAATTCGAAGTTTTCCTAAAGTTTTGTGCAGTGATAAATTTGAATCAGTTGTTACTTTTTCTCAAAATATCTGATATAAAGCATGTTTTAATGAGACGATTACTCTAATCTAGAGGATTTTATATGATTTCACCTTTGCGATCTCCGAAATAATCAGCGCATTGCATGGGTAAGAAAGATTTTAAAACCTGCAAACAGATAAAAAAATACAACAATAAATACTCTTAACGAGATATGTTCAGATTTTTACTGAAGTTTTGTGAGAATTTTAAATCAGGTGTTTCTTTTCTCTAAAAGTATGTGAGATAAAAAAAAATTTGCTGCGATGAGTATGTTATTCTACAACATTTGGTACAATTTCATCTTTGGGATCCTTTACAGTATCAGAGCGTTTGCACAGGTAAGAGAAGAATCTGTAAAACCCGCAACAGAAATATTAGTAGCAAAGAACACTTATTTAAAAACATACACAGCCTTTAACGAGAAATGTTCAAGTTTCTACCAAAGTTTCGTACAGCGATAATTTTAAATCAAGTGTTCCTTTTCCTCAAATTATGTGAGCTAAAAAAGTGTTCTGTTACTGAAATGAGTCCGTTATTACACAGGATTTGGTACGATTTTACCTTTGGGAACCTTTGCAGAAACAGTACATTGCACGATTAAGAAAAGAAACTTTACAACCCGTAACCCAAAAAGCAGTTGCAAAAGAATATTTTTTTACAACATTTACAACCCTTAACGAGTAATGTTCAAGTTTCTACCAAAGTTTCGTACAGCGATAATTTTAAATCAAGTGTTTCTTTTCCTCAAAATATGTGAGATAAGAAAAAAATGTTTTACAGACATGAATATCTATAAAATTCACTTTCAGAATCGGAATATTCTAAAAGAAGGAACTCGGAAGTATAAAACTAAGACAACACCGTAATTTTTTTTAAAAGCGAAATTCATTACAGAAGTGCTATTTCATGTGGTTATGAAGAATTCGCACAGTTGACGGACTCAAAGAAACGAGATTCAGAAACGCTCTCTTGAAAAAAGAAAAAAAATAATCAACTCCGATCTCGAGACATAAATCTAGAAAGCTGCCGAAAGCTCATGAGAGGGAAAATTAGAATTTTTATTACCAGGTTTCCATTACTTTTTTTTCCTTCCCTCCTTCTCGACCGCAGAAACCAGCTCCAAGAAATTTGAAATTATGTTTACTTTGGAAACAGTGTGTGCGGCACTTGAAAAGAAAAAAAATGTCCCCTGCACTTTTGGAAGGAGGGAAAAAAAGAAAGGGCGCACCTGATATCCAATATTTGACTTGGGAATACTTTTAAAAAATGGGCCGAGGAATATGGAATGTCAGCCGAAAATTGCGTACCAGTTTTCTCTTCTCCGCAGATTAAATGCTATTTATGAAAAGTTTCGGATATAATGTCGCGCCGTGTCTTTCGAGTGACATTGTCGGATAGGAATAAAATATGTTCGCTAATATGGAATGCATACCAAGTTGGATTGTTATGGTAGACTATTTGAAACCACTTTCAAAGTGAAATACATATCACCTGTTCTGAGATCAGTATGTATTTAACGAACATCCTCGTGGTTGATATTTTTGATGTTGTTGTTGCTTAATGGCCGGAATATATTCCTGATAGGCTTGCGGGTTTAGGGTACGGATTTGGTTTATAATTGCACCACAAAGGTCGTAGTTCGTCTTAGCCAGGTACCACCTCAATTTTGACCGAGTACCCTCATTGCCAATTTGTATATGATAGACCAGCGGTCAATAATTATTTTTCCTTTGGTTCCGTTTCAAAACATTGTCAAACTTTCGTGGTCCAGAAAACTTAAGCCTCCCCCCAACCAGTAAGGTCGCGAGCATAACTGGCGCCCGGGGCACGATACCCTTTTGGCGCCCTCCCCGGAAAAACATACAGTAATATAATATATAGAATTAATCTTGGGGACCATTTGGCGCCCCTCTAAGTGTGGCGCCCGGGGTATGATAGCCCCCCTTGACCTACCCTCCCTACGCCACTGCCCCTAACTCCTTCTACCGCCCTCTACCATCATGTTACCAACTACTCTACTAACCTAGGCTACTTGCTTTGCTGAGTAAAATTGTTCTTCGGAATCAGGTGTTATCTTACGTGCAAACACAATTGATAACAGTGAAATGATTAGTGCAGTTAAGTGCATAAATTATCAAATCAAGTTTTTTATTATGATACTTAGAATAGAAGAAAATCAATTTAAAGTACATATAAATTCAAAAAGACTTCTAACAAAGTTCATCGTGGTTAATGCTCAATGGGGAAAAATGGCACGTTTTATGTTTTACAACCTGCTTGAAATTTTGGGGGTGCAGCTGATTGTTCCTGCGGTATTAGTTCGTGCAGCTGATTCTCATCAATCTGTTATGGTGGTCATCTCTGAGTCGAGATCTGTACCGGTTCTTAATGAAGTTCATTTTTGAGAATGCTTCTTCACACAAATAAGTTGAGCCAAATATGGTACACAATTTTATGGCTAAAGCTTTGAGTTCTGGATACTTTTTTTACACATGTTTTTAGTCCATAATTGGTCATTACGAATAGTTTTTGGAACTTGAGCATAAATGTCCCTTAAAAGAACATCTTCATGGGACTCGATTATTTCCAACTGTAAGGCAGCTTTGTTGCTCTTGAAAACATCTGCCGCTACACTGGTCCATACACCATTAGGCAAAAGGGAAAAACTGTTGTTAACCAGATGCACAGTGTTCTCAATTTTTTAAAAGTCAGTGAATCTTTTTTGATATTCAGATTTAAGTTTTTCAAAAAAAATCTTCGAATTGGCTGATTTCAATACCCTCGTTACTGTCCCAAACTGACTTAAGGTGTGGAAATTGTAAAAGTTCTCCGCTAATATCTTCGGAGAAGAGGTCAATCATTTTTGAAAACTCTTTACTTCTGACGGACTTTCTCACACAAGTTTACCTTTTCCTTGAAGTTTAAGGTTTAAAAGATTCAGATGCCTAAAAAGATCAATCAAAAATGCGATGGTTGCCACGTTTTCTTCAACGTCAAGGAGGAAGCTTAAATGCTCACTTTCTACTCTTTGATCACTAGTTGAAAGAAACTCTTTGATGTCCTCCAATACTGCAAAAAATCTTTCCAGCACAAAGCCTTTACTTAGCCATCTCACATTGTTGTGGAGAAGCAAGTCGTCAAACTGAGCATGATTAAAATGATTAATATTAATATTAATCATAATAATTAATATTATGATTTAAATTGACGGTACTTAGAAGATGATTTTGCCGTATAAAGGTAATTATTTGTATCACCGTTAGCATTTTATACTGAAGACTGGGATTCAGACTGCAGCAAAACACACTTTCATGAATAATACAGTGGTAGGATATAATATTTTCATTGCATTTTGGATCACTGCTGAGTCGCTATTTTCGGAAAATACACAATTTCGTCATGGTCCGTACAAAACTTTCCTGCGGTCCGCCATGTGGTGACCACTGTGAGAGACTGATGTGCAGGTGCAGCGAGTTGGAGAATAAGTAAAAAGGAAGATCCCCGATTTCCTCCTTATCTCATTTTTCGAATGCTTTGGCCAGTAGAAAATTGCTTTTTATTCCTTTGTTTAGTGTTTTTTAAAATGTTTTATGGTCATTATAGGTTGTTAAGTTTTGAACCTCATGTCAATGTATTCAGGGCCAAGAACCTATCTCTGTTCGCCAGGTAGACAACTTATGTAATGGAATATCCTGCCTAGACCACGAAGGCATATTATGCGCTTGTCGGGGTTCGATTTGAGCTCCCTCACTACCAAAAGCCAACAATTTACCACTAGGGCCTTGACATTACTAATGACCAACAGGCAGATAAATCATAACTAGGACTACTGAAGTCTGCAGGGTGAAGAGATACGACTCCAGTTTACTTCGCAGCTGTTGAGTAATTCAAGGGTCGAAGTTTTGAACTTTTGCTAGGTACCACCTCAATTTTCTCCGAGCAGTCCCATGTGCGAAATCTGGTGGGATCGTACCGTCCTCCAACCCTTACAAACACCATGGGATGGCTTTTCAAAGACGCTCTTTACGACACCATGCCTGAAAAAGAAGGGAGAGCAATGAAAGACGCTTGCCAGGATTTGAACCAAACATCCTGAGTGCCGCATACCGAAGCGCTAACCACAAAGTAGCCTTGGACTCCACCTTGTTAAAGCCGGGAATATAAAGTCTTAGCTTCATTTTCAATCATATTTTGAAACTGATTTGAGCATTTTATAACTGTTTCTGATACGTAAATGATATCGTTTTCGAACAACTGAAAACTTTTTGTCATTTTCAGTAAACAATGTGGAGTTAATTTGCAACAATACCCCATTTTCGAGAAATAATTGTCTCTTTTGACTCTAATTTTAACATAATTATCACTTTCAACCCTTTTGATGCAAGTCAGATAATTCTGACTTGCATTAATTTTTCCCCTTTCATGCCTTCACCCTAAAGTTTCTGGCTGAACATTTTTTTAACTAGTACTTTTATGCACCTAAAATGATTAAGTTTTTATAAGAACGGCTACCAGGAAAGTTTATGAATTCTCAATTTGCTAAACTAAGTCAATTTAAAACGTCTCCTGGGTATATATGCAAAACTTGAGAGCTTTCCGTAAAGTCGCATCTAAGAATTTGCTTAACTATATGCTCGAAGTTAGGTTTAATAGTTTTATAAATGGGGCAAGTTTTATAAGAGCAGGGTTTTAACTTAATTCAGAAAACAACGAAAGAGGTGAACTGAAGTTTCAGAGGCGACTTTTGCAGTTACTTATATGATTAACTTAAACCATTGAATAATTACATTATTATTTTGTTTCATTCACCACTCTAAAATATAAGAAATATTTCACACTGTCTCTCTGTTTTATCTCACGGCAGTCACAGTTAACTTGAATTTCTATGTATAGAAATATAAGTATTGATTTCTTATGGGTACGTTTTAATTCAATACCATTTCATAATTTATAATATCTTATTTTGTTTTTCATACGCGGCAGGGTCTTTGTTTCGACTTTCTCCCGTTCAACACCGTGAAAATTTTGGTTGCACATTCTACAGGTGAACCACCGTCACTCCCTTGTGTCACCTGAATTTACACCAAACAACCTCAGGGGTGTGCACGCGGTGGTCCGGTCGCCAAGGGTGTTCGGCTAAGGATCTGCAAGTTGTTGGTTCGATACCCGTCAAAACCGCCTACGTGTACACTAATGCGGCAGCTGCACGGGGAAAATCTGCCGTAGCTTCAATATCCTCCAAGCTCCCGAACAATACCTCTGGAGGTGCGAGTTCAAGTGGTCCGGTCTCGTCAGTTGATTCGGTTCAAAATTCGCGGACCAGATAAAAGTCCAACCTCTTTTGAGGTAATGGCACTCCTCACCTATGGATAGTGCATTTGCACTATTGGTAGACACCACAACAAACAAACAAACAAACTTCAGGGGCGACATCTGATAAGGCTCGTAAACCTCCTCCCACACACTCCACGGAGGAACTTTGCGGGCTACATATTCAGCATGCCCATACCCGGCGGACACGAAGACATTCATTGGCGGTTGTCGAACCTAAAAACTATTCAGAGAGTATCGGTAAAATATTTATAATTATTAAACTTTTTAGGGAGCTTGTGGCGGCCCAGTGGTACAGCACGCTGGTTTTCGGTGCTGAGGGTGCTCGGATGGACTCCTGTCGTCGCGCCACGAAAAATGCCTCCGTTCGTGTCGTCCCTTCATAGGGGGTAATGCTGTCCGCCTATATGGTGTCCCCACAATAAAATAGGAAGTAAAATTGCGGCGTAGTATAGGCGAAAGTTTGACGACAAGTGCCTCCACATTGGGAAAAAAAATTAAACTTTTTAGTAAGATAAAAAAAAATAGAGAGGAGGTATTTTTTTCAAAAGGTATAAAGAAATATATAAAGAGAGGAATCTAGACGTTTCTCATAAGTATACAACTTGCCTCCCAAGATGAACCATAGTGTTAAAGGCTGCTGGGTAGTATCGCTACTGAATTTGCTCATCTGAGTGTTAACTTTCAGAGAAAATGGTACCTACGATGGTCTCTTAATCCAATCGACAATATTTTCAAAATTTTCTCTATGTGTTGACACTGAGAGAATTACAGCTACCGCCCAGCAGCCTTGACCCTTTGATCGCCGTTTGCACAGTGAAAAGGCCTAAATCTAGTCTTTTTTCACTTGCAGTCTATGCACTCCAGTTAAATAAGCAGAAAAATGGTTAGTACTGCCATCTGTTATCAGTTTAAAGAAGTAAAAACATTTTGCAAGTGTTAATGGGAAAATTTTTCAAGATCCTTTAGGTTAAAAAAAGTCTGCACCGTGTAAACTGTGGAGCTTGTTACTCCTGAAAGGGTTAAATATATAAGCATATAAGCGTGTAGCTTATATATTTAAGTATACATACATATATATATATATATATATATATATATATATATACACGCAAAATTAGTGAGATTGAGTGACTCCGCGGAGAACAACCAAGAGAGAAAAAGGCACCAATAAAAAGGTCCCAAATTATGGATGAGCTCCAATGCAACTTAATTTTTAAGACGGCATCATTACAGAAATGGGACAAGGAGATGACTAGGCCTAAATTGGGTGTCGATTTTGAGAGGGAACAGACGTAACCCTGGGCGCAGAACCAGCAACTGAATATAAAATTCTCATCGTTCTCTGCAACCCACCATGCGGAACCCCCGTGAGCCGGCATGTCCTGTATTCGCCAAGGGGCACCACCCCAATGACGACGACTGTGGCTTCTAGGGTTACACAAACTGAAAGGAAGGCCCAGCTAACCTAGCAAGGCTGCAAGGTTAATGCAGTCGATAGCTCAGAGTCCAAGGACAACAAAAGTGAGACTTGATTAGGCCCACAAAAGTTTTAAATGACCATTCGGACATGACGCCCAAAAAAACTTAAGCTTTTCAAGAAATTTTAAATTTATAATTTTCTCCTTGTATTGCTCTTGAACTTATTTGTTTGCCTTTCACGTAATGCACGGGACTAACAAATTAAGTGAACCTTTTTCGAGCTACTATAAACATGAACGCTGATTAAATATTGTGCATATATTTTATGTATACACTGTTGGCCAAGTGCAAAAGAAAAGTATGACTGGGTGATACTTAGGTGAGTCACTTTTGAGCTCCGAAATAACTTGACTATGTATATTACGTTTTCGATTTTTTTGTAAACTTCTGTTTTAATTTGTTTACGTTTAAATAATAAAAATTTTGGATAGACACTGTAACAACGTTGGATAGTTTAGAAAAATTGTATTCCATTAACTTAGCTCCAACCTAATAAGTCATGCTTTTAAGGATTATTTTTTTATTTCTGTCTGACTGACCGACTCATTCACTCACTCACACGCCCACACGCAGTCACACATTTACTCTCTCTCTCTCTCTTTCTTCCTGACTCATTCACTCTCTCTCTCTCTTTCTCTTTCTCTCTCTCTCTGTCATATATTCCCTCTCTTTCTCTCTGACTCACACTCATTCTTTCACTCTCTCTCACACACACACTCACTCACTCACAAATTCACTCTCCCACACACACTCATCGCGGCTTAAGGAGTGTCTCATGAATAATATCGACATCATTTTATTGAAACGGGATAATCACGGTGAACAAATCCACTCCCTTACTCAGTTACTCACTTTCGCTCGCTCTCTCTCTCTCTCATACGCATACTCTCACACACAAACAAACACACACACCCACACACACATTCACTCACTCTCTCACCTTGGCTAAAAAGTTTCACATAAATAAAATCAACATCACTTTTGAAACGGGATAATCCAGTTCAACACACACACTCGCACACATACACATTCACTCCTTCAATCACTCACTCATTCACTCTCACTCACAAACACTCACTCATGCGGCTTAAGGAGTGTCTCATGAATAATATCGACATCATTTTATTGAAATGGGATAATCACGGTGAACAAATCCACTCCCTTACTCAGTTACTCACTTTCGCTCGCTCTCTCTCTCTCTCATACGCATACTCTCACACACAAACAAACACACACACCCACATTCACTCACTCTCTCACCTTGGCTAAAAAGTTTCACATAAATAAAATCAACATCACTTTTGAAACGGGATAATCCAGTTCAACAGACACACTCGCACACATACACATTCACTCCTTCAATCACTCACTCATTCACTCTCACTCACAAACACTCACTCATGCGGCTTAAGGAGTGTATCATGAATAATATCGACATCATTTTATTGAAACGGGATAATCACGGTGAACAAATCCACTCCCTTACTCAGTTACTCACTTTCGCTCGCTCTCTCTCTCTCTCATACGCATACTCTCACACACAAACAAACACATACACCCACACACACATTCACTCACTCTCTCACCTTGGCTAAAAAGTTTCACATAAATAAAATCAACATCACTTTTGAAACGGGATAATCCAGTTCAACACACACACTCGCACACATACACATTCACTCCTTCAATCACTCACTCATTCACTCTCACTCACAAACACTCACTCATGCGGCTTAAGGAGTGTCTCATCAATAAAATCGACATCAATTTATTGAAACGGGGTTATCACGGTGAACAAACCCACTCCCTCGCTCAGTCATTCGTATTCACTCAGTCTCTCTCCCTCTCTCTCACACACACATACTCTCACAAACAAACAAACACACTCCCCCACACACAGATTCAATCACTCTCTCACCTTGGCTAAAAAGTTTCGCTTAAATAAAATCGACATCACTGTATTTGAAACGTGATAATCCCGTTGAACGCAAACTCTCGCACACATACACATTCACTCACTCACCGTGTCTAAAGCAGTTTCACTTGAATAAAATCGACACCATGTTATAGAAGTGGGGTCATCAAGCTGTTCTTCAGATCAGAAATACTTGCCGCCAATAAAACCAGTAGACGAGAGTATCGACTCAAATCTGTCGCCCAAATCAACAATGCCAGCAACTTCCCGTGGATAGCGTCTGGCAACCATTAAAATCTTTTATATACCTGTTAACCATTCTTTTCCGGAGTGTCAGTACTTTTACATCAAATCTGAATCCACGGCATTTTATGCCCAAATCACAGGATGCCGAATCGGCGGGGAAACGTGTTCGCGGGCAGTTCCCTAGCACGTTCGAAATCAATCTGTCAGGATAAGGTCTTAATTAAGTCGCAATCGCACCGGCATATTACGCCGAACTCTTAGCTGCATGTTTTAGGAAGGGGAAAAAAAGGCTAATAATATTCAGGTTTTCACGCACAATAACGTGTCTCCGAGCAATAGAATTCGAAATTTATCGCGCGAGCCTAGTTGTGCTTTTCGCCAGTCCGAATGGAAGAAGTGTTAAAGGAAATAACTCGATTTTGAATATTAGATGATGTTATGGCTCGTAATTTCTTTGTGTTCCGTGCGTGGCAAGTAAATCAGTTTTTTTTTCTTGGATTTATGGTGCCCGTGTGAAATGGTGATGTAGTGTAGTGTGGTTTTCATTGCCGGAACACGCGTTGAAGAATAATTTCAGCTTAGTAAGTCCAGCTTTCTAGAAAGGGAGAGGGTTGCTTTGAAGAAATGTAATAAATGGATTGTTTATAAGCAGGGATGTTAAAAAGCGTTTTGAAATCCGTACTAGAGAAACACCGAAAACAGTTAAATCATATTATATATATATATATATATATATATATACATGGCTTTTTTTTTGGAGGTATGCGGCGATACTGCATATCCCCACCTTTTTGTAAAGTATTATTTTGGCTTAACTTAACCGAAATTTTAAGAAACTTATGAATAAATAATAATTAAATATAAATAAAACAAAAAGAATTTTTTTTAATTGCGAGTATTTTCTTATATACTTTTAATATAAAACAAAAAGTATTTTTTTTTAAAATTGCGAGTATTTTGTTATATACTTTAAAAAAATACTTTTGGTTTTATATTAAAAGTATATAACAAAATACTCGCAATTTAAAAAAATACTTTTTGTTTTATATTAAAATTGCGAATATTTTGTTATATACTTTTAATATAAAGCAAAAAGTATTTTTTTTAAAATTGCGAGTATTTTGTTCCCCTGTGACGTGATGTGTGAAGACACGGTACTAAAAAATCGCACCTTTATTTCAGAAAACACCGTATACCCACCTATTTTTTTAGACAAAAACTCTAATATATATATATATATATATATATATATATATATATATATATATATATATATATATGTGTGTGTGTGTGTGTGTATGTATATATATATATATATATATATATATATATATATATATATATGTATATATATATGTATACATATACACTGAAGTGACTCTGAATTAGGGATAACAAAGCCTATGCATATTGTGTAGCGCTGCGCATCATGTAATCGCAAGTGAGGGCGCTGTGGTAACTGCATATATAGCGCGTACTGTGGTAGTTCTGAATTAGTTGTTGGAATTGCCAGTATGGGTAAACTGCTTGATTTAGACGCCTTCGATCGCGGACAAATCGTAGGTGCGCGACGCATAGGCCATTCAATTTCCAAAATCGTCAAACAGCTAGTATTTTCAAGGTCGACAGTGTGAAGAGTATACCAAGAATACATGGATGGTGGAAAAAAAACTAGCGATCGGGCAAACTGCAAAGGACAATTAGCCTTGACAGTGCGTGGTGAGAGACGGCTCAGGCGTATTGTACGTAGCCAGCGAAGCCAAGTTGCAGGGTGATCACCTCCATCCGTTTATTCTGTTCTGTTATCCGCACGGTAATGGAGTTTTCCAGCAAGACAACTGTACCTCTCACAAGTCCCGGTTGGCTACTGGCTGGTTGTATGAGCATTCCTCTGAATTCTCTGTCATGAATTGGCCACCTAGAAGCCCAGACTTAAATCCTATTGAGCATATTTGGGATGTTTTGAAACAAGGCGTGAAAGGTCATCACACAGCACCAAAGAACCTTACTGAATTATGAACAGCTTTAGCCAATATTTGGCAAGCCATTCCCGTGGAACGTTTCCAGAAACTTGTTAATCTATGCCTCGTCGTGTGGCAGCCGTTATCAAGGCCAGAGGAGGCCCAACTCATTACTAGATAGGTATCCCTAATTCAGTGGCACTTCAGTATATATATATATATATATATATAAATATATATATATATATATCCACTGGGAAGCATTGGCAGCCAATGGGTCACCTTGTTTTTCGGCGTATATGATGTTCCTTGTGTTGCTCTAAAGCAATGGTTCCTATCGGTGGTCCGTGATAACCCTAAAAGTGGTCCACGTGATGCAAGCTGAAAAAATCTCGTTCATTTTTAAGCTTTCGTAGGATTTTATGTTTGCCTCAGCTTTCTTCGTTCAATTTGTTACTGATACTGAGTATTTTGTCACTTTTTATTAAAGTTGGTTATCATACATAATTTGTTTATTCAGAAAATAAAACCCATTTTCACCTCTAAAAGTATTGGTTTGTTGGTGTTCCCCAAGGATTTTTTTTTGGATAAGTGGACCCTGGTCAACAAAAGTTTAGGAAGCCCTAAATGCACAACTGTAGTTTTCTCTTGGGCGGCAAGTTCTATACTTTTGAAAAATGCCTAGATCGGTCCCTGCATTTCTTAAACATTTCCTCATAATAAAATAATTCCACTATTTTTTATCATGCTAGAGTTTAACATTTATAATTATGTTTCTGATACTCTCCAAATATTTATAATTATGTTACTCATTTATAATTACGTGACTGATATATGAATATTTCTTAATCTTAAAATGTGATTGAAATTCAACTGTGATATATATATATATATATATATATATATATATATATATATATATATATATATATATATATATATATATGTGTGTGTGTGTGTGTGTGTGTGTGTGTGTATCGGAGGCAAAAGATACTAAGTCACAATGTTTGAATTTCACAGGAGAGCCTAAAGAAATCCACTTAATGCTTTTTACCTCGATACAATGATAGGACATTGCGCCATTTTAAGCCATTGCGCCATGTGAAGTTTGATTAATTTCCCAAATATCGTTGAACAAAACACTACAATATTATCCAATATCTTATAACTGATACCTAGGAAATGCGCCTAACGTGATATTTGATTAATTTCCCAAATATAGTCGAGAGAAACGCTACAAAATTATCCAATATCTTATATTTGATGATTAGGAAATTGTCCTAGTGGGATATTTGATTAATTTCCCAAATATCGTGGAACGAAACGCTATAATATTATCCAATACCTTGTACCTGATGGTTTGGAAATTGTCCTAGCGTGATATTCGATTAATTTCCCAAATATCACGGCCAGAAATGCTACAATATTATCTAATACCTCATAGCTGATAGCTAGGAAATGGGCCTAACGTGATATTTCATTAATTTCCCAAATATCGTCCAGCGAAATGCTACAATATTGTCCAATATCTTATAGCTGATGTTTAGGAAATTGGCCTAGCGTGATATTCGATTAATTTCCCAAATATTGTCGAACGAAACGCTTCAATATTATCCAATATCTTGTAGCTGATGGTTGGAATATAGGCCTAATGTGATATTCGATTAATTTCTGCAAAGTCGTCGAAATTTATCATTATACACAAATATCATCGAACTCTTACATTTTTGAAAAAAAAACTGAAGAATGACCAATAAACCGATTTATACTTAACAAACGAAACAGATTTCTGCTAGGGCTAAGCAACCCTACTCAGGGGAAAGGACCTTTTTTTTCATTGCATATTCAGTTGTGATAAAATTTAATCTCTATAATAACGTCCCTAACGATGATTGGGCACGGAAACTTACGTGCTCCATTAATAGATCTCGAAAAATAAATAAAATCGGAGATAGTAAAAAAAGAGAGAGAGGGAATTGGTTGCTATCAATAAAGTTTCCAACGGCACGTTTTCGGCTAAAGTTTAATGCTCCTTGGAATGGCGCGTGGCAGCACACGTCCGCTACGCGACAGTTTTTTGTCAGGGAATCTTTATTACGTATATACTGTGTATCTGTATGTAAACAAAAGATGCTGAAAACGAAACACGGTGATGAGACGGTCAGCCTGTTTTGTTCGAGAAATCGAGGTTAAAATCCGCACTCAAGAATCATTGAAAACCGTTACATTACACACACACACACACACACATCTCTCTCTCTCTCTCTCTCTCTCTATATATATATATATATATATATATATATATAAATATAAACATATTATATATAAATATGTGTGTGACTGTGTGTGTTTATGTAGCATATGTGTGTGTATATATATATATATATATATATAGTGAAACTATAACCGTACATCCCTATTCGACGACCACCCCTCTGAAGAGCCATATTTTGTTCAGAACCGATTCAAGACTCCATAGAGCGAATATTATGAAAGAAACCACTTTCCATGGCCCATTTCCACGTCACCTCAAATCGGCCACTATTTACCATGACTGGCTGATTTAGAGATGTTTCACTATATGTATATATATTATATATATATTATATATATATGTATATATATAGTGAATTTAGATGGATTTCAGTTAAAACGTACATCAACGGGCAAAGCTCTGTGCTTAGAAATTGACATGACATAAGTTGGCATCATTCTTTTATTAGATTAGCATTTTTATAATAAGATAAACCTGCACAATCAACCTGTTTAGTCCGTTACACTATCTATAAACTGAAAGTTCAAACTAACGATTATACTGAATAATCCGACGTTATAAACCATCCTGTTAAAAGCTTACCTTGGAGATATCATCAATCAAAATGTGCATATTTTAAGCGAGGCCTCAAAAGCCTTGGATCAAATTTGTTTCTTTCCCCTGTTAAAATATGACATTTATGTCAAGCTAAAAAGTCCTTTTTGAATACAAGAGATTTAAAGAAAATACATTTTTTTTCTTTTTCCAGAAGCACTTAGATAAATGTTTCTTTACAAATAATTAAATAGATTCATTGTAAAATATTTTTATTGAAATTTATGGGAATGATCTGATTTTAATGTTAATGTAAGGCGAGATTAATAATACGATATTTTTGAGGCTATTATTGAGAAATATTTCAAATACCTAATATTTTGTTTTGCATGCGCTATACTATTAAAGTTCGTTTGTTGGTGTAGTAATATTATGTCACCTGAAAACGTAACAAACTATCAAAATAAATGATCCTGTCTTTTAAATAAATATAAGAAGTGAAAGATACCTTATTGACTTATTTGCGTAATGTAGGTATTTTAAAATTAAAAAAAAAATACCTTAATAAGGGATTTAAATTTGTGGCATTTCTGTAAAATTTTCTGGGGACTGACAAAGTCTTTCACTTTGTCAGTCCCCAGAAAAATTTCCCAAATTTTTTTTAACCAATATTTCTTGCCAAGAAAATTCAACCAGCTCACTTTGGAGAAACTATCCTCTACCACGTTGTGCTTTAAATTTTGTACCACTAATGCAGTACACAATTTGAGCACAAAAAGACGAAAAATAGAGGCTTTGTGGGCAAAGCTATAAATTCCAGAGTACCGGTACGGAGGTCTACCTGTAGACTGCAGATGTATGTTTTCCCTTAAGAGGTCGCAGTGCATTTTATCTTAATAAAATTTTATTTTATAAACTAATTATTAACTGTAGAAATAACAAGTACGGTTCATAAATAGTAAATGTATTTCCTAGATATGGTTTATCTCTCTGAGCGTCATGAAATATCTGTAAGTAAACTTGAATAAACCCCAAATAATACTTATATTTACTATCCAGAAAAATTAAAATTCTGTGGTAGACAGTCTACCAATAAACTTTAACACTCAAACGAAATTCAAAGCTAGGTTGTAAACTTTTTCAAAAGTAAAACGTTTTATGAAACGTACAAAACTTTGCAATGGCTCGAATAAAGTGTAAGGTTTACATAAGATTCGATTTACAGTAATCGAACTTTTAAGTCAATAAATCTAAAAAAGCCACTTAAGATATGCTAATTGCGGCATACGCGGTTGGTAATAAATACCAAGCAGCTAGATTAAGGAAGTGAGAGGAAGTGAAAGAAGGAGCTAGGAAGCGAGAGGAGGTGAAAGGAAGTGAAAGCAGTTTTGCGAGTTTCCGCTCGAGTTATAGCTAGGTTGATGCTAACCTACGCAAGTTCTTGTTAGGCCAAAGTTTACAAAGCAGCGTTACTAGTCGACTTTCCGTAGAGTCTGTGAGTATCTCAAGTTGTATGTTTCATTGCATGTGTAGTTATACCAGAATATAGATATTAAATTGTATTGCCCTGCATGAATGTTTAAATATCTCGTACGGGTAGTACGTATGCTTTATGCTGAAAAACAAATATTTTAATAAATAGTGTTATTGAAATTATAACTGTGTTTGAATCTAATTCATTAGAGTGCCACTTCAAATTATACATACCCAAAGTTAGGGTAGAAGTGCTAATTCTCTACAAAAGCAATAAATGAATTTTAAAAAAACTGATATCGTAAGCGATAAGTAAAACTTCAAAAATGATGTGTTTGGCTCCCTAGCAGCCACTAAGCAAGACAAAAAAATTTTAATTTAGAAGAAATAACTGAAAATAAAACTTTCATAACGAATTCAAAGCTCTACACAAATTAGTAGACATATTCAAAATGAAATATCTGTTGCTTTATCGAGCCAAGCATGCATTAACAACTAAACAGAATCTGAAATATAAACATATAAATCCTAAAAGATTTACGAAGATATACATGGCTGTTCATTAAACCAAGTATGAGCATTGAGCAATACCTCGACCTGTAATTTGGCTGATTTGTAATTTTATCAATGCAAAAGACTATGACTACAATCTCTGCTGCGATTGCAAATACAATATAACGCGAGCGCAATACAGTCTGAAATGTGAGTAGTAGGACATAAATTATGGCCTCAAAAATAAACTAACATACGTTGTGTTTGTGAATTCATTGCTCCGCTACTCAAAGATTTATCTTTAAAGGGAGAAAGAATTAATGAAAAGCTGGCAAAGTTTAGGAGAAGAAGAATTGCTCGATTAAGAAATGGTTATTCAAGGGATCATGCTACGCAAACTTCAGGGACATTCCCAATGTTAACACAACAATGGAGTGTGGTACCATCATACGGTGTCTGCTACCGCTGACTGCTACACTGACCACTGCTACAGGTACGGCTCATATCCCAGCGGCCGTTAATACGACTTCCTTTAAACCTTTAAGGGGTAACGTTTGCAACCCTTAAGGGGTAACGTTTGCACAGTGCAAACGCCTAAATCTACTCTTATTCACACTTGCATTCAATGTATTCCAGTTAAATGATCAGAAAAAATGGTTAGTACTGACACCTGTTATCAGTTTAAAGAAGTAAAAACATTTTGCAACCTTTAATTGAAATTTTTTTCAAGATTCTTAAGGTTACGAAAAATTCGGGATCTGCACCGTGTAAACAGTGTAGGTTGTTGCCCCTGAAAAGGTGAACCCCTCACAATCGACGGCAGAGGGTTCTGTGGTTCCGAGAACGGAGTGACTGGCACGCTTAACGGGAACGAATCGTGTTTTAGACGAGTCTAGATTCAATCTCGAGAACCATGACAGCTAGAACCTTTTAGATACGCTGGAGAACGGCATCTGAAATAGCGCATTGTAGGGCGATATGCAGAATTCTGTATTGGTCCTACTCCAAGCGTGAATACCTTGCACAGCTGTTTCATTCCTTCCGCGCTCTCATTTATACCTTTATCAGATACCACGAACAGCCAATGGTGCATCAGAGAGATATTTTAACCGTAAATTCAACTCCTCTTACAGAGTCCCTGTGGCGATACCTTTCAACAGGACAATGCTCGTCCCCTTATCCCCCTAAATCCAGCGACGTTTATTATGTGACCAAGTGCCAACTCTACTTTGGCCTGTTCCGATTTGTTTTCCCCAGACCACATGATTGCCTTAAAACCCGAAGTCACAAAACAAGATTCGTGGATATGTGCGTGCTGAATCCGCATGGAACACTATTTTGCAGCTAGCTATCCAGACTCTTTATCACTTAATGCCCAGCTGTGTGCAAGTTGCTATAAAAACTACAGGTGGACACACATTGTACTGATTTTAATTTTTTCCTTTTTACTCTATCCTAAGGCTTCTGGTGTTTCTGTTTCAATGAACAATCTCATTAACTCCTAGTGTAAAAAAGAATTATTATTTAGAGAGAAATGTAAACCAACGCACTCATCAGCATGCAATACAGGGTTACTACAAAAGAATCATTCATTTTCAAAACCCGATTTATTCAAAAGTATTATACTTACAAATATGATTGATATATGAAAATAACCACAAAATATTCAAGTTTTATGCTCACTCTACAAATGTTCTATGTGTGCCCCCTTGGTCACTAGTGCTGCCACGCCACCTGATGTACAAACTTGAACTAGTGCTGTCACGCCACCAGGTGGCTTTGTAGAACATTGTTTATGTACCCCTCACTACCAAAAACGATAGAAGAGCTGAAGAAACGGATCAGTGATGCATTGATGAACATTGACGCGATCACGCTACAAAATGTGTGGAATGAATTGAACTACCGCCTGGACGCGTGTCGTGTGACCAAGGGGGCACACATAGAACATTTGTAGAGTGAGCATAAAACTTGAATATTTTGTGGTTATTTTCATATATCAATCATATTTGTAAGTATAATACTTTTGAATAAATCGGGTTTTGAAAATGAATGATTCTTTTGTAGTAACCCTGTATATGCACTCATTTGAACTTACAAATGTTTGTGGCGATGGTCAAATGTCTAAGGTGCTGGCTTTCTGTCCCTGAACCTGTAGGTTCCAGCCCCGTTGTTGGTATGAAGGAGAAAAACTGACCGTAGAGCCTTCAATGTTTGTAGTACACCCGTGCATATGTCCATATATGTATGTAACGCTATGTGTATAAATGCTTGTTTATGTATGTTTATTTAACGGGGTAATAGACACAAAATTTAAAAAAATAGAAACTAACATAGCTTGGCTTTAAAAATAATAGAGGTCTTTAAAAAAATAATAATTACAAGATAAAAAGAACTTTTTATATATCATGTTTTTAAATTTTCTGTTGAATCATATAAACTTGACAATTCTATGTATTAATAAATACTTAAAAAAATTTTTTTGATGAATTATCCCATCAACTTGAAAGAAAATTAAGTTAATTGGAAGTTACCTTGCGTTTAACTTTTCGTTCCCGTCACGGCCGATAGATGGCTGCAACAGTCTACAAAACAAAAATAACTGAAAATAACTGAAAATTAATTTAATTCTGCTTAAAGATGGCTAAAAATATTAAAAAATGCATTGCCATCATGTTCTGAGCAATTCTAAAGTTTTCAAATGTCTATCTAGTCGGGAAGTTAGTTAAAAATCGATTGCAAGATTTGTACTTCACAAACACACAAACACGAAAGCAAGTTAATAAAAACATGGTAATTAGCAGGTTTCTGAGATAAACACACTGCCAGACGTACTTTTTCAAAGGAAAGGCAATCTCATGCTAAGTTACAGTGTGAATTTACAAGCATCAAAATTAATTCTATTATTTTGCCATCGTTATACAAACACCAGGAATAAATTATCACCCCACAGACTACAAAAACGTACCTATATAAAGAGACTGCAAAAAACAATAAAATGATTAATGGTAGAATTTATGTACCATGTTCTTTAATAACGTTCGTCAGGAATTTCTTCACCTCCCTTCCCACACACGAAAACACAGCGGTTAAGATCGCAAAAACTATTTAAAGAAATTAATATAGCCTTCAGGAAAGCAATCTCGGTATTTAATGGACGACCTGGAAGAAAAATAGAAATCGGGAATCACTCGCGCATCAAACAATCTTTATCCATCGCTGAAAATTATCTCCCGGAATAGTAGGAGAGAAGACAAATAAAAAAATATATATTATACCTACATCCTTTGTCTCGGCTTATAATAATAGAAAAAAAAACATTACTCGCTCTAAGATGCCAAAAGTGATTGATTGACACTCGTTTTTAGCCCGAGTTATTTTTACTCTTGACTATTTATATTTCTTGTACCCCGTATTTTGCTTTTCTTCTTTCTAGTAAGGCACGTGTCTTATAAAGAATAATATATATATGGATATATATATATATATATATATATATATATATATATATATAGGTATATATATATATATATATATATATATATATATGTATATATATACACATACATATATACACTCAAGAGCCAAAACATTATGACCACCTGTCAAGAACGAGTTGGCCCACCTTTGGCGCGCAACACAGCTTCAACCCGCCTTGGCATGGATCACAAGTCCTTGGTAGATGGCCGGAGACAGATTGTACCAGATGTTTAAGCAACGGTCACGCAAATCCGAGATATTGCGAATTGGTGATCTTTGAACTCTGAGCTTATATACTAGCCGGGCTTCGCCCGTCTAGCCGGTCGGCTTAGGGATCCGCTTCTTACAGCAATCATTGTCAGAGAACGGAAACACTAAAAAACAACGAATAAAGGTATTTAAATTTTGTGGTGCAACAATAAATATGTGTCACACTCAATACAGCGCATACTGTATCAGTCTTGTGGTGCCATCTAGTGGACCTGAGCGCATATAGAATCAAATATTGCATAAAAAATAGAATCAATTAATTTGAAGTGTGTATAATGTTTTTAAACCATCTTAATATTATTAAGAGAAATAATAAGATTTTAATAAAATGTATTTCCTTTATAATAGAAATGTTTTTTTTCGGTGTTTTTAATTGCATAATCACGCTGTGAATGAATCACTCTTTGAATCTTTTATTTCTTGTCTTTTATTGCATGACCTAGTCTTGCTTGTCTTTTATTGTAAAACCCAGGAAAAACAATCCCTTGTAGAATTATATTTCTTCCATATAATTCTTATATCCATTTAACATTTTAATTTTTATTAAACAATTCTGTGATTATTTCAATAGCAGTTCAGTATTAAAAATAACCTAATGTTTAAGTATTAACTTGTATAACCTAGTTAAATATTTATCTAATAAAACGACACCAGAGGAAGTCGTTCTTTTCAATTGCTTTATTAGTTTCATTTAATTTCTAATAAAGCACTCAATTGTAATCAGAACGGAAAGATGGCTCCACGGCCTAAACCCTCCTGTGATGATCTCAAGATTAGAATCCAAATAACTCTAAAACTATTGAAGTAACAGATTAAGTGTACGCAGAAAAAATTATCAGTTTTTAAAGCTCTTTCCAAATATGTAACATTTATGTACTTTCACGAAAACAAAATACCATTTTCGTCATATATTTTCAGATATGGCGGAAAGACGGCTGAGAGGCTCTTCCATTTCTGGACTCACCCTTCAAAAATTGTTGGTTTTTTATTAATTAAATATTAACGGTAATAAAATTTAAAATTCGGGCTTCGAGGTGCACATGTTCAGACTCTTCACTACCCGTGTGCCAAATTTCATGGTTGTAAGTTTCATAGATCCGTCTGGAGGCCGCACACACGCACACACACACACGTAAACATTTGCTTTTATTAATATAGACTAGCTGAAAACCCGCACTTCGCTACGGAGTACATTTAAATTATATACAACGCTCAATGTATGCAATTAATGCCAAATATATATATATATATATATATATATATATATATATATATATATATATATATATATATATATATATATATATATATATTAATAATAAATGCAACGATAAATGTATTCAATTGATGTAAAAAAATATATTTATAAAAAAATCGTAAGGGATATTTTTATAGACAAAATAATGTAGAAGAAATTATTCATTAAATGTAATAGGACATACTAAAGAATATAGTACAGTTTGAGGAACATATCTTTTATTGTATTTTAATATTTTTTTGGATAATGTCCAATCGTCTGCCGCATTTGCAAGAAAAAAATTTTTTTTTTTGTCTATTTACGATACGATAAATTTACGTGGCGATAAATTTATTTAAAGTACCAGGAAAAGAAATCACGTAATCGGCATATAATTAATTAAATTCTAAAAATTAATCTTTAAAAATTCCCCAAAAATCAGAAAATGGAGGTAAAGATTTGAAAAAAATATCATTTTAAAGGAATTTTTAGGATCTTTCTCGCGATATAAAAACTTTATAACCCTTAAATTATTATTTTAAATGCAAACTTAAAATAAGTTACAAAAACACCTTAAAAATTTTATTTTAAAAAATCTAAGAAGAATTTTTTAAAAATCTTTCTTAGTGCACACCTACACTATAAGAAGGATCACCATGCAAAATATCAGCCCTTTAGGTCCAGCGGTTTGGTCTGTGCCTTGTATGTCAGTGAGTCAGTTACGCAACTGTTTTATATATATAGATTAATTTTAAACAGGTTGTGACTGACTGTGCTTTCGGTATTAATTTTAGATTAAAAACATAGTTTGGGTGTTTTACGCTCTCATACAAAAATTATGCTAGACAGAAATGAATCTAGACAATGTCTGATCAATTGACATGCATAAAGTAAAAGGGTGAATTAGAATTAATCTCAGTTACGCAAATAACTGAATGAGATAATTTACTACCAGTAGTATGAACAATCGAACTAGGAGAGTTACAACGTCAGACATTACCTTAACAAAATCTGTGAAGGAGGAAATTCATAATAAGTGTGAATGAATGTGTGTGTGTGTGTATGTATATATATATAAAAGCCCGGTGGCGTAGTGGTTAAAAGCGTCAAGCTGCCATCCCATAGGCCCAGGGTTCAATCCTGTGACTGGGCAAGGTCGACTCATCCTTTCATCCCTTGAGTGGGTCGATAAAATGAGGACCAAGCATGCTTGGGAACTAAACTCTGGGGGTCCCACGTCAGGTTGACCACCTGACTGAGACATATGCTTTATGGCACCCCAAACTCACGGTTACGAAAGCGGAGATGGGTACCGCCAGCCCTGGTCCACATCGGACTGTTGTGCCGTGAGTTTAAGTTTATATATATATATATATATATATATATATATATATATATATATATATATATATAAATATATATAAGCACACACACACACACATATATATATATATATACATATATATGTATACATATATATATATATATATATATATATATATATATATATATATATATATATATATATATATATATATATACACCAAGTGATCATGATTAAACTTGGCCTATTTCCATCGAAAAGAAGTTAAAAAAATGTCCACCAGGGAGCGCATTACAGCCTAAATTCTTGAAAAGTCATGCAATAAATAACTGTGCACAGTAAAAAAGCCATTTAAAACTTTCATTTTTACATTCTCAAGTATTATGATGTTTAAAACTGTTATTTTCACATTTTGAAGCATTATGACGGTACACAAGTTGATAAATGTGGCACTGCAAGTGACGGAGAAAACAATCCGATTTGCTTGAGAATACGAATTCAAGGTGAATTCTGGGTATAAAAAGGAGGAGCTCGAGTGAGGATCATTCTTTCAGTGACGATGGCAATTACATTACAAGAACGTGCGTTGATCGTAAAATTTTTTTATCCAGGAAAACCAGGAAAATGCTGTCGCAGCTCTTTCGACGTCGAAAGAAATCGAATCGGGCTCCAATGTCTCCAAAAGGTGTGAGAGACATGATATCTCAATTTGAAAACACTGGGTGTTTAAGCATTCAACGTGGCAGATGGCTTGGGAAAGCTTATCAGCGAAGAAGTCGTTTCAGAAGTAGCAAGGGCCGTTGTCGAGCAGTCACTGACAAATTATCATAGAGTCAGCAGTGCACGTGCAGTGTCACGACTATTAGACATACCGTATGCACAGTGCAGAAGATCGTGAGAAAAAATAGTGAAATTGTTTTTGTATAAGATCATCCACAACCAACAACTGCTTCTTACCGACAATGACCGTCGATTACCTTTAGCCCTGACTTGTCTTGCCCGAATGGAAGTCTATGACTCCTGGCCGTGGAACATTCTCTGGAGTGACGAGGCTCATTTTTATCTGAACGGAACAGTGAACACCCAGAATTGGTGAATTTGGGCCTTGGAAAATCCACGTGCCTTTTACAAAATTCCGCAACACACGCCTAAAGTTACCGTCTGGTGTAGATTCACTTCCCAATTTATCCTTGGACCTTTCTGTTTCGAAGAACTTAAAGATAATGACCTTGTCTCATGTTCTGTAACAGCCCTCAGATATTGTGACGTGCTCTGCAGTTTCGTTTTATCTCAACTCCAGCAGCGACAATGACTTCAGTCTATTACTTTTATGCAGTATGGTGTCCCTCCACATAATGGATTCTGTGTACGGAGGTTTTTGCAACAACATTTTACGGATGACAGGGTGATTAGCCGATCGTTTTCTACTCCTTGGCCGGCCCGTTCTCCCGATCTCACACCGTGTGATTTTTAGTTATAGGGCCATTTAAAGGATGTTGTTTAGAGGGTGAATTTTACAACTTTGGCTGACAAGAAGAACCGCATAACATTGTATGTTCGACAGATTACTGGCGACCAGCCGCAGTCCGCTGTTGAACACGCTGTTCATCGCCTGCACATTTTACATACTGATGAGGGAGCCCACATTGAACAATTTCATTTACATTGCTAGATAGTGTGTAACAAATAAATTATGCTTGAATTGGAATTTGTAGCTTGTTTAAGTTTTTTCCATGTAATGCACCCTCCAGAGGACATTTTTGAACTTTTTTTTCGGAATATTTCAGCGCATCCTTTGAATTGTCTATCTGCAAAATTTCAGCTCAGTCCGTCTTTTAGTTAGAGCTACAGAGGGCTATGGAAAGACCAAGTTTAATTATGATCACCTGGTATATATATATATATACACAAAAATACATTCATAAACGTACACGTGTGTACATAAAATTATACACTTCTATGTATATGAAAGATATAAATGTACATTACATGTATATTATGTATATAGACATAAATAAATAATTTTATTATATATACAAATATTATTTATCAAACACGATCTTGTATTTTAACAGTCAATTAAGCCTTCGTGTCCTAAACATCCCCCTATTCCCCCCCAAAAAAACGTTTATAATATAAAAGTACATAAAACAAGATAGGTAAATGAAAAATTTCTCCCCTATAGCCTCGAAAATGATGAATTTTCAGTCACATATTGTACTTGCAAGAAAAATGACCCATACTCACAAATTTCTTTACAAACTATTGTACTATGAATCTATTTAAGCATTTGTGAAAAACATTCATCTAAGTGCTACGAAAAAAAAAAGAGTCTTATCTCTAAATCTCTTGCATCTGAAAAAGTTTTACTTGACATAAATGTCATATTTTAACAGGGGAAAGAAACAAATTTGATCATAGGCTTTTGAGGCCGCGCTTAAAATATGCATATTTTGATTGATGACATTTCTCCGAGATATGATCTTAACAGGTAGGTTTATAATGTTGGATTTTTCAGTATAATTGTTGGTTTGTATTTTTCAGGTTATTTATCAGGTAACAGAAGTAATAGGATGAATGTACAGTTTCATGTTAATTTTAAAAACGCTAATCTAAAACACAATAACATGCTATTTCTGTTGTGTTATTCGAATAATCGAATGTCCGGCTATTGGAGTTTATGTTGAATCTAATGTTTTTGAAACATTGTATGTGTTGATTAACACTTCTCTTCTCCCACCTCGATTATTCTGTGTGCATGCTTTGTAATGTGCACCGAAAATTTTGTTCACAGATAATCGAAAATCCGGATAATGGAGCACTGTATCTAGTGTTCTTCAATTAACTAATACTTAACTATCCCTTACCTCTCTTTTTCATACACTATCTTTATTATTCTGTATTCATGATCTCTAAAGGACATTCGAAAATTTCGACTCTAGATAATCGAGAATCCGGATAATAGAGAACCGGATAATTAAGTACCGTATCTAATGTTATTCAAACAATTATTCCTAGTTATCCCTCTCATTCATTCTGCTACACATCCTCTATTATTAAGTATGCATGCTTTCTAAAGGACATCGAAAATTTCGACTCAAGATAATCGAGAATCCGGATAATAGAGAACCGGAGAATGAAGTACTGTATCTAATGTTATTCAAACAATTATTCCTAGTTATCACTCACTCCTTCTGCTGCACAACCTCTATTATTGTGTATGCATGCTTTTTAAAGGATATCGAAAATTTCGACTCAAGATAATCGAGAATCCGGATAATAGAGAACCGGAAAATGAAGTACTGTATCTAATGTTATTCAAACAATTATTCCTAGTTATCCCTCTCATTCATTCTGCTACACATCCTCTATTATTATGTATGCATGCTTTCTAAAGGACATCGAAAATTTCGACTCAAGTTAATCGAGAATCCGTATAATACAGAACCGGAGAATGAAATACTGAATCTAATGTTATTCAAACAATTATTCCTAGTTATCACTCTCACTCTTTCTGCTACACAACCTCTATTATTGTGTATGTATGCTTTCTAAAGGACATCGAAAATTTCGACAATTGATAGTTGAGAATCCGTATAATACAGAACCGGAGAATGAAATACTGAATCTAATGTTAGTCAAAAAATTATTCCTAGTTATCACTCTCACTCTTTCTGTTACACAACCTCTATTATTGTGTATGTATGCTTTCTAAAGGACATCGAAAATTTGACTCTAGATAATCGAGAATCCAGATAATAGAGAACCAGAGAATGAAGTACTGTATCTAATGTCATTCAAACAATTATTCCTAGTTATCAGTCTCACTCTTTCTGTTACACAACCTCTATTATTGTGTATGTATGCTTTCTAAAGGACATCGAAAATTTCGTCTCAATATAATCGAGAATCTGGATAATAGGGAACCGGAGAAAGAAGTACTGTATCTAATATTATTCAAAAAATTATTCCTAGTTATCACTCTCACTCATTCTGCTATATATCCTCTATTATTGTGCATGCATGCTTTCTAAAGGATATCGAAAACTTCGACTCCGGATAATCGAAAATCCAGATAATAAAGACCCAAATAATGGAGTAATGTACGTTGTTATGTCCTAATTATCCTTCACTCTTTTTCTTATACAACCTATTATTATAAATCCATACATTCTAATGGTAGAAAATATTGTAAAGACTTCATACGAAATACTCAAGTTCTTTGTTTGTAGTTTTATCCATGTATCTATTGGACAGACATGTTTTCTAAAAGAAAGTGACATTATAGAAATATTTGCGATGTTTATTTTTTCAGAGCTTAGTCTGTCATAATAACTATTACATATCAATATCTATTTTAGTGAACATTAATATCGATGTATAATAAGCCGCGTATCGATTTTTTCGGTCTAAGCCTTTTACTATTTGAGGGCTTTGGAGTAGCTGGAAATATTACAACCGATCTTTCGAGGGCACGAAAATTAAAGATTTCCTTTCTAGGAAATATTTCGGGAGACATTCTTGGATAAAATGCACATGAATTGACGAGAGAAAGTTGTAATTGAGGACATGAATGATATGGGAAATTTATCTATCACTTCTACGAATATCTCCGAAAAATATTTCTTTTAATATTTCCTTATAAGCCAAAAATAACGGTTAATATCAAATTCTGATGTTTGCATTGTATTGCTATTTTTGGTAGGTCTAGATCGCAATGAGTGAGACTCATTTTACACTCGTCTATGTATCGATCACATTTGATTCTGTTATGAAAATATATAACTACTATAGAAACTCCAATAAATGTATCTCTTATACCAGGATCTATTATCCGGATCTCTTATACCAGGATTTTCGATAATCCGAATCTGTAATACCCGAAATGTCGATAATCCGGATCTCTTAAACCTAGATTTTTGATAATACGAATCTCTTATACCTGGATTTTCGATAATACGAATCTGTTATACCTGGATTTTCGATAATACGAATCTCTTATACATGAATTTTCAACTATACGGATCTCTTATACCTGGGTTTTAATTTATCTTGATCTCCAAAATCTGGGTTTTCGATTTTCTGTAACATTTACATCAAGATTTTCAATTATCCGTATCATTATTCCCATTATTTTTATTATGAACATCACACAACAGAAATAAAGTATTCGATAAAAATAATTTTTTTTTATATCTTTTAATTTTACGAAGAGCAAGTCAAACGTGTATCCTTGTTTTCGATGAAACAGCCGGATGTTGCATAAAAGAGACAAAAATATAAATATATTTGATATTTGAAAAGTATTCGCAAATTCTCACGCAAGGAAAAAATTACTTTAAAGGAAACTACTATCACAAACTTTAAAAGAACAAAATAATGATGTCATTTTTAGTGCACTTCTTGTGATGTATAAGAAATTATTGTAATAAATTAATAATTAAAAACTAACCAAACAAAATAGTTTTTAAAAATAAAGAACTTTTCTAAATTCTATTTGCTGGTTTTTTCGTTATCCGGGGTATTCCTGTCACGATTTATCGAGATATTCGAGTGTCTAATACAATCAATCTTATTTTGTATTTATTTAGGCCAAATTAAAATATAAATTACTCGCTGAAAGCCCGTACTTCGCTACGGAGTACATTCAAGTTAAATTCAACGGTCAATGTATGAAATTAATGCCAAATATATATTTATGTATATATATATTTATGTATATATATATATATATATATATATATATATATATATATATATATATATATATATATATATATATATATATATATATATATATTTATAAAAAAGTTCGTAACGAATATCTTTATAAACAAAATAATGTAAAAGAAAATGTTGAAATTAAATCTAATAGAACATACTAAAGAATATAGTACAGTTTGAGGAACATTTCTTTTACTGTATTTTAATATATTTTTGGATAATGTCCAATCGTCTGCCTCACTAGCAAGAAAAAAAATATTTTTTGTCAATTTATTTCGTTGTTATGCCCGTGACGATAAATTAATTTAAAGCAGCACAAAAAGAAAAGAAACCACGTGATCAGCATTTAATAAATTAAATTCTAAAAATTAAACTTTAAAAATTCACCAAATATCAGAAATGGATGTATAGATTCGAAAAAAATTTCATTTTAAAAGGAATTTTTACATTCTTTCTCGAAATATAAAATTTATAACCCTCCGATTATTATTTTAAATGCAAACTTTAAAGAATGTTTCAAAAACAGCTTAAACATTTTTAAAAATCTAAGAAGAATTTTTCAAAAATCTCTCTTAGTGCACCCCTACACTATAAGAAGAATCGCCATGCAAAATTTCAGTCCTTTAGGTCCAGCGGTTTGGTCTGTGCATTGTCTGTCTGTCAGTCAGTTACGGAACTGTTTTATATATATAGATAATATTTATAAAAAGTTATATATGTATAAAGTATAAAGTTTACTTTATATATATATATGTATATATATATATGTATATATATATATATATATATATATATATATATATATATATATATATATATATATATATATATATATATATGATATTTATGAAGATAGTAAAATATTTAATAATTGTAAAAAAAATCATACTTATGGAATAAATATTTATAAAAATTGTTAAAAACTCTGAAATCTTCAAGGTCCACATATGAAACGTTTCAAAGTACTTTTGTTTGTAAAAAATATGCGATTTACAAACATACAGACTTCAAACATTGCTGATTTCTTGCAGTATTCTGCTGACAGAAGCAAAATTCCCGACTCACTTCGATGCAATACAACAAATCTCGCCTTGCTTAGATGATACAAAAAAAATAAATAAATAACGTAGACAGATAATCACCTGATAAATCGATCCGACACCTTAAGTGATAAATGATACACGCGGATCACAGACATTCGAATGATTTCTAAGACGACCTTCCCAGAAAGCGCCCAATGTCAGAGAAAGAAAGGCGGGAAAAAAGGAAAGTTATAGAAATTTACAGCAAAGAAGAAATTCTCTGGTGATGAATTGCTGCCGAATGATTTATTGATAGATCTTTCTTATAACACAGGCTTCCCGTCATTTTATATATATATATATATATATATATATATATATAATCATAACCTTTCACATAATCATAAAATTTCACATACACGTACATATTCACATATATTCATACACAGATTTACTTACACTTACACACACACACACACATATATATATATATATATATATATATATATACAGTTAAACCTCTATATATATCGAAGTAGTAAATTGCCGGAAAAAAATTCGATATATAGAAATTTCGATATATACAGAGGCTGTTTTTTAGACGATTTTGGTAAGCGGTAATAAAAAAGCGTTTGCTGCAAAAGAATTAATTGCAATTGTACTATGTTTTTAAAAGTCAAAATTATCGTCTACGGCTTGAAAGTTTTGTTTTTATTCAAAATGGCGTTTTTAACAAAGCAGTGGTTCGAAGGCTACATTTATGCTCTTTCCGAAGAGAAATATGCATACTCCGTTATCCAAAAACGATGTGAGAGTCATGGTTTTGTGATATCTAAATCGTCGATAGGTAATATCGTCAACAAGAAAGGAAAAGAACGTCAAATTGGAGCCTCAAGTGGGACAAAAATTCCGAACAAGTATCCAAGCCGGACATCTTCGGACATCTTCGACTATTGCAAAGGTAGGTTGTTTAATGTTAAAAGAAAATCCCCCTAGTCAAAGGACAGTTGCAAAATCATTAAAATGCTCGGTGTCCACTGTAAACAAAATGATAAACGTTGATTTAAATCTTAAGAAAGCGAAAAAACGCAATGTGCATCGTCTTCTTCCAAATCATATCGCTGAACGCAGGACACGCTGCAGAATTCTATATGAGAAACACTTATCCAAAGAAAAATGGAAAACAATTGTCACAATAGATGAATCATGGGTGTATTTAAATGATTGCAACAAAAAAAGAGCCATTTATTCTGATAAAAGGGGAGAAAAAAATTTAAGTACATGGTTGAAAGAATCGAAAGAAAGTTTTTCTAGGGGATTCATGATTGTTGCTGGTTTTTCTTATAATGGCAAGTTAAAAATAAAGAGAGTGGAAAAAAATGTCAAGATTAACTCCAAATACTATCAAGAACATATTTTATTGCGAATTTTTCTGAATGAAATACCATCGCTTTACCCACAGTGCCATCAATCTGTGAGACTCCATCAGGACAAAGCTAGCAGTCACACATCAAAATCCACTGTAAATTTCCTAAAAGAAATGGAACAAAAAACTGGTATCAAGGCCATACCCTTCACTGATATCCCTACTAAATCTCCCGATGTATCACCTATAGATTTTTGTGCTTTCGGACTTTTAAAATCTGCATTTTCCAAACGTCGTCCCAAAACCCTTACATTACTCTGGAAAGCTGTTCAGGAGGAATGGGATAGAATACCTCTTCTGACACTTCAAAAGGCATTATTATCCTGGAAATTGCGGTGTCGAAAGATAGTTCAGAATAATGGATGTCAAATAGAACATTTAAAACACAAGAATTTTATGTAATTTAGTTTTGTGAATACAATATACATCGTCTAAAAAATGTGTGAACAGCCTCTGTAGAATTGTGCTTAGTTTTATCATAATTCTCCTAAAAGAAATTAAAGCTAATTTTCGTATACGAAACTCCATTTCTAATTTATATGCGAATCCCATTAAATGAAAGTTAATAACTAAAATAAATGAATTAATATGAAAGATTTATTGAGTAATGCATACCTTTAAAATAAACAATAATCCAGACAGTGGTTGCAATGATTACAGTTACATTCTTTTTAAAAATAAACTACGATTATCTTGCTGAACAGCCAGTTTTGCCGAAAGTTCAAAGAAATGTTCGTATTTATTCAGTCCTCTAAAAACTTCATCAGGTATATTTTCGGCGAATTGAAGTCCACGATATATTGTTTCAAATGTCATTCATTTGGGAGATTTTATTCTAAAGTGGAATAAAATCTCCCAATTTGTGTTGAAAAAAATTTCGATATATAGAGATTTTTTCGATATATAGAAAATTTCGATATGTGTAAAATTCGATATGTGATATATATATATATATATATATATATATATATATATATATATATATATATATATATATATAACCTCATTTTAGGTTTCTTCTGCAGCATATCGATTTCTATGACCTACTTTTTAAAATTATTCTGTTATATTTGTTTGTTCGTGTTTGCCCGAGAGATATTTACAAATTTAGTTTCAGGAAGCTAAGAAATTGTGTTCTCTCCCAAATGTGCGCTTCTTTCGGTATAACGGCCTGCAATTCGAAATCGGAGTTCGAATCGGAGTCTCGAAATCTTAGTTCAGCTAAATTTATGACTTTCTGCGTGCTTTTTAGTGTAAAATTTTGAGCGTCAGCATATCCATTTGTTCCTTTGTCCTCTAAATTAATTTGGTCTATATTCGTCTATATATCCACCAAATTTGCTTCATCAACTAGTTTCTTCTTCAACGGGTGATCTCGTTTAAAGACCGCTTAAGAATTCGTATTAAATGCATATTGGACAAGGTTTTACCTCAATACTTGAAGCGTGTTAGAACGAAACTGTGTTACACGAGCACTTATCGATTCTAGAGTCGTGTTAGAACGAAATCATGTTGTACGAGGATTTCCTCAATTCTCGAACCGTGTTATAGCGAAACCACATTATACGAAGATTTCCCAAATTATCTTGCTGTATAAGAGCGAAATCGTATTGTGTAAGAATTTCCCCTATTCTCAACCATCTTAGAGCGAAATCATGTTGTACGAGGATTTCCTCAATTCTCGAACAGTGTTATAGTTAAACCAGTGTTGTAGGAGTGCCTATTGTAAGGGGGTTGTCTTTATATATATATATATATATATATATATATATATATATATATTGTAAATCAGTTCGTATAAATAGGCTATGTTCTAAAGACAATAGGATTAAGCATATTTTAGACTTGAAAGCTGTGCTAAAACGGAATAGTTACCCCGAAAGTCTATCCAAAAACATAGTTGGTTGTTTTTGTTTTAATGAATAGTTTGTTCTGTTGCATTAAATATGTTAAACATAACAATAAGATAAAATAGAAAAAATAACTACTAAAAATAAAAATAAAAATAAAAATCATAAGTAAAAATAATAATAATAATAAAAATATCTGTTAGTACTAATAATAATAAAAACTAAATTATTAAGGGTATAATAGTCCTAAAATACGGTAACCTAAGTAAGTCTGTAACTGAGAATCCACTACCTCCATGGTTGCAAGTTTTGTGACGTCAGTCATCTTGCGGTTACAAGTTCTTAACTTCCACTCTGTCTAGCGCCAGGCTTGGTGTTCTTTGGTTAAGTACTATTATTCAATTATTAATCAATTCTTCTGTTTTTCATGGATTGTACGGTGTCTGAGTGTGTTTATTGTATAGATCATACTCATCGGAAACAATCCATTGGTTTTTAGACAGCATTGACACCGCTGATGAAGAAATGCTGTCTAAAACCTCTTTCATACTTTTCTTTTCATGTTATTTGTTCCTGGCTGCTAGTAGCTTTAGAGCTATTACTGGTTTTCTCTTTCATCTTTTTCTTATTTATATATATATATATATATATATATATATATATATATATATTAATTATATAATATTGGGATATTTGGCCTTGTTTACTTAGATATTAATAGATATAGTTTCGAATCTGTAGGATGTATGTTCTGTAATATAAAACAATTAACATTTTAATAGTAATAGTTTAAAATACTTGGTTACAGTAACCGTTGAGAATTCTAGCAGAATTATCAGAATTGTCCTATTTATAAGTAGTTACTTAATTATCATTATGCTGAACATTGCAACTTGATCTAGTAATTACGTGTTGAAATCCCTTAACTATTATACCCCGAATGCCACGTTTACAGTTATTTTCCTAGCTTGCAACGACCTCCCACGCTCAATTATTCGAAAGCTATCCAATTAAAGCATTTCCTGAAGTGTGTTCCTACATAACAGGGCAAATGCGTAATTTAGAACGTGTTTAGTTAATAATATAACCTACTCTTACATTTCTATCAACCGATCTAGGAAATTAGTTTTGAAGAGGAACCGAGGTATAAAAGATGAAAGGGAAAAACTAAAAATTAGATTTTTTAATTTTTTTAATCTTTAATTTTTTACTCATTAAAAGTTATATTACATTATTAAAAATATTCTGAGTTAACGGTCTTACATCTCAGAAACTAGCATGCTAGTTAAAGAATTAATTAAATTTTAAGATATAATTTTCAGTTTAGATTTCTTATTGAAATATTGCGACTTTTCCCTTGAGTCAACGAATATGATTCACATAACCAGAAACCTTTAGTTAATAGTTAATCTTAAAATTATTTCTTATAAAAGTTGTTTAGTTAAGTTATAAATTATATTAGTTATAAGTTAATGATGTAATAAGTTATAAGTTAATGATGTTTCACACTGCTTTAGATTTCAGGAACTATCATATTAATTAAAGAATTAATTGAAATTTATTATCTAATTGCCACTTATTAGATATTTTAGAACAATATTATCACCTTTATCACTTCCATTCGTTGGAATCAAAATATAGGAGTAATATAACTCGAAGACTAACCCCAAACATTATGCTTATATTATAACTAGCTGAAAACCCGCACTTAGCTAGGGAGTACATTCAAATTAAATACAACGGTCAATGTATGCAATTAATGTCAAATTATATATATATATATATATATATATATATATATATATATATATATATATATATATATATATATAATAAATACGACGATCAATGTATACAATTGATGTAAAAAAACAAAAAAATATATTTATGAAAAAATCGTAAGGGATATTTTTAAAGACAAAATAATGTAGAAGAAAATTTTCAAATTAAATCTAATAGGACACACTAAAGAATATAGTACAGTTAATATAGTACAGTTTGAGGAACATATATTTTACTGTATTTTAATATTTTTTGGATAATGTCCAATCGTCTACCGCATTAGCAAGGGAAAAATATGTTTTTGTCTATTTCATTGATATGGAAGTGACGATACATTTATTTAAAGTACCAGAAAAAGAAATCACGTGACCAGCATTTAATAAATTAAATTCTAAAAATTAATCTTTACAAATTAACCGAAAATCAGAAAATGGAGGTAAAGATTCGAAAAAAATTTCATTTTAAAGGAATTTTTATGATCTTTCTCGATATATAAATTTTATAACCCTCAAATTATTATTTTAAATGAAAACTTTAAAAAAGTTACTAAAACAGCTTAAAAATTTAATTTAAAAAAATCTAAGAAGAATTTTTCAAAAATCCTTCTTGGTGCATCCCTACACTATAAGAAGAACCTCCATGCAAAATTTCAGTCCTTTAGGCCCAGTGGTTTGGTCTGTGCGTTGTGTGTCAGTCAGTCAATTTGTCAGTTAGTCCGTTGCGGAACTGTTTTATATATATAGATTACTAACATGGTTTGCATATGTTTGGAACGTATATTTAGAACAGAATTTTACAAAACTGATATGATGGCCAAATTCAAGTGGCATAAGCAATCTCCAATATTCTAGTGAGGTAAGATGTAAAGTAATCTCTTAGTTTATAACAAGCACAATTAATTAATGATTCAACTTGAGTTTCAAGTTAACAGTTTTAAATAGTTACTTTTAAGGGGAGTCTGGGACACAAAAATCATCAAATTTTCGAAAAACAATTTATTGCTTTAAAAAGTTTTGTTTTTTTTCCGCTTAAAGTAACGTTTAAATCATGTTTCTATCTTAATTAGAACAGGGGATATTCATTTTTTTCTTTTGCAACATTCTATTAGCAGCCAATCTTTGTTTAAATGTTCAAATGCGTTTTTCTGCCTCATGGGTGTTTTTCACCATTTCCCGTCTTTAAATTATTAAGTCAAGAACCGTTGAAGATAAAAGTTTCAAACTTCGAACATATCTTTATCAAAAAATTTGAAAAAAATTTGAAAATTTGAAAAAAAATATTTTCTTTTGAAAATATGATTTTTTTGAAAATAAGTTAAATCTTTTTTTAAATATTTACTTTAAATATTTTTAATTTTTTTAAATTAGTATTTAAAAATAACTAAATCGAAATTTAAACATATATATTTCTGTTTAGTTAAATGAAAAAAAATTTGCAATTCGACAAATAATATTTCGGTTTATAATGATTTTAAATAACTCCACTTTTTTAAATATTTTAAGGCGACAAAGGACCTTCAGATTGACAAAAATATGTCCCCAAAACGATTTTTTTTTCTTTCAGAAAATGAATCTGCAATTCATTAGCTTTAAATTTATAAAAGTATGTTTATCCGATCATTATTAACTGCGTTATAAGTATTTTTTTCAAACGTAAACAATGGAAATGTTAGTCAAATTAAAACTTTAAATGCCTTTTCTCAAAACAAGTTTTCATGTCGTTCCGGTAAGTTCAAAATGTTCCATGCGACATAATTTTTCTTGAATTTTCATAAAATGATTATTTATATATGTTAGAATAAAACTTACTAATAAATTCATTATACTATTATAAAAAAACTAAAAATTTTTACAATAAAAAATTTTTTTTAGAAAATTTTGCATGAAATGACCTATTTTTATCGATTTCTTTTCTACTTTTTATAAATATGACTGTAAATCAAATATTGCTACTAACTTTTATTGTAACTATATAAAGCTAGCTTAAGAGAGAAAATTAGATATCTGAGACAAAAATTGATGCGCATGGAGCATTTTTAAATTGAGTAATTAACAAACGGATTTTAACTAATATCTAAATTAATTACATTGATTTTTTTTAAATTTAGAATTTCCATCTCTAAACAACACTGTATAAGTATACAAAATTTCATAGCAATTGGTTAATAAATAAAAAAAAGGTTTTCATGGTCCATTGTCGCCTTAAATTTCAATTTTTTAAAAACTTTATGAGAAATTTTATGATGTGATTTTGTTTACAAATTATATGATTAACCATCACAAGAAATTTCAAAATTCTCACCCAATAAATAAAAAAAAAATTTAAATGTGTCCCAAACCCCCTTAATTACTTAATCAGGGGAACATGAGGACATCACACTAATAGTTTAATTTCAATTCTAAATTACTTAGATACTGCATCAACTCGCTCTGATACCGAGTATCACAAATTCTTCCTTGACAAACTATTATCTGAAAACTGTAACGGATGATAATTTGCTTTTAAATTATCTCATTACCTGAGAACGTCCACTTGCAGTCGCGTCTACTTCTCAAATATCTGAAACTGGACTCTTCTGGCTGCTTCTCAACTCGGCCATTAAAAAACGACTGCAGCAGTCAGGTAACACTCTCCTGTCTTATAGTTAAAATCAGCATACGTGGGACATGTTTTTTCTGGGGATTTCCCATCAGAATCGTTTATTTTTATTACCATGTTTTTATTAACTTGCTGTCTTGTTTGTGTGTGTGCTTGTTTGTCCAGTACGAATCCTGCAATCGATTTTTAACTAACTTCCCGACTAGCTAGACATTTGAAACTTTTAGAATAGCTCAGAACACGATGATAATGCATTTTTTAAATACTTTTAACCTTCTTTAAGCAGATTTTTACCATGTTTTTATTAATTTCAGTTAATTTTGTTTAGTAGACTGGTGCAGCAATCTGTCGACCGGGACGGGAACGAAAAGTTAAACGCAAGTTAACTTCCAATTAACATCATTTTCTTTCAAGTTGATGGGATAATTCATCCAAAAATTTTTTAAAAAGTATTTATTAATACATAGAATTGTCAAGTTTATATGATTCAACAGAAAATTTAAATGCATGGCAAAGAAAAAGTTCTTTTTATCTTGTAATTATTATTTATTCATTATGTTGTTGCTCTTGTGCAAGTAATGTGCCCGTGGAGGGAATTGTATATAGAAGTATTGTAGTATCAGTATATTTTAGCGCATTGTGGATTTTTGCAGAAGAGGTATATAAAGTATTTATAGAATTATGTATAAGTTGGACATGCATCTGCATTTGTTTGTAATAACGGTTATTGTTATAACTTTGTAATTTTGTTGCAATAAAGTTGGTGTCAAGGATGAATAAACAGGAAATCCAACGTAAATATAGCACAAATAACAGTAAGTTGCAATTTTGCATACGGTCGTTTCGAAGCTGCAAAGGAGCTTCTTCATCAGTACAAAGAACTTGGTGGCAGCTGAAAAAGCCGAAAGCTAAGCGACCAGACACGTGCGCATGCACTTAAGTAACCGCACGTGTCGAACGCCCGAAGGCGCGAACAACACAAACCAATCACAAGCGAGCAGCGAAGAGACAGACATAAGAGAACGTAAAAGGGCTAGGCTGGTCCGAAACGAAACTTTAACAACTCTATTAGAACGAGAAAGATTACAATCCAGGGAAATAAAAATTAGTTATAATCTTAAAACGTTTACAGTCCAGAAGGAAATGTAAATGATTCAAATATCTAAACTTCTTGAGGCGCAAATTACAAACCCTATTGACGCCAGACATAATTCGGAAATAAACAGGGTAAATAAGGCCAGTTAACGCCAACGTTTTGAAAAGAAAATGAGTCTCGATACAACTTAGGCCAAGTCGTCTCCTATCTGGGATTTGCAAAGATGCAGTCTTTTTATTCCAATTTTTTGAGTCACAATGCCAGTAATTTTTGGTGACTCCTCACTTGGTTCTTTAAGTTTTTCGCGTCCTCGCTCGCAGCCATTAATTATGTGCAGCCGTCCGTTTGGGCACCTTTGCCCCCTTCTCTTCTTAGATTCGTCCTCTTGAAGGCTGGCCTGTACGATCGTCCTCCGGCAGAGCTTTTTCGTCTTCTAAATTCAGTTCTTTTCCTATGCTTATCCGTCTGTTCTGCTTGGAGTCCGTCTGTGTCTCTGGCTTTGTGGGGTGTGTCCCGTGGGCGGTGGGTGCGGGGTGCCTTGTCTGGGTCGTGCGCGGGGTGGTTGCCTGCTGCGGGTCTATCCGCACCGTCGGGATTATCCCAGTTGGGCTTCTGCCAGGTCGGGCCCGACGTGTGCTTCTTGGGAGGCTCGATACAAGAAGGATTGGTGGCTGCTCACTTTCGAGAGTTTCTCCGGCTGGGCGCGAGAAAGAGTTTGATAGTGTGGGAATTTTCGAGGACCGGATTGATGTCGTGGCGGCTGGTTGCCAGTTTAAAGTTTGAACAGGCTTTATCATCGAAAGATGGGGCGGCGTAGTATCTTTAATCTTATTCCTTTACATGTCTATTGCGAATGACTTAATTTCCTCGATTCCTGCTCATGCAAGACTGAGATATCAAAACCTTCATTCTCGCTCCCGTCAAAATAACAGGGTGAAGTTTCGCCTTCTATTTCTCGTGCCTGGGATATTTCCGGGCTGGAGTATTTAAAAGTAACGCACCAAAAAGATTAAAACAATCAATTTAATTTACCCTGAAAATTTTTTATTTCTTATTTTGCATACCAGATGGCAGTACCAGACTATTTATAATGTAAATGGGGAGAGATTTTTTTTAAAACTAGGTGTGGCAGATCAAGAAATAGATGAAATCCTCCGGAAAAAATAGCCACTTTTATTACCGTTTTCTTGAAAATTATGCAATCGTTAAGGGGCTAAAAGGTAGCCAGATTATTTTCTAGTAGTTGTACAAAACATATATCATATTACTCATTATTATTATTATTATTAATTATAATTATTTATCATAATTATGATAATTATTAGTTTATCATTACTTATCTGTGCGTTACCCGATTGCTTTGCCCTACGAGAGATTGATTCGTCATCGTAGACCATACTCTATAATTTAAGCGACGCATTTCCGTCCCGCGAATATTTTGATAAGAAATCCTCCACAAAAACATGTTCCGTGTTAAAACAGTTTTTGAGAAAAATACATGTTTTCTATTCGTTAGACAAATGTCTGAAGTACATATGCTCTTCACAAATCACCTTTTTAAACTATGGCGTGTATTCAGAAGTAAATGCATTTACTTCTGAATAAACACTTTATATATTAAGACATTAATGCATGCATTAATTATTACCTGTAAATGGAAGTAAATAAAATTATCCACGTCTACTACTTTTCAATGCTTTCTTTTCCCGGAAATAGATACAATCTTTCATAGCATGTAGTTTTGTTTTCGAATCTCTCCATGTCTCTCTAAGTATTTTTTCTAACTTCATTACCTATTTTCAGAGGTGAAAAAAGTTATTACCAAAATCTATAAAAATATACGTGTGAAGTATATAACAGAAAAGTTAGAAACATACCTGGATATATATATATATATATATATATATATATGACACGTTACTTCCCGCTTTACTTTTTCCCTAAATAATTATTCTAAATAGCAGTCAACTAACATAGGCCTGTGGTAAAAAAAGACTATTAAATTGCATAAAAGAGCTTTATTAACTAACATTACTTAAATGTTAATCCAATCCGTGCCAAGCTTTATCATCTCTCAACTCGCAACGCGACCCTCGTCAGGAGCGGACAGCTCTAATCTATATCTTCTAACTTACTCCTTTGTTTTTTGCTATGCAATCCTCCCCAGAAAATTCCAGAACACCGTGATGACGTCTGAACCGCGAATGAGGCTGGTGCGTGGTCAACCCGTCAATCAGGTTTGGTTCGAATTTTAATTACATGGGGGAATTCCCCTTCTTTGAATTGAGGATAATTGGCGCTTGTTAGTTGTATGCAATATGAAAAATAGTGGCGTTTGACGCCACGAAATTAATCTACCCTAAATCCCCCTTTAATTATCTAAAAAACTTCCCCCTCTCTAATTGATGATTAACATATATTCAGTCGAACCCTGTTATAACGAACTTTAAGGGACCAAAGGCTTTGTTCGCTATATCCGGTGGTTCGTTATATCCGAACCATTAAGAAAAATATTAGAATTCACAAAATGTAAAACTCATTAGTTGCTATGTGTATTCAATAATGATGTATTGAAAAAATGATAAAATCTACTGAAAATGATCAGTAATGATTCACTGTTTTGATGCAGAAATAATCGGTAATCTTCTGCTGACGTGAGGCCGATTTCAAAAACATTTTATGAATTTCTTTGTCCAATACATCAAATGACTCCAACACTCTTTATTCCACTGTTTGTGTTGACAAAAACTTATTAATTACACTCATCGCTGCTGTAGCATCTGACATGATGGGGATTTCGTCATTTATGTGCTCCTCTTCATCAGCTTCAGATGCAGAATGTTCGATTTCAGAATGATTCATTGTAATTTCTTCTACAATGTCTTCACCAATCGGATTTTCTCATGTAATGACTTCATCATCACATGTTTCGAGCAATTGCATGCCACAATCTGTGAATGCTGAAATTTTGTGCTTTTGTCCATATACCGATAGGTAAATCTTCATCATCTTGTTCTTCAACATTCTAAAAACGTTTTAAAAAAATTCAGTAGTCGACTGAAAAAAAAGGTTCGTTATAGCCAATTCTTAAGATTTCGGAGGTTCTCTATAAAAGGATAAATTAGCATTAAATACAATAGGAAAACGGCGGGACCAAACATTTTGTTCGCTATATCCGAAAGTTCGTTATATACCGGTTTTGCTATAACAGGGTTCGTAACAAAATTAACTGAAAATGAATTCAATACTGCTTAAAGATGGCTAAAAGTATTAAAATAATGCATTGTCATCGTGTTCTGAGCTATTCTAAAAGTTTCAAATGTCTATCTAGTCGGGAAATTAGTTAAAAATCGGTTGCAAGATTTGTACTTGACAAACACACAAACAAAAGAGCAAGTTAATAAAAACATGGTAAAAATGTACATTACCAAAATTTACATTTTGCCAAATCTTTACATATTATAATATTTTTTAAACAAAAATCTCGTACTTGTATTCGTACAGTTTTTAGTGTACCTTTTACAAAAACCTTTGCATTTTATACTTCTATTCCTTTTGTTTAAAATCTGATATTCATTATACTCATTGTTTTTCATGTACATTTTACAAAATCTTTACTTTTATAGTTCCATTTCTGAACCAAAATTTCATAATTTTTCTGTCCATACTGTTTTCATTGTTTTCGTACAGTTTTTAATGGACATTTTACTCAATCTTTGCATTTTACACTTCTATATGTTTTTACCAAACGTTTACACTTATTGTATTCATACTGTTTTTATTGTTTTAATGATGCTTTCCATGTACATTTTACAAAACCCTTAAAATTTTTAGTTCTGTTTTTCAAACCAAAATCTCACACTTAGTGTATTCATATTCTTTTTAACGTACGTTTTATACTGTAATATTAAGTTACATGTTTTTAAGTTTTTTTTCTAACTTTTTTCCCAATTTCAGAGGTGGAAAAAGTTATTACGAAACCCCGAAAAAAAAAATATATATATATATATATATATTTGAAGTATATAAAAGAAAAGTCGGAAACTTTCCTGGGTATATCTTTTTACAGGTAAGGGTTATGAATTCATTAGAAAGCTTCTCGCACATTTTTTCTTCAATCTTGCACATATTCTACCAGCTTTTCAAAAATAAAAATAAACTTTTTTGGATATTTTACATAATCTTTGCATTTTATGATTCTATTTTTTATTCAAAATCTCTCGCTTATTCTATCTCTCGCTTATAGTTTTAACGTACGTTTTACTATTACACACATATATATATATATATATATACCGGGTGCGTCATAAATTAGTGCAAAGTTAAAAAATTCATAATAAAAGAAGTAATGCTCGGAAATTTTTTCTGTTTGCGCCAATAGGATCAGAGGGACATTGGATTTTTTTTCCATGTAAAAAAAAAAAGTTTCCAAAAGTAACCGAAAGAGGGCGCTCACACGTCATACTGAGACATATTATGCAAATCAGGCAAACGCAAAACTGAAAATCAAACAGATCACAATAACATGAGACTGTGCATTTATTTTAAAGTAACAGATGTTGAACATTACTACCAGCACAAGTTAATAGGCAAGTGATTCGCGTCATTACAGAGCATTGTAGCCTCGATGGCAGTGACTGTCTGTCGAATGACATTTTTCAGTTCCACCAAAGTGGTTGGGGAATCCGGTACACATGAGACATTAAGTATCCACCCAACTAAAAATATGCCGGGGTCAAGTCTGGTGATCGTGAGGACCACTGAACCTTACAACAGCGACTAGAACTGGGTCTTTAGTGAAAGATTCCAACAGGAACGTCTTGATATCAAGTGAAATGTGGGGCGGGGCACCATCATGCATGAAGGTGACGCATGTCTTTCTTGCAATAAAGACATAACGTGGTCACGCAAAAGCGTCCTCTTTCGGTTAGTTTCGGAATCATTTTTTTTTTTTTTACATGGAAAAAAAAATCCAATGTCCCTCTGATTCTATTCGCGCAAACAGATAATTTTTCAGAGCATTATTTCTTGTATTACGAATTTTTGAACTTTGCACGAATTTATGACGCACCCGGTATATATATATATACCGGGTGGGCAAAAAGTCCGTATAAACTTTAAAAATTCATAAAAACCGGAAAAATAACCAAAATGAAACAGGTTTGTAGGGTTAGCATCGCTAGGTCACGGGATTTTTTTTAAGACAGGAAAATAAAAACCAAAAATCAGCCGACAGGTGGCGCTGGTACGAGCGAATTCTGTGGGAATATGCAGATCAGACGGTTATAAGAACGTGCGCTCCTAATCCACAACCAGTTCAACGTTGTTCCGCGTTCCGCCGAGACGTGTCATGTATACAACCGAACCTGCTGCACTCTGCCGTTGCTCGATTTGTGATTAGCCTGCAATGCCTTATCCCCTGTGGTGAGGGTCATCTGGAACACCTACTGCTGTAATAAACGATTTAGAAACATTATTTTCGTTATTAGTGTATCTGTTCTTTGACTTGTGTAAGTCAGCGCCACCTGCCGGCTGTTTTTTGAGTTATTTTTTCCCTGTCTCAAAAAAAAAAAATTCCCGTGACCTGGCGATGCTAACCCTGCAAACCTTTTTTTATTGTAGTTATTTTTCCGGTTTTTATGAATTTTTAAACTTTATACGGACATTTTGCCCACCCGGTATATATATATATATATATATATATATATATATATATATATATTTTTTTTTGAGTTTGTGTCTTGTGCTTTTTCAGAGGCCTTCGCATAAATAATTATGTTGGGAGCGACTCTTTTTACGTTGATTGCCGTTCATGTCACACAGATACGTAAATGGTAGCTAAGGTATTACGATTATTATTATTACAATTGATATAAATTATTATTATTAAAGTAAACTATTTATAACTATTAATTATTATTATATATTATTATTTTTCCTTAATCATTTATTCATTAGCCAACTGCTTTTCACTGCAAGAGATTGATGAGCCACTTTTGAGTATACTTTGACCTTTGCGACTTTAACCATTTTCCTCAAGAAACGATTTTGATGAGAAAACCTTTGCAAAAACATATCCCACTTCAACAAATTGTTTCACAGTATATTAGTTCGCAATTCTTTACACATGTGTTTGAATGACACATGTTTTACAAATTACCTTTTTATAGTACTACATTTATGAGGAAATAAAAAAATTACCTTTTGTAATTATGACCTGTAAACTGAAGTAAATAACATTTTCAGTAACTTAGTTTTTCCCTTCAGGAAGTAGTTAAACCCTTTCAGACTACACATTTAGTTGTTTAAGTATAACTGAAAATAACTACAACTATTTATTTATTGTTTTTGTTTTCGAATCTCTCCATGTTTTTCCTTTTAATTTTTTTTCTAATATTATACCCCTTTCCAGAGGTTGAAAAAATTATTACAAAAATCTGGCGAAAAATATATACGTGAAGTATATAACAGAAAAGTTAAAACTCTCCTCGATATATCATTTTAAGGGCAAGCGTTATGAATTCATCAGAAAACTTCGCGCCCATTTTTCCTTCAATGTCGCACATTTCCACCGGCTTTGCACCTAAAATAAAAATAAACTTTTACGACCGTGCACATATTCAAAGGAATGCCGAAAAAAAGAGTGTTTGTTCAGCGGAGTTATTCCTCTCGCAGATATTAAAATTTTTCAAGGCGAACGTCATTTTTAAATTCACAGGGATAAAACGCGGTATACAAAGAACGAAAGAAAGGAAAATAGAGTAACAACACTATCGTATTCTGTTTGATGACGTCTTCACCACATTTTGGGATGTCTTACAAGCACTTCGTTTATATTGGACGGCTTTTTCAGGCATTAACGGTGTTAGAATCAAAATAATGTTTTGTGTTTTTTTTTATGTACATAACCAAAATGTACATTTTGCCAAATCTTTACAGTTC
>OU015490.1:33253034-33263034 GCA_907164885.2 Dolomedes plantarius | reverse complement strand
CAATATTGTTAGATAATTCGGGATATTTTTTAACTTTCATATACTTTTTCCATTATTACGTCATTAATAGTATTATGACGTCAAAATGACGGGTTACCTTCTAGTCGAATATAATTTTGTAAATGTGTGTGTCTATTTAGCGTAAAAAATTCATAAAATTTCAGAAGCCCGAGGACATAAATACAGACATGGTTCTCAATAGTGTATCCGTAACTGTCAAAATAACAGCAGCCGTCTTTCTGGTGTTCAGTTCTTGCTGCAGTTCCTGAAATTGAAGCGCATAGTCTAATTTATCTCCTGTTTTTGTCTGTTGCTATAGCTTCCAATGATTTTTGTTATAATACATACATAATTATTAATTTTCTTCATTGTTTCAAATTTCTAAAATCTCAAGTGATTAAAATCGTTAATTTTTAATTCACCAAACTGCATGTAATGAGCAAATTTTAATATTCTCCTCACTTTAGCTGATTTTATCTTTAAAATTATATGACATGTTTATGTAAAACTGAAAAGAGATATTCTGAATAAAAGTACTTTAGATTATGCACACAAGCGATCAATCATCTTGAAACGTGTAACTTGTGTTCCATTACCGTTGCTATTTCAGTGGTATCACGTATAGAAAAACGTTTTTGTATTTATACTGTTTTTAATGTACATTTTACCGAATCTTTACATTTTACACTTCTATTTCAAAATAAAATCTTATACGTATTGTATTCAACCGTTTTAATGTACATTTTATCAATTCCTTATATACAATTCTTCTATTTTTTTAGCTAAAAAGCTCGTTGTATTCATACTGTTTTTATATACATTTTAATCAGATATTTACAATTTCTATTTCTAATTTTTCAGCCAAAATTTCATACTTCTTGTATTTATTATCTTTTTAATGTACTTTATAACAAATCTTTACATTTAGCGCTATTTTTTAACCAAAATCTCATTGTGCACACTATTTTTATTGCATTCCTAGTGTTTTTAATGTTCATTTTATCAAAACTTTACAGTTTATATATCTATTATGAATAAAATAAAAAAAACAGTATGAATGGTAGCATAATATTTAAGCAAAATATTATGCTATCATTCATACAGATTTTATTTTATTCATACTGGTTTTACTGCATCCATACTGTTTTTAATCATATTTTACCAAATCCTTGTATTCTATACTTCTGTTTATATTAACCAAAATCTAATTGTATTTATACTATTTTAGTGTACATTGTATCAAATCTTTACATTTTGTACTTCTATTTTTATCAACTAAAACCGCATTGTACTTAAGTTTTACTGTACATTTTCCGAATTCTTTACATTTTTTTCTTTTGTTTTTGTAATCAATACTTCAATGTTTTCATACTGTTTTACTGTACATTTTACGAATTCATTACATTTTACTCTTGTAATGAATAGGTTTAATTAATTAATTTGAATTTAAAATAATGATGTTAGAATAGAATTTTAGTGCTTGCAAAATGTTAAAGTTGTTAAAGAAAAGAATATGCTTTGTTGATCAAATGTTTTGGGACTGAACTTGTCAAAATATGAATGTGAATGCAAATGATTTTTGTCAACATTGCGAACAGTAAATAGACTTTATCAGGATACAAGTTGAAGGAACTTTTGAAGGACATTCAGAAAACAAAAAAAAAATATTTTATTTTATTTCAGAGACTTTGCAGCTTTCTTTTCAGAAAATTTTATGTAGACAGTTTGTGGTGCTCTTCCAAACTGAGGTGGAAGTTTGGATTCGATCAAAAAGCAGATGAATGTATATAGAAGAGAGTGTTATTGAGTAATGTGATGTTATTATAAAATATGATGTGTAAAATTTTTGATGTGACAAGTAATGCCCGTTACTTAACGGTAAGAAACACTGTATAGATGATTACTTTTGATGTTGAGAAATGTATATAATATGTGTAGAGTATTTTGTAAACTGTTCGGAGAAGGGAGCGTGCAAATGAAAGTTCTTTTAGGAGTTTGGCTTTGAGAGGTTGTTTTGTTTATAGGGTAGTTTTTTTTTTTTTTTTTTTTTTTTTAGTTAGTTTGTAAGGTGTGGTTTGAGTTTTTGGAGAAGGGAGCGTATGTAATGATGCGCCTTTAATTTGGATAAAAGTTATTTGAAATATTGAGAAGAAATATTTAAAGGCGGCAGCATTACATTTTTGGAGAAGTGTACCGGCATAAAAGTATTTTAATTAAAGTGTAAGACGATTTCTTTTATGTTTGGGCAGGAGAGAAGGTAGACGAAAGGGGTTTATCTGTGGTTTCCGATCTCAGACAAGATAGCGGGGTTGGAGCCACAAGTGACGTTAAAATAGAATAAGCCATTGTGATACAATTTATGGGGTCCTAGGGTGAGGTCTTTTGCTGCTTACGTGGGAGGTCAGGGCGGTTGGCCTAGGGAGGGTGTTGCGGTTTGGAGAGAGATATCCAATCGAAGATTTTGAGTTTTGGATAGACGAATAAAAACATTGCAGAACGTGGAATGGCTAGAGGTTTGGCTAGAGGTTTTATGAGAAGGCGGGTGGGGCCAACAGTCGAGAGTTAATTATACTCCTTGACACGGCTCCTACGGCCGAAAATTAACATGAACAAGCGGGCCTTCGGCTGCGTATACAGGAATTATGCCAGCGACTGGTTACTTGGAGTATATGGTCGTTTATGGCTTATCGCCAGGAAACGTATACGTTCTGAATCATTATGAGAAGGCGGGATTCATTTTAGACAAAGAGGATGAAAGGAAATATGTACATGGTTCAGAGTTAAAAGAAAAGAGATGAAGTTTTTGCCGGGGAAGCTGTAGAGTCCCCGTACCCCTGTGTTATTTGTCATAGCATCTTTAAATTGGAATTTTTGTCGGGTGAAGCTGTTGGAGCCCGCATTTAAAGTTACCTCGAGACGTCAGCGAGAGTTCGTCATGTGGAGCCCGCATTTGAAGTTACCTCGAGACGTCAGCGAGAGTTCGTCGTGTGGAGCCCGCATTTGAAGTTACCTCGAGACGTCAGCGAGAGTTCGTCGTGTGGAGCCCGCATTTGAAGTTACCTCGAGACGTCAGCGAGAGTTCGTCGTGTGGAGCCCGCATTTGAAGTTACCTCGAGACGTCAGCGAGAGTTCGTCGTGTGGAGCCCGCATTTGAAGTTACCTCGAGACGTCAGCGAGAGTTCGTCGTGTGGAGCCCGCATTTGAAGTTACCTCGAGACGTCAGCGAGAGTTCGTCGTGTGGAGCCCGCATTTGAAGTTACCTCGAGACGTCAGCGAGAGTTCGTCGTGTGGAGCCCGCATTTGAAGTTACCTTGAGACGTCAGCGAGAGTTCGTCGTGTGGAGCCCGCATCTAAAGTTATTTTAGAGACGTTTAGAGAGTTCGTCGAGTGTAACACGCACCCGAGTTTGAGACAAGAGTGGATGAAGTCATAGAGCGGAGACTGCTTAGATATCCCGCAAGACATCGAAAGGTTTTCCTCATCATAAAACAAAACGTGACTGCCCCATGATAAGAAATATTTCCAAAAACCCGGGACCCCATCGCAGTGAAGGAAATATCAACAATCAGCAAACAGAGTGAGTTTTCTTCCATTTTTTGATTTGTTCAGTTCCCACGGTTTTCGAATAGGTTTGGTGTATTAGAGTGTTAGAAAATGAATTTAAATAATTTCAGTTAGAGTCAAATTTTGGGAATTTTGATTATAGGTATTTACGCTCCCTAATCCTAAAAAAAAGTTAATGCGGTGCATAAATTGATAGAGACTATAATTAAATAATTGTCTAAACTCATAATTGAAGTTAGTGATATCCCAAATAATTGAATATTTGAATGTTTGTTCGCATAATTTGTAAATATTAGTTTTTTTGTAAAAAAATTATGATTTATTTTACATTTAATGAGTTTGTTTAATTTACGGTTATTTTACCTGTTCGTTATTGTCAACTGATGTCCAGAGCTTTGGGTTGGATTCAACAAAATAACTTAAACACAACTCAACCAAATAATTTTAATTATAAATTAATACGTACTTACCCAAATAAACTACGATTCACACCCAAGAAATCTAAAATACGGACAGGCAATACGACAACTCTGTTTTGTTTTTTAACCTAAATCTCACTGTATTCATACTGCTTTACTCTACATTTTACGAATGCTTTACATTTTACTTTCTTTTGTTTTTTAACCAACATCTCACTGTATTCATACTGTTTTACTGTACATTTTACGAAATCTTTACATTTTACTTTTTGTTTTTTAACGAAAATCTCAGTGTTTTCACACTGTTTCACTGTACATTTTACGAAATCTTTACATTTTACTTTCTTTTGTTTTTTAACGAAAATCTCACTGTATTCATACTGTTTTACTGTACATTTTACGAAATCTTTAAATTTTACTTTTTTTGTTTTTTAACCAATATCTCGGTGTTTTCACACTGTTTTACTGTACATTTTACGAAATCTTTGCATTTTACTTTTTTTTTTTTGTTTTTTAATCAAAATCTCACTGTATTCATACTGTTTTACTGTACATTTACGAAATTTTTAAATTTTACTTTCTTTTGCTTTTTAACCAAAATCTCAGTGTTTTCACACTGTTTTACTGTACATTTAACGAAACCTTTGCATTTTACTTTCCTTCGTTTTTTAACCAAAATATCACTGTATTCATACTGTTTTACTGTACATTTTACGAATTCTTTACATGTTATTCTTCTATTTTTTCATCCAAAGTATATTGTATTCATACTGTTTTATTGAACATTTCATCAATTCTTTACATTTTATTATTCTACTTTTTTAACCAAAATATCATACTTATTGTATTCATACATTTTATACCCCCCCCCCAAAAAAAAAAAACCTACTCAATCTAAACGCATTAGCTCCACATCCACGACGGATGTACAATCGTCTTTTTTCATAAAGACCTTACCTCCTTGGAAAAAAAAGAAATACAACAACAAAAAAATCACCGTTATAAAATCATAAATTTTCAACTACTCAATATTTTCTATTTTTTTTTCATCTTCTTCTCCAGGCCGTACAGGAAACTGCCAAAAGGCGGATGAAAAATTGCCATCGCCAATCCTCCCGCCCCCCCCCGGCCGCGACAAAATACTGCCCTTTTCTAAAGCGAAATAACTTGTGTCCCGAAATGACAGAAATCAATGCCGGAGCGAAATTCCATTACTGCGGCCATCCGATTCGTCATTCATCACAAAATCTGCCTGCGGACAGCATTTCGCGGCCAGAAATACGGCGGCGATCACTCTGAGGAGAAGTCTAATAAGTGATAATGGCGCGGAGACATACAAACATCAAAAACTGCACTGTAACTTGCGATCGCACGGAAAGAAAAAAAGAAGGAAAACCGCGATCGACGGACGGGTGAATTTTAATCAATCACGGGTGCGACAGAGCGAGGGAGTGAGTTTAACTTTTTCCCGAATAGAAAATAAAAGAATTTTTTTTAAATAATAAAAAAACATTTAACTTTTTCGTGATTTTACCACTGCTCTGCAATGTATGAGAGTCTAGTTACAATGTGATAGCGTATATAACTAACACGCATATTTTATCGCAATTTGTTTTGTGATTTTACAAATGCGGTGCAAAGTATGTGAGTTTATTTAGAATGTGATAGCGTATATAAATATCATGTATTTTTAATCGCAATTTGTTTGTGATTTTACAAACGCGGTGCAAAGTATGTGAGTTTATTTAGAATGTGATAGCGTATATAACTAACATGCATTTTTCATCGCAATTTGTGTTGTGATTTTACAAATGTTGTACAAATTGTGAGAGTTTACTTAGAATGTGATAGCGTATATAACTAACATGCTATTTTTATCGCAATTTCTTTTGGGATTTTACAAATGCGGTACAAAGTATGTGAAGTTATTTAGAATGTGACGACGTATATAACTAACACGCATTTTTTATTGCAATTTGTTTTGTGATTTTACAAATGCGGTACAAAGTGTGAGAGTTTATTTACAATGTCACGGCGTATGAAAGTAACACGCCTTTTTTTTACCGCAATTCGATTTGTGATTTTACAAATGTTATACAAATTATGAGAGTTTACTTAGAATGTGACAGCGTATATAACTAACACGCATTTTTTATCGCAATTTGCTTTGTGATTTTACAAATGCGGTACAAAATATGTGAGTTTATTTAGAATGTGATAGCGTATATAACTAACAAGCATTTTTTATCGCAATTTGTTTTGTGTTTTTACAAATACGGTACAAAGTATGCCAGTTATTTAAAATGTGATATCGTATATAACTAACACGCATATTTTATCGCAATTTGTTTTGTGATTTTACAAAAGCGGTACAAAGTATGAGAGTTTAAATATAAGGTGAGTAGCGTATAAATGCCACACGCCTTTTTTATTACAATTTGTTTTGTGATTTAACAACTAAGGTACTAAGTAGGAAAGTTTAGTTCGAATGCGATTAGCGTACAATTGCCACATGCATATTTTATCACATTTTGTTTTGTGATTAAATAACCACGGCTAAAAGTATGAGTTTAGTTAGAATGCGATTAGTTAATAAATTTCACATGCATTGTTTTTTATCGGCATGTATTTTTTAACGCTATTCTTTTGTGATTTAACAACTATAGTACTAATCATGAGACTTTAGTTAGACTGCGATTATCATTGAAGAGTCAGACAATTCTTTGTACCGCAATTTTTTTGTGATTTAACAACCACGGTACAAAGTATAAGAGTTTAATTCAAATATTATTAACATATAAATGCCCCATGAAATTTTATTGCATTTGTTTAGTGACTTTACAAATGGAGTGCAAAGTTTGAAAGTGAAATTAGATTGTGAGTAGCGTAGAAACGTCACACGCGTTTTTTTACCACATTTTTGTTTAGTGATTTAACAACTACAGTACAAAGTATGAAAGAGTTTCGTTACAATGTGACTGAGTTTAAAAGTAACACGCATTTTTTATCGCAATCAGTTTTGAGATTTTACAACTGCGGTACAAAGTTTGAGGCTTTAGAACAGCCATACTCAACCTTTTTCTCTTTCGGGGTCGCATAGACGTTTGCAACGTTAGTAAACTAAAGCACATAGTATACTAAATCTCATAACACATCTCAAAACATACAACACTAAATCACATAATATAATATTGTAAATAGAGCAGGCAGTGGCGGCCTTGTGGTACAGCGCGCTGGTTTTCGGTGCTGAGGGTGCTCAGATCGAATCCTGGCGAAGCACCACTAAAATGCCTCCGTTTGTGTCGTCCCTTCATAGGGGGCAATGCTGGTCTGCCTATATGGCGCCCCCATAATAAAATGGCCAGCAAATCTGCGGTGAATTATACTCGAATGCCTCCGCATTGAAAAAAAATATACATTGTAAAAAGTAAAACTCTAAACATAAATATATTCAAACGTTTATTTTAAAAATTACTGTGATTTGTACCATGTTTTTATTAACTCTCTTTCTTGTTTGTTTGTTTGTTTGTGTGTTTGTCCAGTACAAATCTTGCAATCGATTTTTAACTAACTTCTCGACTAGCTAGACATTTGAAACATTTAGAATAGATCAGAACACGATGACAATGCATTATTTTGATACTTTTAGCCATCTTTAAGTAGGATTGAATTCATTTTCAGTTAATTTTGTTTTGTAGACTGGTACAGCCATCTATCGAACGGGATGGGAACGAAAAGTTAAACGCAATTGATTATGCAGTGGATACCTCTTTATTACGCATTTGATAATTTTCTTTCAAGGCGATCGGATAATTCATCAAAAAAATTTTTAAAAAGTATTTATTAATACATGGAATTGTCAAGTTTATGATTCAACAGAAAATTTAAAAACATGGTATAAAAAATTTCTTTTTATCTTGTTATTATTTTCCTTAATGATGACACAGACTATTTTAGAAAACAAATCAGACTTATACCCGCGGCATGCTACTCTCAATGCGTCATCGACGTAAGAATCGGTTAGCCGATGTCGATATACGTTCTTCGCAAACTTCATTTTGGATATGGAGGATTCACATAGATACGTTGATGCAAACAACGTGAGAAGCAGTTGGCACATTTTTGTACAGATTTGTATTTTTCAGACACAAATTTCCAAATTTAAGTTTACAAAAGCACCTGCCTGATATAGAGTGAGTTTCGGGGCGCACATACAAGCTTGGTGGGCCGCAGTCTGAGAACCCCTGATATATATATATATATATATATATATATATATATATATATATATATATATATATATATATATATATATATATATATGTGTGTGTGTGTGTGTGTGTGTGTGTGTGTGTGTGTGTGTGTGTAAGGCTAAAATATGGGGGGGGGGCGATCGCGCGAGCTTAAAACGGGGTTTTGTTTAGAAAGAATAAGAATTATCAATTAAAGACTGGGAGATATCAAATAATCGGAGTAAATGCATTGCGGTGAAAATAGATTTAAGGGTTCGACTTTATTTAATTTCCGAAGATCCACAAGGAGAAATCCTAAAATAGAAGTAGCCTTGAGCTTCGCGCTAAGAAAGAAAATGTACAATCTTGCATCGTCAGCGATAGAATATTCTATATGATGTCACGCATAAGTAATGAGCGTCATAAAGCGCCAGTTGAGGCATGCGTAGTTAATTAAAAGCTTATGAACAAAGGGGTTAATTTTCAGAGCCATGGAAATGTAGGAACGATATAGACGTGTCCCTTGGCGGTACGCGTTTTGGGAAGGGATGGTAATAAATTTATTTTAATTATGGAGCTGATCACCTGAAATTGATTAAATAAATATGCTTCGGAAAATGTACTGACTGGTTTTGTGAGTTTAGAGCTTAGTTGACTGCATTGCTGGAGTTTTTCAAGTTATGAGTCATCTCGCCACCGGTCCACCGACTGCTAAAATTCTCAAGATGTTCGGAATATTACGATAGAATATTGGGCGTGAATAACAATCCGACACACACACACACATATATATATATATATATATATATATATATATATATATATATATATATATATATATATATATGATTTGAGCTAGTAATTATATACGTCTAGTTGATAAAATATTAAGGGCATACAGTATTACTCAGTGCTGATAAAGACACATCCAACAAGTATAATTTTGTCAATTTTGAGTTAATCTGAAATTAGCGCTTTACCGGGAAAAAAAATACGAAATCGGAAATTAGGAAAACGTTCAGTAGCGACACAAAATATATTTACTATTAAATAATTGTAATAATTATAGACGTCTAGCATATTAAATATTAAGTGAATGCAGTATTTCTCAGTGCTGATAAAGACACACCCGACAAATATATTTTTGCCAATTCGGTTAATCTCACACTAACACTTTACTGAGAGAAAAAAAAATTAAATCGGGAATTATAAAAACGTTCTGTGGCGACACAAAAATTGCCCCGTCCTCATGCGAAATAACTCAGGACGTCGAAGTGACAGAAATCAATTCCGGAAATCTGCCCGCCGACATCGCAAACGGCACAGAAACCGTGCACAAGGGAATCTAATTACTGTAATGGAAGAAACCCAGACTAAACTGCACAGAAATTTCGCTGCACTATGGAAATCGTGCAGAGCTGGGATTTACCCCCTCCCCTTTCTCCACCTCCCTTCGCACGAGGGGGGGTGTGCGAGCACGTTCGAATTCTTGTAAAGACGAATTGGACGTATTAATCAATCATCTTCCGTGACTTCTTTGTACATTATTTTGTATTATAATCTTCTGCCGTTCGTGAATTTGTCAAAATCGTCTGATATTTATAATGTCGCACGTAATCAGGGGAGATAAGGGAGGTTTCATTTCCAAACGATTTCTTTATTAATAATGGAATTCTCTGAGTTCTTTTCATAGTGGTTCTTCATTCCATTGAAATACGCAATTTTGATTATCGTTTTGGCAGACATTTAAAGACACAAAATGTAATAAACTTATCCAAACGAAAC
>OU015490.1:33215534-33250534 GCA_907164885.2 Dolomedes plantarius | reverse complement strand
GAATATTTTCGTCTACATTATTTTATCCATAAAAATAACCCTTACGAATTTTTTATAAATATATATATATATTTTTTTTTACATCAAATGTATGCATTGATCGTCGTATTTATTATAAATATATATATATATATATATATATATATTTTTGGCATTAATTGCATACATTAACCGTTGTATTTGAATGTACTCCGTAGTGAAGTGCTGGTTTTCAGCTAGTAACTCTATAAAATTACAAGAAGGCCTAAGCTTAGCTGAAAATCTTGAATCATATTTCCTGAATGAAGACCCTTCCGCTGATAGAAGCCGAAAATTCAAAAGGGAGGTGCAAAATTGTCTATCTCCCTACCGTGAATCTACAAGGACCTTGTAAGAACCAGCAAATAAACCAACATTACAGATTATTAAGAGGAAAGAAGGTGCAAAAAATCTAAATGAAGAAAAAGGTTATGAAAGGGAAGGTTATATTGTTCAATCGTAGAAGAAAATATTGAAATTAAATCTTATAGGACATACTGAAGATAATAGTACAGTTAATATAGTACAGTTTGAGGAACAATTCTTTTACTGTATTTTAATATTTATTTGGATAATGTCCAATGGTCTGCCGCATTAGCAAGACAAAAAAATGTTGTTGTCTATTTCGTTGTCATGCACGTGACGCGAAGTTAAAAGAAAAGAAACCACGTGATCAGCATTTAATAAATTAAATCCTAAAATTTAATCTTTAAAAATTCACCAAATTGGGGGTGAAATTCAGAAAATGGAGGTAAAGATTCGAAAAAGATTTCATTTTGAAGGAACTTTTATGATCTTTCTCGTGATATAAATTTTATAACCCTCAAATTATTATTTTAAAAGCAACATAAAAAAAGTTACAGAAACAGCTTAAAAATTTAATTTAAAAAATCTAACAAGAATTTTTCAAAATCTCTCTTAGTGCACCCCTACACTATGAGAAGATTCGCCATGCAAAGTTTCAGCCCTTTAGGTCCAGCGGTGTGGTCTATGAGTTATATGTCAGTCAGTCACGAAACTGATATAATTAATAAATATATATATATATATATATATATATATATATATATATATATATACATATATATATATATATATACATGCACATATAAACACATATAAATATAAATGTATAGGGTAAGTGTCAATGAAAATTAACTTCATCATAATGATAGAATTCTAATAAATTTAAGTTAAGTTGTATTCAGATATAGTTTCTTTATATAACACGTGATGAAGATTATTGAAAATTAATGCTGAAATCGGACGAAAGTCCTTGTTGTATTTAAATGGCTTTAAAAAGTTACAATCGATTTCTTGATCTTGTGCTGCCATCTGTCGGACAATGTTGCTAGCTTTAACTTTGTAAAATTGAATAGTAATGAATAAAATTTCTTCATTCCTATCAAGATCCTTTACTGAAAGCTATCTGGTATAAGAAGAGCATTATTTTCTTATTGAAACTGTAAAATGTTCTGCAGTATGTCCCTTAACATTATTATTTATTATTTTTTGTACATGGTTTTAAAATATTTTTTCTAAAGCTAATTTTTAATTCCGAGGGATCATAGTAATTAAACAAAAAAGTAGATTCAATCAATCTGTACGAATCAAAGTGAAAATTTTAAAGTCTATTTAACCAGCAATTTTCAATTGTCAATGAAAATTTCGAATTATGATTGCTAATAGTGAAAATCGTAAAAATGGTTGTTATAAGGGAAGGTAACTGATTATCTGAAATATATGTATCTTACCTGAAAAGTATATACAGCTCTACGACAAAAATTAAATTGATGGAAATCTATTGATATACGAACTTAATAATCAAAGCCCCAAAAAAATTCATAAACGTATGGGAAATAAACATATGTGCCTTATGTAATACCAATAAAAGTTATTGGAATAAATATAAATAAATGTTGTCAAAACCTTAAAATAATTACAAAGGTCCCAGAAAAATGTTCAAAAAATTTTATCAACATATGCTATGTTCTGCATGTTCCAAAAAGTAATTTATTTTAAGCTTAGAGATCAAATCAACTCGATGAAATGAATAAAACGTAATGAAAATATTCTAATGCCTTATGCAGAACATCATACAATCGAGATTTCAGCAATTTTCAAGACTTCTAACAACAAAGAAAATATTTTTTTTAAAAAATGGTTATTAAATCTTACTAAATATTAAGATCACCTGTTCTTTAAATTAACTTGCATCTGCCCTTTAAAACGCTCAGATAAGGCAGTTTTAATGCTTTGTTGATTTACAACTTCCTCTTACCGGAATAAAAAAAAAAGCTCGGAAATGACACCTACAGTGATTTGTAAACATCATGATTGCTGGGCAGAGTATATTTAACATGTAAAAACGATAAAAAAATTATAAAAAAATTTCAAAGAAAAGTCAAACGTTAAAATCAAACTGCAAAGAAATATGAAATATGAAATCTCAAATAATTGTAATTATTAAATAAAATAATGATAATAACTAAAATAATGTTTTTTAATTATCTTTAACAAATATTAAAATAAAGTAAAATCAAAGTGGAAATTAAAGTAAAATATTTAATAGTTTTAATAATGTTATAATAATGATTATTATCGAAATATAAAATTCTAATAATCTAAAAAATATTTAAAAAATGTTAAAATCCCAAAACTAAAAGTGAAATCAAAATGCAAAGTAAATGGAAATATTGAATCTTTGAAAATTATAATTATTAAATATTATTGATGATTGTTACTGAACAATTGAATATTTAATAATCGTAAATAAATGTTAAAAACTCAAAGTCACAACAAAATCAAAACAGAAAGATATTTTAAATATTGAATCTAAGATAATTATAATTATTAAATAATAAAAGGGATTATCATTATTGAAATATTAAATTCTTTAATCTTTAATAAATATAAAATATAGTCAAAATGAAAAACAAAAGCAAACTAAAATCAAAAAGCAAAGTAATATAAATTATCAAGTCTTTAATAATAATTATTAAATAATTACAAAAATAATTATCAGTCTTGAAATATTAAATCCTCAATAATATTTAATAAATATTAAATACAGTCAAATTGTCAAAGCAAAAAGCAAAGTAAAATCTAAAAGCAAAGTAGTACAGGTTATAAAATCTTTAATAATTACTTTTATTAAATAATTATAATTTGTACTGAAACATTAAATCTTTAAAAAATACTAAACAAATTCAAATTCAAAAGGAAAAATAAAATAAAAATCAAATATAATAATGAAATATTAAATCTTTAATATCTATTAAAATAATTTTAATAGTAATAATTATAATTTGACATTGAAATATTAAATCTTTAATAGTCATTAAAATTATTTTAATAGTAATAACTATAATTGGCATTGATATATTAAATCTTTAATAGTTATTAAAATTACTGTAACAGAAATAATTATAATTGAAATATTAAATCTTTAATATTAATTAAAGTAAAAATCAAAAACTTAAAATCCAAGTAAAATCAGAGCTAAAAGTTGTATGAAACTTTATTGTAAGGCGAATTAGGAGTACGCGACAAGTTATAAAAGTGAAGCGATATATATATATATATATATATATATATATATATATATATATATATATATATATATATATATATATATATATATATACCCAACAAACACAAAGTCATCGGGCCGGGGTCGGAAGGTTCCGGCCAGCCGATTTCACCACTGCCGGGCCGGCGCATTAGGTCAGTATCGTTTCCGTCACGGCTGTGTCCTCTCGCCCGCGACTACCCCGTCGACTTCTGGGCCGCTTCCGGTAGGAATCGAGCCATCGTTCATCCGACTGCGAACCGTTAGGCAGCCGCGATTAAGCCATCGATGCGGACAGATAGCCGGAGCGTAACCGGAGGTTGACGGGCCGGTTACGGGAGCAATAATTGGTGTCGACATACCGTCATCTACCCATCTCGTAAACAGCAATGTGCCGTAGGTCCGGGTATCATGCCAGCATTCTACCAGAATCGGACCGCCGGCAGTTTTTCAAAGTTTTTCGTAGGACCCTTTCGTTTATATGCTTATTTATTTCATTGACGATTAACCTCTGATATCAACCCTTTCACTTTTTTTATTATTATTTTTTTGCCTTCATATTTCTAGTATTCAGTTTTGCCTTATGTATTTTTAGGTATTGCCAAATACTGATCTTTGTTATTACCTAAAAATTTGCATATGAATCATTAGTTTACTTGTTAGAACAAAACCTCATTTCGTATTAAGATACATTTACCCAAATTTGAAATTTAAGATAACATTAATACCAACCATTAAAGCTAAATCATCTTTCCATTCGATCTAAGGTTCCAGTTTGTTTTTTTTTAATTTAGAATGAGATTATAGTATGTAAAACAGTACTACTTTAATAATTAACCCAAAAAATTTGTACTTCCCCAGTATAAAATTTATTAACATAATTTGATATATTTATCTTTCAAACCTGAGTAATGTGTAGTGTGTATGATGAAACCCATCTTTGTGAGCTTGTGAAAACTTGCTCAGAATTTATTTAAATTATTTTTTGGTGTAGAGTTAATAAATGCAGACACACATGTTTTTAAATACAGAAAAGAGCTGGTTTAAAGTAAAAATAGTTTATTTAGAAAGTACATAGCACATTTACACAATTTTTTTCTATATTTTCTACAAAACAGGATCCTTTTGCTGTACCTCTGGCTCCATCTTTACAGCATCTAGGGAAAAAAAAGAAAGAGAAAATCAGTTCATAAATTTATGTGAAAGGAAAATGACTCCCATCCCCAGATATAATTTATGAATCAAAAGAATTTATTTAAATTATTTTTTGATGTAGAGTTAGTAAATGCTCTGCAGATAAGAAAATTATTTTTTGCATAGTTTTGTACATTAAAGGGTAATTTATTGTTGTAAAAATAGTTGATTGTTGAAAGTAGTTGAAAAAATTCATTGTTGATAAAGTAGAATTAAATAAATCCAATTAGGAAATATAAATTCTGAGACAGGGGTTTAAAAAAACTTGATATAAAACAGCACCCAACACATGAGTGCAGTTTTAAATCTGTTGTCATTTTATTGATAACTACTTCCGAGAAGTAAATTCCTACCACATTTTTTTTTGTAAAACCAATTACATACTGTGAAAACTACATCATGTAAAAAATATTTACTTGATTAAATAAATATACTAATAGAAAATAGTTATAAAATATTTGTAAAGAGTATTCCCCTTTTCACTAAATTTCTCTCTGTACAGTAGAAAATCCAACCATGTCGATTAATTTGTTATTATATATATAAATAAAATAGGGTAGATTGCCTTGATAAGAGTACAATAATCAGTTTTTAATGTTGAGCATAATTTCAGCTCAACATTGAAAGCTGAATCAGAGACTTGTCTAGAATGACACCAAAATTTCCTCTTCACTATTGACAATAATGCTGTTGAAAGTAGAGAAACACAAGAATAAAGATTGAATGCTAAGTAAAACATTAGCATACAAAATCTTAAAACTTCTAAATTTGATTACAACATGCCATACAGAGCATTAATACAGATGCTGGGTCAGATTTAGAAATTAAAGATTTTATATAGTATTCAATCTTCATTCTTGTGTTTCTTTACTTTCAATGTGAGAGTGATTCTCGATAGTGAAGAGAAAATTTTGTTGTCATTCTAAACAAGTCTCTCAGTCAGCTTTCAATTATTGTACTCTATCAAGGCATTCTAATCTATTTTATTTATATCTGTAATAACTAATCATTTAATTGACAGGATTGAATGTCGTACTGTACTCAGAAATTTAGTGAAAAGAGTGAATACTCTTTAACTAATCTATTACTATAATAATGAATAAAGTAAACATTTATTATATGATGTAGCTTTCACAGTAATTGGTTTTACAAAAATTGTGGTTGAAAGTAATTTGGGATACTAAATTCTGCATAGTATTTTAATAGAGCATATCTTTTGTTACTAAATTGTCAAATTATGGTGGAGATCTGTGTATAAAGTATTTTTTATTTGCGAGCAGCTGTTATTAGGGATAACCACAGTAAAAAAATATTCAAAATATACTATTTAGATTCAGTAATTACTAAACAATTGTTATGATATATTGTTTGATTAGTCTAGGTTAATTTGAAAAATGAGGTGGGTAATATTGACTAGCTGTCAATGTTGAGTGAAATGGCATAGATTATATTATAAAGCGTGAAAAAACACTTAGACTTTTTGAACCAAGCTTCTAACCCAAATTTAAGTTTTTTAAAAAATATTTTGCTAATGAGAGTATTTTCACAGATCTTAACAATGGAATAGAAAACCTGTATAGTCAACAAATTCATGGATAAACGATTCAGTTCTAAAAGCAAAAATCCTGGTTTCTGTATACTGTTGTAACATGATTATTATAAAAGTATACAGAAACCAGGCCTTTTGCTTTTAGGGCTGCATCTTTTATCCATGACTTAGTTGACCATACAGGTGTTATGTTCGATTCTTTAGATCCATGAAAATATTTTCAATTTTAAAAGTTTTATTAAATTTTTTTTAAATTTCTGGTTAGAAGTTCGGTTTGAAAAGTTAAAAGTATTTTATTGCACTTTGTAAAATAATCTATGCCACTGCACTCAACTAGAGAATAAAATTAAGTTTTAGCAGTAAATTTACTTTTTTAGCAGTAAATTTACTATTTTTTAAAAAGTAACATTACATTAACCAAAAGGTATTAAATACATGACTTTTTTAAATACCTCATTGAATCTTGTGTATTACCAGCAGCAATATTAGACACTGTCCAACAGACTTTCTGAAATGAATAAAAATAAATATATAATAACACAAGGCAAGCTGTTAAATTATAATCAGAAAAATTTCTCCTCACATGAATTTTCAAATCAGATTGAGTGAAAATTACTCATAATGGAATATGCACTGAGCATATAATTTAATACCAAAAATTGCCTGGTGATTAAAAGTTGAGAAGTAATCAGACTTTCAATGTGCTGAATATGTTTAGCACAATATTTAAATAAGACTTTAATATACATGAACTAGATTACTACCTCACAAAACTTCCAAGAAACAATTTCAACTTTCCATAAAACTCCAACTGATGTTTAGAATCAGTTGAGTTATTTTTCAGGCACAACTTTATCAACATATTTAATTATGAAACTTTGAGAAAGTAAAGACAATTTACAATGCATTTCCCCCCATTTTTTTAAACAGCTAAACAAGATGCTCAGTGGAATTTTAAAAAATTTAGTACAATCAAATATTTGACAAGGCAATAAAAGAAATTCTAAGCATAATGCAACAATTTAAAGAACAACATAAAACAGATGCTGTCTATGATTTTTTTCATTAACCCAAAGCTCATGCTTAACTTGAAGAGTTCAGAATCAATGGGGAGAAAAAAAAGTACTAATCAGAATTTTTGAAAAAATTCCAGTTGACATACCATATACGAGATGAGGTACTAGTTCCCAGACATACACTTAACTAAAGTTTAGATTTAATGAGTTTCTAACTCTTAATTTTAGGATAGTAAAACATAGTTATGTCTTAACTGGCTAATGTGTGCATGTGCACGTAAGAAAGCACATAATAGATATATTTAGGATAAAATATTAAAGATATTTTTTTTACTGCCTTCATCTCTAATAACACAGATAAAAGTGATTTCAAACACGATACAAATTATAAAATTAAGGGGCTAGGGTTTGAAGTCTAAGCTTCGATTCATTTTCGAAAACCTGTGTCAACGAGATGTTGTATTGTGACCCAGACAATTAGCGAAACTTTCCAAACCTATTTTCAATAATGTCGGTTTGAATTTTTCCTGTTAAGAAATATGCCATCCCCAATTCATTGCAACAATATGTTCACATTTCAAGTACAGCATGTGTAGTGTGAGAAAGTGTGGTATATGTTTTAGTTAAAAAGCCAGAAGTATATTTAAGAGAATTCCAAGTATCAAGCCAAACTAAGAATTTTTGTAGGTACATAACCTTTTCATTGGATGAATTAGATGACAAAGACTCACAATACACATCTCGTTTATGACCCCCTTTTAACTTACTTTACACATTCATTATCTTCCACCATTTAATAATGATTGCAATATATTCAGATGTTTCTAAACAAAAAGGTTCATCAGTATGTGTAGAAAGCACTTTCAACCCTTCAACAAAATAGTCATTGAAAATTTTAAGGCATAGTTTTACATTTTGTCTCTCCATAGAAGATGGAGTTTTTAAAAGTTAATCCAAACACATATTATGTTTAAATATGTGTTTGGATATAATTATCCAAACACATTATGATAACACTATCTGTCCATCCTCTAAAGAATGGATACTTTTAATGGTTCTAAAAGAGGCAGTTTTAGTTAAGTTATGATCATTAAAATCAATAAAATGCATACACTGACCATAATTCTTCTGATTCAGCCAATTATTTCTGACACACTTCAGAATGTGTACAGGATCAAAAATATAAAATAATGGTCTATTAGGATTTGAAGGATGATTATATAATATACTTAAACAAGGGGGGTAGCAAAATAGGATATTGTTTAATAATAAAGTCAGTTGTTCAGTCAAGAAGTCAATTATTGTATTTTGATGATGAGAAATTTTATGTCTTAGAACATCAAGCAATTCAATTACCACATTTAATACATTTTCACCATCACTCATTACTGTTTTCATTTAATCCAAATTCTTTATATAAGTATTAAGACTTAAAATGGAATAAACATGTTTAACAGAGAGAAAAATTAATGGCATGCATAAAATTAAATTTTACCAAAATTTAAAATTACTTAGCCCATTAATTAATGATCTAATACATCCAAAAGCAATTTCCTTTTTACTACTTCTGTAATGAATTATCAACGAACCTCTAACAACTTATCAGGAAATTCTAAAAATATTTTTAAAATTTTAATGTTAACCATTAAGAATAAATAAAGCTTGGCACTTCACATTTTCATAATATAAATATCATTTTTCTGTTATTATAAAAGACTCTGTAAACCAGGCGTTTTGCTTTTTGGAACTGTATCTTGTATCCGTGAATTCATTGATTATACAGGAGTTCTATTCCATTATTAAGAAAGGGTTATTTCATTCACTTATCAAACACACATTTTGATATAATAAACCACAACTCACAATGAATGTCTTATCTACAGTTTTATAAACAAACTTTGTCCATGAACAGATTTTATATTTTCTAAATAAACCTTGGCATTTTATACTTTTATAATATAAATCTCTTTTTTTGGCAAGAGTTAAAGACTTTCAAGTTTTTTCACAAGAGTTAACATGACCAGGGAGTCATGTTAACTGAAATCCCTGGATTGCACTTTCTCACTCATCTAAAACCTTAACAACAAGCTTCACAGTTAAAAAAGAATAAAGAAAGAAAATCAATATTCTATCCACAAATTATTGAGACCAAAGTTTATGAGAAAGTTCAGATTAGCGTCTAAGTTAAAAAACTAATTTGAAATTTTTAGTTGTTTAATAAATATTTTTATAGTTTTTTCATAGAAAAATTTAATTAGTTAAAAATAAATCTAAAAAAATATTAAAAACAGTGATTTTGGCCACAAGTCCACTGCTGAAAATAAAAGTATAGCTCGAGAATAAAAAAAGGTAGGCTCAGTGACGTTAAACAAAAACCTTACATGAGTTATGAGATCCAAGTGGTATTTGTCTTTCAAGCCCGAAGTTAGATTCCAGTTTCAAAATTCTGTAAAGAAACCAATATTTTCTTATAATGCCATAATAAAAATTTAATGTTTTATCAAACCAAGAAGTATTGAAAAGTAGAGTTCTTTATAAACTTGCTTATCACTAATATAAAAAGGGGAAAAGAAACTAATTTTACCCTTTATATATATATATTAAGCCAATAAGTTCACATTTATTTTGCACAGCATGACAACAAAATAATTTCCAAAAGACCTTTAGAGATGAACAGCTTATAGATAGTTATTGAGAACATTCTCAGATTTATAAAAACTCTTATCGTACAATATCTATTACAATAAAGCAATTTTTTGTATGTACACATTCTGATAATCTACAAATCTATATACTTATAAATATATAATTTAAAAACATGGAATGCAAATTAATAAGTTAAGAAACAATTTATGTATCTAAATAGTCTATTTTGGAATAATTTTCACTGCCATCATCTCTAATAACACTGATAAAAGTGATTTCAAACACGATACAAATTAGAAAATTAAATGCACGTGGCATCTATATTGACACAAATTTAAAACTCTAAACTTCTCATTACTCCAGAGGTTCTTTGAATGAATTCAGAAATACAATGGAGTTCACATACATACAAAAATTAATAATTCTTGAAAATATATATACACTCAATTGCAAGAATATATACACTCAGTTGCAAAAAGTATGCACCATTATGTTATTCCTAAAGAGTGAAATTGTTTTATTTTATATCTTCAGAGAGAGTAGAAATATAATCTAAATATCAAAGCCAGTTCAAAATATTGATTAATAGCAATTGAAATTCAAAATGTTCCTTAAATAAGCTTTTTATTTAATGAGATATTCAAAATAAAAAAATGCTCCAATATTTGCTATTGTTTCAATATTTACTTGACATGTGGATACTGATTAAACAATATTTTGATCTGGTTTTGAAATTTTGAATATATCTTTGCTCTCGATAGACATAAAGAAATTTCACCCAGTAGGAATAACATATAAATATATAGCAATTGAGTGTACACATAGAACATTATAAATAGAATTTTAAAAAAATTATATTTTAAGGCTATTAAGATTATACATGAAAAATACCTATTAGTGTTTAGCATTTAAATTAAAATATATAATTATACTAAATACATTCTTTTAAATTATGAACACAAAAATTTTAAGAATATTTGTTCTTTATTTCTTTATAATGTATAAAATGCAGTGTATTTTATAAAGTTTACTCAAAACGCAATTTGATAAGGAATTCAATAGATCCTTTTGTATGATTTACAAGTTCATTTTTAGAATCTTTTATAATGTGGAACGTTTTTGAATCCATCTTTTAACATTTAGACATGGATAATTTGTTGCCTATTGATACCTGGCAATAAGAACATTGTAAAATATATTTAATAGGAAAATGGACAATTTTTCCACCATTGAATACTATGCATGAATTTACTATGGAGGAATCATGTGTAACTGATTTATCAATCCAGTAGTAAAAAAATGTTTAATTTGGATTAACATATTAAAAAAAATTTCATTATAATTTTCTTTCAAATTTCTTTAAAGAAATAAAATGGAAAATATTATACTGGAAATGAAAATACATTTTTATTTTTCAACTATGTAGATTTGGAATTGATATTTGTGTCATGTATTTTATACTTTCTAAAGGATATAAAAATCTAAATAGTGCGTACAAATTACAATTCTAAATATTAATTTAATTAGCAAATACTTAAGACTTTCACAAGAGTCCATTTACTTCCTTTGTCCATCTAAAATATTAACTGAAACACGAATCTTAAATTATTCCGAAACAAAATGTTTTTATTTATACATACGAAAGTGCTCGTAAGTGCCATAAGTATTGCTAATTCAATACACTCAGTTCAGTAGAGTTTGATCTGAAATATGGTCAATTCATATATAACTTGGATTAAAACACTATCTTATAACAGAAATAGAATAATGTTCACTATGTAAGGGTGTTAAATAAAATCTAAAGGCAATAATTTAAGACTAACGAATGAAACTTACTTGTGGATTAATTTCAACGAACTTGTAATCAATCTTTAATGGCGCCTTTTCAATCACGTGCAACTGAATGTCCAATCAGATGACACTAGTGCATTGTAGTATGACGAGGCGAAAAAAAAGATGGTTTGAAATTTCATTATGCTATAGCTTTCAAAAGCTGCCTTTTGGTATTGAATATAAAATTTTATTGCTCTACTGAAATATTTTTCAGGTGCTTCAAAATAGATATTTTTGTGAAAAGAGATAAAATTCTTTTTTTCTGTTTATTTTATGGTATATTAAATTAATAATATATATTTTTTGTAAATAAAATATTCAAAATATTTTTACAAGAAACTTAGGTATTTCTAAGTATTTCTAATTTTTAGATGTCATTACAGAACAACTGATTTTGTAGAATTTCGCAATTTTCATCATCTTAATTTTACAGTAGTATATTCTTATAATACACATTGGAATGAAAAAAACAATTTTTAATTAACGGACCTTAGTTAAAATAAACAAATCACATTTATTTAGAAAAATATTAATGTAATGTCTTTAAAGGCAAAGTGTTATTTTGAAATAAACATTCATATTTTTCAAAAGTCCATAGTAATCATACATGGTTTGCTTTACTTATTTCACTGACACATTGAATTGCTTTCTGTTTGTCATCAGAAATATGCCTCTTCATAGGAAGTCCTGTTACTTTAACATCATTCCATTCAATCATATCAATATAATCCTTGGCATCAAAGTTTATACGTTGAAATAAAAACTTTTTGATGCCACCTTCATTTTCAGCCCTTGCTTTTAGATTCCGGGGTAATCCAAGCTCTCTCTTACATGACTGCGATCATCTGATATCATACAAAGGACGAGATTTTCAGAAGCAGATTTCTGGCACTGGAAAATGTATATAAGATAGCATAATAGCATTTTTCAATGACAACAACCAGAATTTAAACATTACTGTAATTGGAATGGGTGGAACTGCCGTGAACACTGGATTGAATAATGATGTGGTTCGTTTATTTGAAAAGGAATTAAGAAGGCCACTGCAGTGGTTGATTTGTCTATTTCATGGAAATGAACTGCGCCTACGTCCTAATTTGGAGGAGAAATAGGTAAACAACTAGAAAACTGCTATGAACTTCCAGTAATTGAATTATCACCTATTGAAAATGGCATTCCATTACTAGAAATTAAGGATGATTTAAGTGTGGACCCAAAATATTTGTTAGAAATGTCTAATGCAATCTCTGTTGGAAGGTGCTCTTCTGATTTGTCTATGAGAAAACCAGGAAAACTTTGTTATTCATGATAGCTTACATTAGCAAACCAAATACTTCACTTGTATGTGGGAACAGAATGTACTGCAAAAAAAATCTCCGAATACTGACTGAGTACATTTTGTAAGTATATGCATCTGTTTCGTTTCACATAAAGCGGAAACTATCTTATATCCATGGATCGAAGCACTTGTGGAAACTTGTAAGCTATTCACGTTACCTCCATCAGACTCTTAAAAATGTAATTGAACCAGTCATTCAAAGAAATTCGTACTTCGCTGCTTCTGAAAATCTCCTCTTATGTATGATATCAGTTGATCGCAGCCACGTAAGACAGCTTGGATTACGCCGGATTCTAAAAGCAAGGACTGAAAAATGAAGGGGGCATTGGAAAGTTTTAAGTTCAACGTATAAACTTTGATGCCAAGGATTATATTGATATGATTGTACGTAAAGATGTTAAAGTAACAGAACGAGGCATATTTCTGATTATAAACTAGGAAGCAAAATAATCTGATCAGGAGAGTCAACGTACTGACTTCAGCAATTTTCCATGTCACACACAAGCAGTAGAAAGGATTGTTAAATTCGTTACCGAGTCACCCTTACCCGTCCGTGGCACTTCTGCAAGAGTTGCATTGATAAAAACGAAAATACATTCTCAAAAGATAATGCCAAAATTTAATAATAAAAAACAAAACAAAACACAATTCAATGTGTCAGTGAAATAAGTAATGGAAACCATGTGTGATTACTATGGACTTTTGAAAAACATGAATTTCTTTTTTTTCAAAATAACGTTTAACATCCCCAATCTCAAAGAACTTTTTAATCTTATGCACAGTAAGTGTGCGTTTAAATTTTCTTCTACACCCACTTTTGATTATATTCCTAAATCTGAAAAAGTTAAACCTCTGAATCAGGCTGATGAGCTTAAAGCAGGGTGTTTAACCTTTTGCAGCATCTGGGCCACATGGTAAATTTTTTCAAGGCAGGCGGGCCGCATAAAAAAGTCAACTACATTCAAAAGTTTAGTTTTATTATGAAAATGAAAAATACATTGTATATGTAATGTATAAAATATTATAATCTTGGTATGCAATGTGATGTGGTAATTTTGAACGAAATCGAACATAATGTGATTTTTTAAATTTGGGTTGGTCTAAAGCGAATTGCTCTCGAACTTAACTAGCATTAATGATCGAATCAATCTCTCAAACCAATTTTCTATCCTAGGAAACTGTCGTAATCCGGAGGAAAGAAATTCCCGCTGCTAATGATGAATTTCCTGTTAGGCGGGAAACCAAACCTGAGCCATGTTTTTTTTTTTAATGGCGGAAGGGTACAAAGATACCCTCAACAAAATGTACAACCTAGTCAAAATTCAATATCCCAAATCAATTTCATGAAACTTTCTCAAAATCTTATCTGAAAACATTACTGCAATTGGATTAATATCGGACCTTTCAAAATTACTTAATTTACTTACGCATTGAATTTTTTTGGAAAAAAAAATCCCAAAACCGAACGGCCACTTAAAAATTAAAAATTTATGTTCCGATCTTAATATTTCAAATCTTACCCAGTCCATTAATTGTTCACAGGTTAATTCTGATAGTGTTATTCTGATAGTGTGGTTTCTGATAGTGTTTAACATTTTTCCTTTATTTTTCTGTTCCATGCGAGGCAGTTTCCTCTTATTGAAGTTCCACACTTGATACCCTATCAGGGAATGCTGGTGTGGGGCGTTCGTTTTTGCTTCCCATGCTTCAGTCCTCGGTTCGATCCTGCAAAGTGCAGTTCTGTTATCTGTACTCACGGATGTTCAAACCTGCCAATTTAATTTATTAAATATAACTTACTTATTATTTTAAACTTAATTGCCTTATTTTTTATTTCTAACATTTATTTAAACTAATTTTTTTGCCTTTTTTTTTCTTATTGTAAATATTATTTCTCGTATCCTGATTCAATTACAAAAAAAAAAACAATGTAATATATATTCTTCAATGTACGTACTGAGGATAAAGGGTCTTATTTTTTGATATTTTTTGGTGTATCATGACATCTACTGTCTATGTCTCTGACATTACATTACATTAATATTTTTCTAAATATGTGTGATTTGTTTATTTTAACTAAGGTCTGTAAATTTAAAATTCTTTTTCTTTCATTCAAATTTGTATTATAAGAATATGTTACTGTAAAATTAATACGATGAAATTCGAGAAAAAATTCTACAAAATCAGTTGTTTTATAATGGCATCTAACAATTAGAAATACTTAGAATATGTAAATTTCCTGAAAAATATATTTTGAATATTTTATCTACAAAAATATATATTATTATTTTAATATACTATAGAAGAAATTTAAAAAAATACAAATTTTATCACTATTTCCTCTCTTATAAATAAAGAGTGGTGAAACAAGGACCCATTTTTAAGTAGATATTTAATTTCTCCAGTAATATATAAAATTGAAACTAATTTTCATCTGTTTTTATAAGCTTCTAGGGAGTTAAAAACATACACACAGAATACAATCTTTACATACAAGGAAAATTATGTGAATTTTCACATAATACAATTATACAATTTCACATAATACTTTTCACATAATACAATCTTTACATACAAGGAAAATTATGGGAATTTTCCGCGTAAAAGAAGTTTCACAACAATGAAATAAATATTTTTGAAAAGTCTGTTAAATTTAATCTTCGCCTTCCCTTTCAAATCCATAATTCTGATGCAGATATCTGTTACTTGTGGTTACGAATCGGAGGTACAGTTCCGGGACGATGCAGGGTAAACGATTTCGGTGCGATTCATATCAACCCATAACAGGCCCTGAAACACGTAAACGGAAAGCGTTTCCCCTTCGGAGGTTCGTAAACAACCCGCCAGTGGCCCGACAAAATTCTCCCGTACTTGTCGTTCAACCGGTGCCTCCAGCACTGGCCCGATAAGCTGCCGTCAGTCCTGTGTTTGTTGGGTATATATATATATACACACAAATGCATTTATAAACATGCACAGAGAAGAAGGGAGAGAGAGAGAGAGAGTTCGAACTAGCCCCCTTTTTAATTATCGATGAGAAAAAGAAACCCCCCAAAACACTTCATTATTTAAACTTTTTAATCTGATTCGTCGCAGCAAAAAATAGAAGAGAATAAAAACTAAGGCATCGCAAAAATCCAGAATTCCTAATGAACTCAAAAAAGAAAAAAAAAAACTGACCCCAAACTAAAAACAAAACGTGTTTGGTATTTAGCAAAAAGACTTCAAATTAACTTCGCAAATTATTTTCTGATAAACAGAAAAACATTCAATTCAAATGAGGGGACATTCTTTTTGCGTGATTTCCAGAGAAAGAACTCCTGCTTTCTTATAAATTTTTAAAATGAAATACAAGGTATTTTTTTCCAAGAAACTGTGTGTTTTTGCCGGAGCCTTAATTAAGTGCTGTGTGACGGAAAGTTGAAAAAAAATATATTATTTATAATGAATATTTTTATCCGTATAACACATGAAAACGCGAACACAAATCAAGAATTTCTTTGTTTGAAAATGTGAAGTTAGACTGGTTCCTTCTGTAAATAAAAAAGCATTGTTCACCACTTTTTTTTCGGATGACCATCTAGCTTTTGTCCATTCTTCACCAAAGAATCATTGGGGGCAGTTTACTTTTTTTTAATGTCCATTTACTTTAAATTCGAGTTTTTTTGGACAATGCAATCAAGCGACAAAAGTAAAGGAAAGAATTTCTATCACTTTAAGATTTTGCCCTGACTTAAAATATGAACTATTTTAATATCACCTAAATACACTAAACACGCTTTAAACTTTGAATTTAAAATTTCATGAAACAAAATCTCATATCTACATTTATATTTAGCGTCATAAAAGAAAGCACATAAGGCAGAAGTAAAAACACAAAATGAGTGAAAAATAAGAAATAAATGAATTTTGTCCCCTTATCTATATATTTAAAACAGTTCCGTAACTGACTGACTAACTGACTGACATACAACGCACAGACCAAACCGCTGAACCTAAAGGGTCGAAATTTTGCATGGCGATACTTCTTATAGTGGAGGTGTGTACTAAGAAAGATTTTTGAAAAATTCTCCTTAGATTTTTTTAAAATTAAATTTTTAAGCTGTTTTTGTAACTTTTTTTAAGTTTGCATTTAAAATAATAATTTGAGGGTTATAAAATTTATATCACGAGAAAGATCATAAAAATTCCTTTAAAATGAAATCTTTTTCGAATCTTTACCTCCATTTCCTGATTTTTGGTGAATTTTTAAAGATTAATTTTTAGAATTTAATTTATTAAATGCTGATCACGTGATTTCTTTTTCAGGTACTTTAAATAAATTTATCATCACGTGCATAACAACTAAATAGACAAAAAAATATTTTTTTCTTTGCTAATGCGGCAGACGATTGGACATTATCCAAAAAAAGTATTAAATACAATAAAAGATATTATGTTCCTCAAACTGTACTATATTAACTGTACTATATTCCTTAGTATGTCCTATTACATTTAATGTGAATGTTTTCTTGTACATTATTTTGTCTATAAAAATATCCCTTACGATTTTATATATATATATATATATATATATATATATATATATATATATATATATATATATATATATATATATATATATATTTATTTGTTTTTGGCATTAATTGCGTACATTGACCGTTGTATTGAATTTGAATGTACCCGGTAGCGAAGTACGGGTTTTCAGCTAGTATACTATATTTACTCTTATAAAAGAAGCACATGAAGCAGAAGTAGAAAAAAAAAATGCGTGTAAATTGAAAAAAATTCATTTTGCATCCGAGATCCCTTTACAGCATATTAACATCATAGAAAGAGGCTCATGAGTCAGAAGTATAAAATGCGTGCAAATAAAAAATAAATAAATTTTGTGTCCGGACTTCCTTTACAGCATATTTAGTCTCATAAAAAGATACACATGAGTTAGACGTAGAAGTACATAATGCGTAAAAAATAATAAATAAATAATTTTTGCGCCCAAACGTCCATATTTAGCCTTCAATAAAAGAAGCACATGAGGCAGATATAGAAGAAAAATGTGTGTAAATAGAAAAAAAAATAAAATTTTTTATCCGGGTTTCATTACAGCATATTTAACGTCATAGAAAGATGTCCATGAGTCAGAAGTATAAAATGCGGGCAAATAAAAAATAAATAAATTTTGTGTCGGGACTTCCTTTACAGTATATTTAGTCTCATAATAAGATGCACATGAGTTAGACGTAGAAGTACAAAATGCGTAATAAACATTAAATAAATAATTTTTGCTCCCAAACGCCCATTTTATAGTATATTTAGCCTTATAAAAGAAGCAAATGAGGCAGATATGGAAGAAAAATGCGTGTAAATAGAGAAAAAAATTATCCGGGTTTGCATTACAGCATATTTAACGTCATAGAAAGATGTCCATGAGTCAGAAGTATAAAATACGTGTAAATAAAAAATAAAATAAATTGTGTTCAGACACCCTTTACAGCATATTTTGCCTCATAAAAAGGTACACATGAGTTAGAAGTAGGAGTGCAAAATGCGTGAAAAATAATAAATAAATTTTGCGCCCAAATTTCTATTATGTAGTATACTAGCTGAAAACACCTACTTCGCTAAGGAAGTACATTCAAATTAAATACAACGGTCAATGTATGCAATGAATTCCCCCAAAAAAAGGAATATATTTATAAAAAAAATCGTAACGGATATTTTTATAGACAAAATAATGTAGAAGAAAATATTGAAATTAAATCTAATTGAACATAACACGCATTTATCAGTTATACTTTTGCTCCATGTGCGTATTCTTATAAGGCTCCATTTTCTAAATAAAGAATATAGTACAGTTAATATAGTATATTTTCTTTATAAAGAATATAGTACAGTTAATATAGTACTGTTTCAGGAACATTTCTTTTACTGTATTTTAATATTTTTTTGGATAATGTCCAATCGTCTGCCGCATTACAAAGAAAAAGAATAATATTTTTGTCAATTTATTTCGTTGTTATGCACGTGACGATAAATTAATTTAAAGAATCACAAAAAAAAGAAACCACGTGATCAGCTTTTAATGAATTAAATTCTAAACATTAATCTTTAAAAATTCACCAAAAATGAGAAAATGGAGGTAATGATTCGAAAAAAAATCATTTAAAATGAATTTTTAGGATCTTTCTCGTGATATAAATTTTATAACCCTCAGATTATTACTGTAAATTCAAACTTTAAAGAATGTGTCAAAAACAGCTTAAAAATGTAATATTAAAAAAATCTAAGAAGAATTTTTCAAAAAATTCTCCTAATGCACCCCTACACTATAAGAAGAATCGCCATGCAAAATTTCAGTCCTTTAGATTCAGCGGTTTGGTCTGTGCGTTGTCTGTCAGTCAGTCAGTCAGTTACGGAACTGTTATATATATATATATATAGATTTAGGGCCTGTTCACATAGGAGTCCGTTGCGTTGCGTTAAGGAAAAGATGACGTTGAGACGAAAATAAACCAATCATATGCCTCCAAATGATTAGCAATGAAATTTTTAACGCCTATGATTGGTTTATTTTCGTCTCAACGTCATCTTTTCCTTAACGCAACGCAACGGACTCCTATGAGAACAGTCCCTTAGCCTTATAAAAGAAGCAAATCAGGCAGGTGTAGGAGAAAAAATGCATATAAATAGAAAAAAAAATTAAATTTTATGCCCGGACTCCTTTTACAGCATATTAACATCATAGAAAAAGACACCCGAGGCAGAAGTATAAAATGCGTGTGAATAAAAAAAATTAAATTTTGTTTCCGGTCTCCTTATACAGACCTCCTTTGCCTCGTAAAAAGATGCACATGAGGCAGAAGTATAAATAAAAATGCATGTAGATTTAAAAAACGCTAAAAATTGCCTCTGGACACCCTTTACAGCATATTTAGCCTTATAAGAATACGCACATGGAGCAAAAGTATCTAATATATAAAAATAAATGTTTGTTTGTCTGTAATTGTATAGAAATCCACAGTTTAGGAGCAACGATCGTGAAATTTTGCATACAGGCGTCGTTAAAAACAGCCGAGGGTTTTCAGAACTTCCGGAATCGAAAATAATTACCGTTAATTTTTAATTTATAAAAAAAAACAATTTTTAAAGGGTCCGTGCACTAAATGTAAGCTGTTTCATTTTGTGGAATCACCCTCTGAATATGGCGGCCACGTTAGGGATAACTGGCAAACAGCGAGCGAAAAGATAAAAATTAATAAAATAAAAAGTTTCAAGTCATATATTAAACCAGAATAATGAATGAAAATAATAATCTTTCAAGTCAGATTTTATACTCTAAAATAGATCAGATCCAACGGAATATTGACACACTCGACACGCAATGGAAAATTCGAATCAATCACGCTAAGTGTCACGAGATCTTTTATAATTGCTACTGCTATCCCACTCGCCTATATCTTTGAGTCTATTGAAGAGCTAAAGACTAGGGTTCTATCCTGGTAACTTATTTCTAACTTAAATCTCCTCTTACATGTATATTTACCAATCCACACAAACTTTCCAATAATCACAGTGCGAATATCTTTACTCTTCATAATGCTGTGTAATCGTGGCGCATGCGGAGGACCGCGTACTTCCTGAAATTTTGACCCGGGTTCGAATACCGGCCGTGTGAATTCTGCTAAACCTGGAATTTCAGCTTTTTAATGAAGGCTTTTTTATTTCAGCTTTTATTTTATTATAATTTTTTAATTATTATTATTTGTTTAGCTTTTCTATGATATGTTATTTATACTGTGTTTAGTTTTAAATTAATTTTGGTTAACAAACATTAGAAAATTTGACATTTTTACTTTTCACATTTTAGTGTTACAATGATGAAATGCTGAAATTCCTAAATTCTGAGATGTGTATAACATTTCACATGTATTTTTTCTATGTTATTTATACTGTGTTAATTTTTAAATTGAATCTGGTTAACAAACATTCTTAATATCCCGGGCAACTCCGGGTACTTCAGCTAGTAACTGATAAATGCGTGTAAATTAAAAAAAGAAAATGTGTGTGCAGACTCCCTTTACAGGTATGATAATTAATCTAATACAGCATGGAATGAGGAGTATCCAAGTCAGAGTTACTTTACAACTCATGCTTTTTTGCAGGACTAGAACCCGTTGACTATGATCTGACATTAGTTGGTTGGTTGGTTGGTTGGTTTTGGATCATTTGTGATAATCTATATATTTAAGTTGCTAAGCCAACATTTTGGGCAGTCTGTGAAAGAAAACTAATGCATCAATTTACTTCATTTTAGTCTTAAACGAAAGATTGTAATCTGTAGATTTGTCAATTTTGATTTTTGAAACCGCAACTTCAATTAATTAGCGATAATTTACAATTAAAAATTGATTTCTGCGCATGCTCAGTGGCATGTTTAAATCTGGCTATAGAAACTCACTGTTTTTGCGCATGCTCAGTGACATGTTTTAATGATAAACACGTTTATTCCGAGCAGTCTCTCTAGATCTCTCTCTGCCATTTTCATTTTTATGATAATTATGTTTGTGAAATAAAAGACTAAACCTGATGGACACTGTTTATTTCGCGCTGTTTAACGAGCGATAATTTACAATTAAAAAATATTGCTTTCTGACCAAGCTCAGTGACATTTTTAAATCTGGCTTTAGATACTCACTAAACACGAGGCCTCTTAAGCACATTAATTTGTTTCTGCGCATTATTAAAATTTTCAACATTTGGCAATTTTGTGTTGAGTATAATTTGTGCATTAGTACATTTATTTACTATCTAGCCGTCGTGTTTTGTCGGGTACTAACTAGTATAGATAAAGACACTAACAAATCTCGCTACTCATGAACTTATTACTCTCAAAATTAATATTTGAGTTTAACTGTTAGTTATTTAATGAATTATTACTTAGTTATATTTTTGTGGCATTTAACCAAGTAAGTAAAAGTGTTACACCTCTTTCACCAAAATATTGTTAATACTTAAAAAAAAGGGCAACATTTTCTAATATTTTTCCAAAAAATCAATAGTAAAGCACTTTTAACATCTAAACGAAGAACTATCTGTCCTTTATTCTAATTTTGATTTAACACCCAAGAAAAGTTTCTAGAAACTAAACAACTGAAAAAAATGCATGAAAGTAATAAAAGAGAAACCTTACTCTAAAAAAATTGAAATTATTTGCGAATTTTAAAAGAAAAATGTTTATTTCGTGCCACTTATAATATTTTCATCTAGCCAGATCATTAAGGAAAAAAAAAAACAGAGGAAACTTTTTTCAATTGTATTGCATTCGTTCATTAGAATTCATTCAATTTTTTGAAAAGACTAAAGAATGAAGAAATTTTAAAAAAAAACCCAAACCAATACTATTCTAAATCTCAAGAGATAAAAAAAAACCCTTATGAAACAAAGGGAATCTATTTCTTTGTTTTATGTTGGGGAAAAAATTACCGATTCTATTCTTGCCTTTTTTATATATATCCCGGGCAATATTTAACAAAATAATAAATTTCGGGAGGTCCGATACTTTTCCTCAGTTTTTTTTCCCGGAGATACAAAGAACAATTCTGTGTTAAGTGCTAGTCTTTATTAAACAGTGACAAATAGGGTAGGGAAAAAAAAGACAGAAATTGGTAAAAAGGGATGGAATAAAAAAATGATCTAGAAAATATCGATGACGAAAAGAAATCTTTGTTATTGGATACCAGTGTTGAAAGTTAATGTATTAACTCTCGACAAAAAGTCTGATGTTGATGGAAAAAAGTATAAAAAGACATATTTATTTCAAGCATCTACCATGGTTTTTGTTATAGTTAATTGAAGTTGCTGCGTACTTAAGAGCAAAAGACGAGTTGATGAAAAATTACCCGATGCATTATTCCTAGAAACGAGGAATTAAGAATAAATTTCGTATGAATAAACGAACACGCACGTACGCACACACACACGCACACACAAACACGCATACATTATATATATATATATATATATATATATATATATATATATATATATATATATATATATATATATATATATATATTACTCGCTGAAAGCCCGTACTTCGCTAAGGAGTACATTCAAATTAAATACAATTGTCAATGTATGCAATTAATGCCAAATATATATATATATATATATATATATATATATATATATATATACAGAGGCTGTTCACACATTTTTTAGACGATGTATATTGTATTCACAAAACTAAATTACATAAAATTCTTGTGTTTTAAATGTTCTATTTGACATCCCTTATTCTGAACTATCTTTCGACACCGCAATTTCCAGGATAATAATGCCTTTTGAAGTGTCAGAAGAGGTATTCTATCCCATTCCTCCTGAACAGCTTTCCAGAGTCATGTAGGGGTTTTGGGACGACGTTTGGATAATGCAGATTTTAAAAGTCCGAAAGCACAAAAATCCATAGGTGATACATCGGGTGATTAAGTAGCGATATCAGTGAAGGGTATGGCCTTGATACCAGTTTTTTGTTCCATATCTTTTAGGAAATTTACAGTGGATTTTGATGTGTGACTGCTAGCTTTGTCCTGATGGAGTCTCACAGATTGATGGCACTGTGGGTAAAGCGATGGTATTTCATTCAGAAAAATTGGCGATAAAATATGTTCCTGATAGTATTTGGAGTTAATCTTGACATTTTTTTCCACTCTCTTTATTTTTAACTTGCCATTATAAGAAAAACCAACAACAATCATGAATCCCTTAGAAAAACTTTCTTTCAATTCTTTGAACCATGTACTTAAATTTTTTTCTCCCCTTTAATGATAATAAATGGCTCTTTTTTTGTTGCAATCATTTAAATACACCCTGATTCATCTATTGTGACAATTGTTTTCCATTTTTCTTTGGATAAGTATTTCTCATATAGAATTCTGCAGCGTGTCCTGCATTCAGCGATATGATTTGGAAGAAGACGCTGCACATTGCGTTTTTTCGCTTTCTTAAGATTTAAATCAACGTTTATCATTTTGTTTACAGTGGACACCGAGCATTTTAATGATTTTGCAACTGTCCTTGGAATAGGGGGATTTTCTTTCAACATTAAACAACGTACCTTTGCAATAGTCGAAGATGTCCGTTTTTTCCTTGGATACTTGTTTGGAATTTTTGTCCCACTTGAGGCTCCAATTTGACGTTTTTTTTTCCTTTCTTGTTGACGATATTACCTATCGACGCTTTAGATATCACAAAACCATGACTCTCACATCGTTTTTGGATAACGGAGTATGCAGATTTCTCTTCGGAAAGAGCATAAATGTAGCCTTCGAACCACTGCTTTGTTAAAAACGCCATTTTGAATAAAAACAAAAGTTTCAAGCAGTAGACGATAATTTTGACTTTTAAAAACATAGTACAATTGCAATTATTTCTTTTGCAGAAAACGATTTTTTATTACCGCTTACCAAAATCGTCTAAAAAATGTGCGAACAGCCTCTGGATATATATATATATATATATATATATATATATATATATATATATATATATATATATATATATATATATATATATATATATGTATATATATACATATATATATATAAAAATACACACATACATATATATATATATATATATATATATATATATATATATATACACACACATATATACAGAGGTTGTTCGCACATTTTGTTTTCAAAACTTGTGGCCAATGATAGAGACACCAGATGCGAACGTTGAGAGTCGTGTGCTTAGGATCGTCATCTTGATAAAAAACAAAGTTGTTTCCAATACCCAAATTTTGAGCTGATAATTTTAAAGTGTCTCTTAAAATATTTATAAAAACAGCATGATTCATCATGCCATTAATAAATACCAAATTTCCTAGTCCTGATGCTGACATGCACCGCCACACAAGGATACCTCCACCGGCATGCTTAACTGTTCCTACTAAGTGCTTGGGATTAAGTTCCTCATTTTTATCTTCTCCATACAATTATACGCCCATCAGCACCAAAAATGTTCATCGGCAAATAAGACATTATTCCAATATGTTTGGGGCTTATTTATGATTGATAGTGCGAAGGGAAGCCTAAACTTTCTGTTTTTCTCACTCACAAAAAATTTTCTATTGGCAGAACGTCCATGTAATCTAGCTGTTCTGAGAACTCTTCAAAAAATTTCAGGTGAAATTGAAGTAGAAAATGTTTCATTGAATTCTGCAGAAACTTTTACAGCACTCAAACGTGAATTTTTCACAAATTTTCTAATTATAAATCTCTGATCACGTTTTTTTAGCTTTGAAGGACGGCCTTTTCTTACCTTGTTTTCGATCCGATTTTCTTCTTTAAAGCGTTTTTTCACATACTGCACAGTAGAATGGGATAAATTAATTTAGCAATATTCTGAACTGATTTACCACTACTATGATGAAAAATAATCAATTTTCGAATGCTGATTTTGTTTCTTTACGACTACGAGCCATTTTTAAATAATAAATAGAATATTACGGAGTAGGGAAGCAAAAATTAAAGCCAAACGATATTTTAAATGCCACCACAATTCAAAAATAAAAATATAGCGCCAGACGATAATTTTAATTATGAATTTATCCGAAAGTATTTCAGTGTACGATGACTTTTGTGAGAAAAAGTTTTTGTTACTTTTTGATTACTGGTTTCTTTAAAATAAAGTTTTACTATGTTTTCAAAATATTTCATGCAGTTTTGTTAAGAATAGATTATCGATCTTATTATTAAATACCCATTCTGAAATATTCATTTTAATTAATGGATAGACCTCTATTTCATTGAAATTCGTAAGTGTACGAACACTTTTGGGAGCCACTGTAGATTACGAAAACTGATAAATAATTGAATTGATGAATAACTGAAGAGTAGTGCCACGAACAGTTTAAAAGAGCGCCGTTACGACCTTAATAATGGCATGACTTCCGACATATTGCGAAGATGACTTTATAAAGTTGGTATATTACATCTGTCCATAAAGTTGTTATTCCTTAGGGCATTTTGAATTACTGATTTTGACGATTATAGGAATGCATTCTCCATCAGGATTTCCATTTGTTAGTGCATAAAAAAAATAACTCAAATGCTGTATCTACATTTTAAACAAACGCTAAGGAAATTAATAATAAGTGAACATAATTTTTTCATTGTGAACATGCCATTAAGAGGGAATCATTTTTTTTAAATCCAACATTTTTGAAATGTTTCCCGATCTAAAAAACGACTTACAAATTATCGTTGTATCGACGTCTTCAATTAATTCTTGGAAACTAAATTAGAAAATAAAAAATCGTAAGAAAAACACGGCCCTACATACTAATGTTAATTAAGAAAGATAGAAAAAGCACAGAAGCCCATCCGAAACAATTCAATTAGCAAAAAAGTAGAAAAAATATTAATTTTTTAATCTTTATTGCATTTTTTCTTCCATGCAGGACCTGAGGTGTATTTCCCTCTAATGGCCGGACCGGTTTTTCTGTATCATTAAGAGGGGACCTATTTTTTTTAAAACTTTCTCTGCGCTTTATTTCTAATTTCTGCATGGATTTTCTGTTAGCCTACGTAAAATGTAGCTATAATTTGGTAGTTTTATTTGTTTTTGTAGGGACGATAGCAAATAAAAGTTTTTATGGGAATCATTAGCGACAGTTTTTTTTTATATAGTGAATTTTAGGGGTAGTTTTGGGGGAAAAGTTTTTTTTTGTGTCTTGTTTTGTTTCTTTGAAATCTTTAAAAAGGGTTTTTGATGATTGGTATCAAAAGAAAATTCTAAAGCGGCAAAAAATTGATTAAGTAATTTTTAAATCCTATGAAATTTTGGAATACTTTATAATACCTTACTTGAAAATTATGTAGTACGTAGCTTTTTTATGTATATTACAGCTTATAAAAATGTCAGTATGTACTTTGTCGACTTGTAGGTAAAATATAAAAATCAACATGTACTTATTTCACGCATGTTTCCGTTTATAAAAATCAACATATATACATTGTTTACATATCACATTTTATAAGAACCTAACTTGTACGTAAAAAAGGTACAAGGTACTTTGTTTACGTATATCACGTTTTGTAAGAAATGTTTTATAAAAACCTTATTACGTACTTTTTGTATATCACATTTTTATTACAATTTATAAGAACCTTAATACGTACTTTACGCGCATTACAATTTATAAGAACCTTAACACATACTTTGCGTATATCACATTTTATAAGTACGTTAACATGTACTTTGTAGATGCGTATCACAGCTTGAAAAAATCTCAACATACACTTTGTTTAATTATGTAATATATTATAAAAATCTTAACATGTACTTTAAGAAACTTAACATGTACTTTATGTATATCACATTCTCATCACATTTTATAACATCCTTAACATGTACTTTACGTGCATCACATTTTATAAGAACCTTAACACGTACTTTGTAGACTCGTATTACAGCTTGTAACAATCCCAACATGCATTTTGTTGAATTATATAACATATTATAAAAATATTAACATATACTTTATTTACGTATATCTCAGCTGAAAATTCTTAATATACAGGGTGTCCATAATCAAACTTCCCTACTTTAAAGTTGTCTACAGTCGAAACTATTGTTCAGAAAGTTACGAAATTTTGTGTAGGATATATTGAAGGGATGGGAATTTGTTTGAGCGACTAAAAAATTTAGTTCAAAATTTCACCACCAGAGGGCGTTTTTGAGGAATTACACATTTACGACTGGTTCTTTACTTTAAGATTTCACCACCTTTTTATCCATAGGTCACCCTAACACAATAACTCACTCATTAAATTTTACAATCTTTAAAGTGATTGCAAAGTCGATCGGAAATTTGTTCGATAACTAATTTTCGGACAAATGATTTGAAGGAACGAAGAAGAAATAAATATGCAAATTAATTTTTGTCGACGTAGAATAGAAGCTGTTATAAAACCTAGAAACTTTCATGGAGATTTTATTTTCAGCGTGCTTGCTATTGCTAATTAGAATGCCATCGTAACGACTACCAGATCGAGCTTTGTTAGTAAAATTGTTTTACCAAAACGATAATTAATCACCAGTTGCTCAACGAAAATTTCGGAGTTTGAAGAGGATACGGAAAGGTCCATTGACAGTTAAAGGTCTTCTATTAATGGTGACCAAATTTGAAGAAACTGGTTCTTTTAATATTCGTCCTGGAAGAGGAATGAAACCTGTTTCTGCAGAAGCTGTAGAGAAGGTTGCGCTTCAGGCGGAAGAGGACAAAGCTTCCAACGAACAGGCTAGTACCAGTGTCCGTCGTGTGGCAGAAGCATTGGATCTGCCCCGTTCAACTGTCCAGAAGGTCATGCGGAATATCCTCCGGTATTATCCGTACAAGCTTCAATTTGTGCAGAGGTTGCTTACACGTGATTTCGAGACTCGACAACGGTTCTCGCTTCAGTTTCTTGCTCGCATTGAGGTTGATGCAGAATGGCCTTGGAAAACCCTCTGGACAGACGAAGCACACGTTTATTTGGACGGTTCGGTGAATACTCCCAGCTGCTGAATTTGGGAACCTGAAAATCAGCGTTTAATATTAGATGTTCCGATGCATTCACCGAAAGTAACCGTGTGGTGTGGATTTTCTGAATTTTTTATTGTCGGCCCGTATTTCTTCGAGGAATTAAGTCCTAGAGGTCTAGTAACAGGCTCGGTCACCGGGGAGCGATATGCATCCTTGTTACTGAATAAAATTGTTCCGGATCTGCAATCACGTCAGTGCCTTTCACGCACAATTTTTATGCGAGATGGAGCTCCTCCACACATTAGTCTTCCTGTTAAGAACGTTCTCAAAAATAATTTTTCAGAAGAGCTTGTCATCAGCTACCACTTTCCTAATGTGTGGCCTCCCCGATCCCCAGACCTCAACCCATGCGACTTTTGGCTTTGGGGGCATGTGAAACATCTAGTCAGTCTTGCCAAACCAAGAACTATACCTGATCTGAAAGACAGGATTTCACAACATGTTCTCAGCATTTCCCCGGACATACTGCGGTCAACTGTAGAACATATGCTATCTTACGATTTCAAATGGTAGCTGAAAATGATGGCCGTCATGTTGAACATGTCTTGTTGTAATAAACTTTTTAACTATAGTAAATGTTGGGTAAATGTGTAATTCACCAAAAGCACCAACTGGTGGTAAATTTTGAACTAATTTTTTTATTAGCTCAAACAAATTCTCATCCCTTCAATATGACCTACACAAAATTTCTGAACAATAGTTTCGACTGTAGACAACTTTAAAGTAGGGAAGTTTAGTTACGGACACCCTGTATATACTTTCCTTACTTATGTCACATCTTATTAAAATCTTGATATGTACATTGCTTATGTATTTCACAGCTTATAATAACCATAATAAGCAATTTTTTTCCCTAGTATCGCAGAGTATAAGAATCTTAATATGCACTTTACGTATATTAAAGCTTATAAAAATCTTAATACGTATATTGTTTACGTGTAGCAGAGTGCATAAAAATCTTGTGCCAAGAAAGTTTAGACATCTTTCTTTCAATAATGAAATTTTGAAATTTTAAATAAGCTATCAAAAAAAATTTCTCAATGGTGAGTTTTTAGAGCAGTTTTTATGCGGAATTTTTTTTTCTTTAAAATCTTTAAAAGAGAATTTTTGATCACTGTTATCCAAAGAAAATTCCAAAGCGGCTTTTGAAATAAATTGATTTAGTGATTTTTAAATCCTGTGAAATTTTCAAATACTTGATAATGCGTGTTACGCAGTTTATTTACATATCACACTTGCTTATACTGTTATCAATATGCACGTTTTCGACATGTAACACGGCCATTAAAATCTTTATATGTACTTTGTTGTGATATAACACGCATATACAAATCTTATATACTGTGTTTAAGTATATCACATCGTATACAAATCTGTTCGTTTACCTCTCTCACGTATATCACAGTGTAACCTAACCATTACATATACTTTGTTTATGTACATCGCAGATTATAAAAATCGCATCATTTAATTTTTACATGTATCTCGGCATACGAAAATTTTAATATATATACTTTCGTTACATATATCCCAGCCTATAAAATGCTTAATATAAACTTTGTTTATATAAATCTCAGCTTCTGAAAATCTTAAAATTATACTTTACTTATGTATATCAGACTATACAAATCTTAATATACGAACTTTCCTTACGTGTATCACAAATTATAGAAATCTCAACATATATTTTGTTTACGTATATCTTAGCTTATACAAATATCTACATTTACGTATATCTTAGCTTATACAAATCGGTATGTACTTTGTTTACGTACATCTCAGCTTATCGAAGCTTATAAAATACTTTATATATTTTGCCTGTGCATAACACAGCTTATAAAAATCTTATATGAAGATAGTTTACAAATCACTCTTTCGATAGTGAATTTTAAATAAGTCAACTTATCAAAGCTGTGCCAAAAAAGACTCTAAAACCGCACTGTAGTGTTGCTTTTCTGCCAAGACTGGTGTTCGGCCCTACGCCTCTAGACTTCGAAGCCAGTTTCGTGACCGCTAGACCATACAATGTATCTATGTAGGCCACACAATGTATCTAGATAATACAATGCATCTATTAGTGTGCTAGACCATAAACGACAAAACGTATTTGTACAAAATCGTTAAAAAATATGCAAGAAAATATTACGCATACAATGGAAAGTGGAAAAAATGAAAAATCGATATGCACAAAAACAAATGTTATAAACTAATCTTTGGAAAGAAAAAGATAAAAGTACAATTAAACAAATTATTTTCTTTATCTAAAGGCTGCTTTGTACTAACCCTATTGGATTCGCTCACCTCAATGTTAACCTATGGAGAAAATGTGTCTATTATTGACAGCTCCATAAATGCTGATGGTCTAATAATAACACAGGTCTGCAAAATTAGAGTCATAGAAAAGTGTTGCAATGTAATGACTGAATTTTATATTATTTGGTATTTTATATTAACTACTAGCTGAAAACCCGCGCTTCGCTACGGAGTACATTCAAATTAAATACAACGGTCAACGTATGCAATTTATACCAAAAAATAAATATATATATTTATAATAAATGCGATTATCAATGTATACAATTGATGTAAAATATCTATCTATCTATATATATATATATATATATTTATAAAAAAATCGTAAGGGATATGCATTTTTTTGGATAATATCCAATCGTCTGCTACATTAGAAAGAGAAAAAAATATTTTTTTGTCTATTTAGTTGTTACGCACGTGACGATAAATTTATTGAAAGTACCAGAAAAAGAAATCACGTGATCAGCATTTAATAAATTAAATTCTAAAAATTAATCTTTAAAAATTCACCAAAATCAGGAAATGGAGGTAAAAATTCAAAAAAAATTTCATTTTGAAGGAATTTTTATGAACTTTCTCGTGATATAAATTTTATAACCCTCAATGTATTATTTTAAATGCAAACTTAAAAAAAGTTACAAAAACAGCTTAAAAATTTAATTTTAAAATATCTAAGAAGATTTTTTCAAAAATCTCTCTTAGTGCACCCATACACTATAAGAAGAATCGCCATGCAAAATTTCAGCCCTTTAGGTCCAGCGGTTTGGTCTGTGCGTTGTATGTCAGTCAGTCAGTGAATGAATGAGTCAGTTACGGAACTGTTTTATATATATATAGATTATATGGGGCCGTGGCGGCCTTGTGGTACAGTGCGCTGGTTTTCGGTGCTGAGGGTGCTTGGATCGAATCCTGGCGAAGCGCCACTGAAATGCCTCCGTTTGTGTCGTCCCTTCATGGGGGGCAATGCTGGTCCGCCTATATGGAGCCCCCATAGTAAAATGGCCAGCAAAACTGCGGTGAATTATAGGCGAATGTCTTCGCGACAAGTGCCTCCGCATTGAAAAAAAAAATTACCATTATAATGGTTAATTTCAGATAGCCCGAAATTTTCTGCACTTTGCAACAGGGTTCATTTTATAAATTTCGTCCACCAAAGGAATTTAGGAGCGTTAAAAACACACTATACCAGATTTTCCCAACGAATCATTTAAATTTTAAGGGTACTCACGACCCTTAAGTCGAGGAAATAAGGCATATTTTCATACTTTTAGACTCTTTGTAACTATTTCAATTTACTCCCAATTTTTCCAAATTATATGTATGTGATAAATTGATATATTTATTTTAATAAAAAAATTTTCAACTCTAAAAATAATTTTAAATAATTTTTTAATGCTTTAGATATACCTTGTTTTTTTTTAAGTATTTTTATTGTATACTGGCTTGCGCGCAGAATTATGAAATTAATTTTACACTTAAATGTATAATTCTTGATTTATATTTAAAATAAATAATTCAAAATACAATTGAACATAAAACATTCAACATTAAAATATTTTTTCAATTTTATTAAAACTGTTCAAAATATACTTAAAATTTCCTTAAATTTTCCCATTAATTTACCCCTGAAAAAGTAACAAAATGTGCAATAATTGCAGTAATTCTAGTTTGGGCGCAGTAAAATAACATGATTATGCAGTGATAAAAATTTCATGGAAATATGTTTCATAGTTTTTCAGATATCAGCTGCGGAATGATGCAAAATTGCATTTTGAGAAAAATGAGTTTAAAATTTTTCTTACCATTAACTTGATCAGTAAGTAAATATTTAGAATATCAATATCTCCGGAACTAAGCGGAAAATTTTCATACGGTTTGCTTTATTTTGTTCAGAAATGATCAGGCTTTAACATATATTTTTTTCAAAAAATCGAATGTTTTAAAGATTTAAGAGTAGTGAGTCCCATTAAAAAATTATTTGCCTTTTTTAACGAAAAATGCCCGGAGAGGTAATTTTTTTTTTTTTACTATTACGGAGTAGAATGTTTCTTTTTAAATCTTTCAATCCAAGTCGGCAATCCTTGTACAGATTTTCTCCATAGGTTAACATTGAGGTGAGCGAATCTAAAATGTTTAATACATAGCAGCTTTAATGTATAATACAGTATGACAAATAATGAGTTAAGTTTGCAATTTTATATATACATCCTAATACACTTGTTTTTAATTTAACTAAAAAGTGCAATAGTAAGAGGGGAAAGAACTTCAATGTAAACTTTTTTCAGCCTCAATGACATGACAATCTCCAATTAAACCACTAAACGCATTGCTGAATTTACTGAAATAATTGAATTTAAGGAATATTGCATAGTATGCAATAATCCTTAAATTCAACACATAGCATCAAATTTGCAGTTTCTATCAATTTATTCACATTTCGCCTCTCTAAAATACATCCCTCGAAATTTTAAGCGTTATTTTTAAATCAAATATTTTTTAAATTTTTATCAAATTTTCTCATGCTATAATAGTTATAATAATTAATATTTCTAAATTTTTAAATAGTTTTAATATTTAAAAAATGTTTTTCTTTTAATGGTTATATTAATGTACCTACTAAAATATGGCCTATATTTAGTTGTTGCAGTTCTTATTTATTACCATGTTTTTATCAACTCGCTTTGTTGTTTGTTTATTTGTGTGTGTGTGTGTGTGTGTGTGTGTTTGTTTGTTTGTGTTTGTCCAGTACAAATCTTGCAATCCATTTTTAGCTAACTTCCCGACTAGCTGGACATTTGAAACTTTTAGAATAGCTAAGAACACGATCAAAATGCATTATTTTAATACATTTAGCCATCTTTAAGCAGTTTTGAATTCATTTTCAGTTAATTTTGCTTTGTAGAATGGTGCTGCCATCTATCGGCCGGGACGGGAACGAAAATATAAACGCAAGTTAACTTCCAATTAACTTCATTTAATTGCGAGTAATCTTATTTAATTGTCTATAGTCCCCTGTTGGTCGCCACTCGCCAGAAGCTTTAGGGACCATATGCAACACTCAGGGTGCAAATGACACTTAGGGACCAAATGAAACACTCACTTCAAATCCGAAATACTACGTAGCAGACGGTAAGTGCTGGAATCGTAGACAGTTGGCGGGACGACTACTGATGATATAAATCAGCAGTAAACATTCTAATAAACAGAATAAAATGCATCACTTCCGGGTCACCAGTGAGGCGTATGTTGATGCGCTGATGTTCAAGAAGATATAATTTTTATAATTATTTACACTTTATTTACAACACACTAATCATATTGCTAACTGTCTCTAGCTAAGCGAAAAATATCGTCGCAGCTAGCAAAGAGAACCCAAACGCGCGAACATAAACGGACAGCGTTGCCAATCCAAAACAGGGAAATTTTGGTGGCGAAAATATTTATGTACCTGGAGTCACCACATATACAGGGTGGCTAATAAATACTGTAACACTCCAAAAAATAAGAGTTAATTTTAATCGTTTGGAAAAACAATTTATCTATCTATTTGTGTGATTGGCAACTTTTTGTAAACGCAGACGATTTTTGTTTAAAGTAAAACATGTAGAATATTTTTAAAGATGGAAGCCAAAAGGTTAATGGTTAAACAGCTTTTTGATCGCGGATTTTCTGCAGGTAAAATATTTAAGCAATTAAAATGCCTTGGTTTTAATAAGACGTTTATATATAGGACTATAAATCGATTATTGGATACCAATAGCTGTAAAGATCGACCAAGGTCCGGTCGTCCACGCACTGTTCGTATAAAAGAACGTATCAAAATAATTCGTGAAAAGATACGAAGAAATCCACAACGTTCTGCAAATAAAATGGCTGCAGAAGGGAACATCAGTCGCAGAACTATGCAACTTATCATAAATGAA